>JAINUG010000215.1:137500-300000 GCA_029706075.1 Aldrovandia affinis
TTTTAATGTTGGTTTCACAGTGAAATTGTTTGTGGGTGCCCCATGTTCTTGCCCTGGCTCTACAGCGCAAATGCATTTCCTCTCTCCTCACCCCTCCTCCTCTCTAACCGCAGACGACTTTGCATCCTTCTTTCGCAAGAAGGTCGATGACATTCGCAACTCCTTCACCCATCCCCTCCCTCACCTAACCTTCCCTCACCCATCTCGCTACCTAAACCTCTCACCCCTCTGTCTTCCTTCTCAGTCCTCCCTGACTCGGACATCCTTCAACTTGTTCACCCTCACCACCTGCCCTCTCGATCTCATTCCTTCCCCCCTCTTCCAGTCCATCGCTATGGACATCCTCCCCTTTGTTTCCAATGTTATCAACTCCTCTCTTTCCTCTGGCTCTGTCTCGTCTCCCCTCAAAAGCGTCCATGTCATCCCCCTCCTCAAAAACCCTCTCTGAATCCTGCTGTCATTTCTAACTACCGACCTGTCTCTCTCCTCTCATTCCTTTCCAAAACACTAGAGCGGGCTGTATATAACCAACTGTCTGCTTATCTCCTACAGAACGACCTGCTTGATCCTAACCAATCTCTCAGCTCCATCCTCCTCCTCCTCAACCTGCTCTCATCTCTTGTCAAGATGGGGATCTACACTGACATGGTTCAAGTCATACCTGGTTGACCGGTCCTACCAGGTGACCTGGAGAGGATCCCTCTCCTCTCCTCACACCCTCTCCACTGGAGTCCCGCAGGGCTTGGTGGTAGCCCCCCTCCTATTCTCCCTGTACACCAAATCACTTGGTTCTGTCTTCTCTGCTCATGGTTTTTCTTATCACTGTTATGCTGATAACACTCAACTCTTCCTCTCCTTCTCTCCTTCTGAGACCCAGGTCCCGGCGCAGATCTCTGCATGCCTGGCTGACATCTCTGCCTGGATGTCCACCCACCACCTGAAGCTGAACCTGGGGAAGATGGAGCTGCTCTTCCTCCAAGTGAAGGGCTCCCCAATGATTGATGCTTCAATCACCATGGAAGGCTCCATAGGGTCTCCGTCCCAGTCTGCTGGGAGTCTTGGAGTGACCCTGGACGACCAGCTGTGCTTCTCGGGCTACATCGCAGCGATCACTGGACCTGCCGATTCTCCCTCCATAACATCCGGAGGATCTGACTGTTCCTCACCCAAGAGGCCACACAACTCCTGGTCCAGGCCCTGGTGATCTCACGTCTGGAGTACTGCAATTCCTTGCTGGCAGGCCTACCGGCCTGTGCCATCAAGCCACTGCAGCTGGTCCAGAATGCTGCCACACATCTGGTGTTCAATCAACCCAAGTTCACGCATGTCATCCCTCAACCCTTCTCTCTGCACTGGCTCCCCATCGCAGCACGCATTAAATTCAAATCCCCGGTGCTAGCTTAAGCGGCTAGAGGAATTACCCCCCCTTATCTCCAGACGCTCATCACACCCTATACCCCAGCCAGACCCCTCCACTACGCCTGCTTTGGCAAACTGACTGACTTTTCCTTCCCGGTGTGACAGGTAGGCTATGGTATGCAGCTGCCAACAATAATGTCTATAGCTATATTACTGCACTGATCTCCATGTATTAATGCACATCTTGTGAGTCGCTCTTGATAAGAGCATCTGCTAAATGCTTAAAATGTAAATGTAAATGCACCATGTTAGAAATATGTGGTATAGTGCTGATTTTGCCTGCATTGCAAGGCAATATAAAAAAAAGCCCACAATGTCCTGCAGATCCAGGGATAAAACAGAGAGTAGCACAGTCTGGGGTTACAGTTTGGACTGCCGTTGCTGTTGTTTACTGCAAGAAATATTCGATGATAGACAATGATTTCACGGCCTAATTCACTTACTTTCTATGGTCTATATTGACATGCAGAAGCCGATCCTCTGCTGCTTTCGACATGAATCAGAGATCCAACGTGGAAAGAGCAGAACGCCTTTCCTGTTTATCGATGGTGAGACTGAGCTGGCCATATCGGTGCATGACAGCCACACAAAGCATTCCGTTGCGGCTAAAACAGGAGAGGGATTTACTGTGCAGCTGGTGCTGCTACTCAGGTAGGGCCCGTAATGCCCCTATCCAGCGGGAGGAGGACCCCGAATGTTCAATAAAGGGGGGAGTCACACATCTTTTGTTTCATGTCCCACCTCACAAACTCAGGAGTTCTCCCCAGTGTCCTGAGCCAGCATAGGAGAACGGAGGCTCGTCTGTAACCCCTTCTGGTCTCTGATCCATAAAGGATTTTTATGCAGCTGCTGTACGGAGAGAGCAATGATTTGTGGTCCATGTTTGAGACATCCACCAGAAATTAAGTTAATGTATAATGTGCCTTCGGTAAGAAGGAGGTCGAAATCTCAATCTGTTCAATTGTGCCTGTTTAAATCTCGCCATTTATACAGTGGACAGTGATGCAAATTTATGTGCAAACAGATTGTAACATTGGGTGCTGTGTAAGCCCAATGGTATAAACCTCATTAATAATCTGGGTGTTTATTGGTGGGTCCTGTCATGAAGTCTGTATTATATTATAAGAACATAAGAACATAAGAATACATAATGATGAGAACGGGCCGTTCGGCCCATCTAGGCTCATCATGTCCTAATCTAAAGAGTATCTAGTACTACATCTAGCCTGGACTTGAATAGCCCAAGCATTTCTGCCTCTACTACCTGACCTGGCAAGCTGTTCCAGGCATTGACAACTCTCTGTGTAAAGAAAAACGTCTGTGCGGAATTTGCCTTTAACTAATTTCCACCTGTGGCCTCTTGTTCTCCTGACCCCACTTATCTTAAAAAATCTTTGGTATTTTACTTTGTTAATCCCTTTTAGGAATTTAAAAACCTAAATCAAATCCCCCCTAAGTCTCCGTTTGCTAAGTTTAAATAGATTGAGTGCCTTAAGTCTATCATCATAACTTTTACCTTTCATACCAGGTATCAGTTTAGTTGCCCTTCTTTGGACTTTTTCAAGAGCTTCTATATCTTTCTTGTAGTGCGGTGCCCAGAACTGCACACAGTATTCTAAGTGCGGTCTGATAAAGGCATTATATAACATTAATATAACCTCCTTTGATTTATACTCAATACTTTTTGCTATGTATCCCAGCATCCTGTTGGCTTTTTTCACTGCTGTAGCACACTGCTTTGATGCAGATAGGCTTTGATCAACTACAATTCCTAAGTCCTTTTCAAATTGAACACCTACTAACTTTTCTCCTCCCATAAAATACTCCTGTCTAATGTTTTTATTTCCCACATGCATAACTTTACATTTAACAACATTGAACATCATCTGCCATGTATCTGCCCATTTTGGGATTTTGTTTAAATCATCTTGGATTACTTTAGTCGATTCCAAACTGTTTGCCAAACCCCCAAGTTTAGTATCATCTGCAAATGTAACTATTTTGCTACTAATGTCCATATCAAGATCATTTATGTAAATAAGGAAGAGCAGAGGTCCCAGCACCGATCCCTGCGGGACACCACTGCCCACAGCACCGAGGTCAGATTCGGCCCCACCTACTGTTACTCTATACATTATATAGTATTAATATAATTGAATAATTGATTCATTAATGAATGGCAGTCAATTAATACATTAATTGAATAAATTAATTGATTATGGCAATGTTTACTGTAAGCTCCCTTTCACTACAGAGCAGACTGGACACTCAGATTGACTGTCATGAATACATAGACCCCCCCCACCAGTGAGGGAGGGCAAAATGCTGTGGAGAGTCAGTTGTTTATGAGAGCACGTGTCTTTGCCTTGTGCTTAAAGACCACCGCTCTCTTGCAGCACACGTTGCTAGTGCACGCATACATTGATGGAGTTTCTCTGGAACCGCAGCTCACATAACACCATCTGTTGCTCCACGACAATATTGTCACCGAGCAGGTTTGTTGTCGGAAATAGAATGCTAATCAAGCGATCAGATCGTATATTATTGGTTGTGCACTGAATTAAACTCTGGTTTGTAGCCCTTACTCAAAACTTTGACTACAGACATGTCATAGTCGCCCCAAGAGTTGGCACTTAAACAAAACCCATTAGAGAACTGTGTATAACATTTTGAGGCAGCCTGTTCTACTCCATTCACACGCAAGGCGGAAGCTTGTGAAATAAGCCTGATGGCCTGATTTATTTACTCCAAGGCATTCAGTCATAAATTAGTACAGTCCCGTTTAATAAGGGACTGCAGCAATCACACTGATCTCTGCCCGTTCTTAATGGTTGCATCTGACAACAGTCTCATTGCCACAGACACGTCAATAGACCAACCAGGGAAATAAAACAGAAAGGATGATTATGAAGCCCTGACTACTTCTTCTTAAAATGTCCTTTAAAAAAAAAATCAATTCAACACAACCCAATTCAATCACCTGATAAGAAATAATATGTATACTAATAGGCTACTGCAAAAAAATATGTTGTACTTGAATCAATATAGTGTTAATATTGGGTCTTTCCACCATGGCATAACAAATCAATGCACTAGTCAGGAAAATGTCAACAGTTATTTCACTATACATATATTTAAAGGACCATTAACAAACCAATGCACTAGTCAAAAATGTCAACATTATTTTACTATTCATGATGTACTGCTTGCTATAGGTCTTGTTGATTCATCTACATGCCATTGTTGATAGGCTACTTTTGTGCTTACGTCTATTTCCGTATGAGCCGTGAGCACCAAGTACCAAATACAATGGGAGTCAAACTACGCACAAAAGTCACTCCAGACTAACTTACATCTTTTCTGGCAATACATTAGCATTATGAAAATTATGTCGAATTGGTAAGTCTACTCTTTATTTTTTTAGACAATGCTTTCCAAAGTGGACCTACTCTTTTTCAAGCCAATACTACTCATCCCTCATTGTGTGTACTTGTGCAGCGACTGAGATCCGAGGCGTGGTTCGGTTTACAGTTTTTTTTAGGAATGCTGTAACGGGTCTTTAGCAGTCCGGAATGTATACAGGCATCAAGCTCTGGGTGGTTCGTAATACACCTTGGGGTATCAATGTCTGCCTCATCTTTGTCAGTCACTAGCTTCGGCATAGCGAGATCCCACTCACTGCCGTCCTCATTGGCCATTGGAGGACAGTGTCCGCATCTGCACCACCAAATGTCCGATATTCTGCTTTGGCCTTCTCGTGTTTCAAAGCTAACTGAGCAGCCTTTTTAGCCTCTAACTGTTTGAGCTCATCAGTACATTCAAGTTCGATCTATTTAAGGATGAGCAACGTAGATGGATATACCTTCCTCACTGTAATATGGAAAAGATTGCTCGATAAATCTGCTAGGTAGCTGCAGGGCAAGTGGGTAGCTTGTCTAGGTAACTAGCTGGCTACTGTGACAACAAACACTGTGTAAAACCACGTCTCTGCCTACTTTGCTTGCCTGACGCAATTGTGCAGAGTGATACTTTTTAGTTGTGAAATCAAAAGCAGTCCCGGTGGAAAAAAACATTAGTTGTAAATGGATTGTTTTGCTACTGTCATTAATAGTATTCCAGTCATCGATTCAAACATGTAGGCCTAGCTTACAATGGCTAAATATGGCTAAACAATAGAAATTACAGTTAGTCTGGGGGCGATTAGGGTGAAAATCTATTTACAATTGACTCCCATTACATTTGGCATTTGGTGCGCACGGCACATACGGAAATGGGCGTTAAGCGCAAAAGTATCAACAATGCCATCAACAACTTTACTGCACGACCTTACTTCTCATGCTGTGGTAACAAGTACTTACCCACAGAGGGGGCAAGTGAGGCGACTATCCGCAGCTCTGCCACGTAGGCAGCTGGCACAGAAGGTGTGATAACAGTCAAGCAGGCAAGGGTGGTCATACTGTTCATGACATAGGTGGCACACCAGAGGGTGGCAGTTGGCACTGTCTGGGTCATACAGATTATCCAACGGGGAGAATATTCCTCCAGACATCTGGCAAGACAAGGGAATTACTTTAGACTCAAGAAATTAATTATCCACTCATGAATATGACTATATCACCAATCACAATTTTTATATGCACAGTATAAAGCAATCATCAGGTTCATTGCAATATTATCTTTGGCTTACTGTTGGCCCAATAGTTCTCCAGTTTCTACTGAAGGCGAATAGATAGATCCAGGGAATTACATAACTGTACAAAACACTGGGAGCCTGTTCTTGTCATTATATTTTATTATTTTATTATGCTGTTATATAGCATTAATATGCAATTATTTTATAGTACTTAATTCTACTTATGTTCCCCTTCCAAATATTTTAGACAAAAATGAAAAGCAGTGTGATTTTATTGTACATATTAACATGTAAACTATGACTCTAAACCACAATAAAACCATTCAGAAGTAATTGTATAAAGGTTTTACACACACACACACACACACACACACACACACACAAACATACGCACACACACACACATGCACACACACATATGCACATATGCACGCACACGCACACACACACATGCACACGCACACACACACACACACACACACACACATACACACACACACACACACACAAGCATACACACATGCACAGAGAAACACACTCAACATGAAACTTTTTTTTTAGTTTAACCATAAATATCACGCCACAATTGAATTATCTCTTGATGTCTAGAGACATCCACCTTACCTTCCTACAGTGGCATTTCCCGGACCCTTCTGAGAAGCTCACAAAGGAGAGAGTCATTGGCATTTGGCTGAACAGTAGGATTGGGTTTCTCACTTACATATTTCTTTTTAAAAAAACCTGAATGGAAGGTAGCGACAATCCCTTACCTTGCTGGTGCCCTATCTGATATCCCAGACTGGAATGGCAAACATGTGGGAGCTCTCTGAGAGTTGATGCATGGAACACTGTGCGCTGACGTCAAAGCAATTGTTCCCCAGCAGCCATTGCAGCAGCTGAGAGTGTGTGTGTGTGTGTGGGGAGGGAGGGGGCGAGGGGCTTGGCAGGGGAAGGTAGGCGGTGCCCATTGTGTAATGAACAGTTGCCTATGACAAAAGAGACACCAGATACTGCCACTCTGTCGGCAAACGACCAAAATAATTTGCCTGTGTAATTCCACATCTCTCGGAGAGAAAGGCCACTGCTGGTGGTATTACATCCCCCCCTTGCCCTCCAATGACCTCTCAAAAATGCTGTAGAGTGGCCATGGCTGATTCCTCCCCACCACCAGAGTACAGTTAAGCTTGTATGTGTCACATGACAAACTGACAATGAACATATCCTTTCTAATCACTGTGGGAGAGTCAAGCTGTAATCACAGCTCATACGAAGATCAAAATATGCATAGCTAAACACTGTGGTTGGCTAATGCATGTTAGCTCTGCTCATTGAGGTTCACAAGGCTTCATTCTACTGTCACCTCCAAGCACTTAAAAAAAATATCCCCCTGTTTTTCTCCCAATTTGGTAGCCGTTGTACCCTCTATTTCTTCAATTCACCCTCCCCCTTGAGCCTGCCACCCATTCTCCGGGTCAAGTTAATATAATGATCCACTTCCTTTGAGACAGAACTTGCCCATCTGTCTTACAGGGACACCCTTCGCGCTTCTCGGCGAGCTCGTGCCAGCCAATCGCTACCCCCGGACAAGACACCTTTCTCACAGCCAGGCTGATGCAGCTGGAGATTGAACCCTGGCTGCAGTGGGCAACTTGCATTCCGGACAAATGCCTTTACCATTACACCACCCGAGGCCCCCTTGTGCAACAACGTTTTGATTGAGTGTTTTCACTTGACTCACCATCATACTACACAATGAACATCAAAGCATTAAAATTAACTCATTATTAATAATTAATTATTTTTTTAAAATACATAAATAAACAAATTCCCAGGCACGTACATTAATTCCTTTGTGACATTAGCAAGTCCTATTTATAGGAGTAATGATATTATACTTCCCCTTCCCACAACTGCAGCTGGGCAGTCAGGAATATTTGAAATCATATTTTGTACTTTCCCTTCAGTCATGAGATATAAAATTAAGTTGTCAGGCAACGGAATATGTAAACATGAAAAATAATTGCACTAACAAATTGGATGGGAAAAACACTTAGTGCTGTACCATTAATCGGGTATATTCAGGAGCAACATTACTATAGTGCAGGGGGTAGACAAAATAATGCAAACACTATCACAATAACAATATGAATATGTATTAACTAATACAAAATTGGGCCTTTGCCTTCAGAATAGCTTCAATCCTTCTTTCAATGCTGTTATACAAGTTTTTAACTGTTTCTAGTGGGATATTGGCCCATTCTTGAAGGAAAGCCTCTAGTTATTTAAGACATGAAGGCGGTGGAAATTTACTTCGCACTCTACATTCCAGAACTTCCCATAAAGTTCCAGTGATGTTTAGATCTGGTGATCGGGGAGGCCATGGAAGGTGTTTGACTTCATGAAACCACTCTTGAATCCATTTAGCAGTGTGTATGGTGACATTGTCATCTTGGAATATGAGAACATCTAGAGGAATCACTGCTTGCACCATAGGAAGTATATGGTCACCTAAAATGGCTTTGTACTTCTTGACTGAAATTATACCATGCAGAGTAATAACTGAACCCAATGACCACCGCAAGATGGCTGCCTATACCATAACAGATCAACCATCATGTTTAACAGTTAGGAACAACTGTTTTGAACAACTAGAATTTCAGCCAAGAAATACAAAGCCATTTTAGGGGGGTTGAAGGCTTCTTTTGGCTTTCTCTAAACATAAACCGGAATAAAAAGGAAAAGGAGTAAAAGACGACTCAGACTATATTACTTTTCAGTCCAGGTTTTGCGTTGCTGCGCATTGGCCTTGGTTACAAGTGGTTTCTGAATGACAGCCCTACCATAAATATCAGCTATGTGAAGCTCACAACATAGGCTACCAATTTTGTTGATACTGGGTCACAGAGGTATAGATTCCGTTTGAGGCGGTTGCTTTCTGGTTTTTAGAAACTATCCATTTTAGAAAGTGTCTTTCCTGATGTAGTGATTTACACGATTTTGACACTGTTCCCCTTGACACATTAAATAATATTGATGATGACTGTTTCTGTGACTGACACACCTGCAATTCGGGCACCATTTCACCTCTTTCAAAATCTGTTAGGTCTCTCATGTTGCTTTAAAAACTCGCATATTAAAGTGTTGGTTTTAAAATGTCTTTTATAGCAGAAACACATTCGTAATTTGCATTGACATTAATATGAAACACGTGTGAAGACTACTTTTTAATTTCGTTAGGGTACTTTATGTTACTTCAAATTACAAGAACGTTTTCATTTGGAGCTTCGATCATTTTGTCTAACCCTTGTCTATCCCATTTACTCTCATAATCAAGTCAGATTCAGAGATCGAATCGATTATTCTCCGTTTGATTGCCAAGGGAAAATATCAAAGCGCATGTGCGAAAGCCAGCCGTCCTTTCTGCAAAATTCTTCGCCATGGCTCCAGTGGTCAGTAAAATCATGTGTTTGAAATGGTTCAAATTTATCATGTTTAGATCCTGAAAACCGGTTTTGAGCTGGAAAGGGTCATGTTGTATAAATCGCGGATTTGTAATCGGAGCATAAAACACGGTTTTGTCAGAGCAGTATTTAGTTACATGAGTTTTTGTGGATGAATCTGATCATGAGGCCTACTCCCTTGAACCACGTTGTAGCTACGGGCCGACTCAGTGCCTGTAGTTCGAATATATATATATATATAAATGGCTGTTGTCTGATTTAAAATAGGTTTTGATTGTTTGTTTGCAAGCGTTTGGACTTTGTTTTTGCTGCAATAAAGATACGCTGCCATAATAACAGTGCTTAATGAGTGTATGAATGGAGATTTACTCCGGCGCGTTCGGCTACCTAGCCGACATGGCAACAGTATCCTGTAAGCTATCTAGTAGGCTAGTTATCTTGCTCATCAGTTAGCCTACACTATATGTTTATTTTCCAGTCAGCATTTAGTGGTTTGTGACACTTGTTTTGGAGGGCCTCATTGGCATTATTTGAGTAGAAGGTTGCTGGATAAACAGCTAACGTTAACGAAGTGCATACGATTGTTTACCAGAACGTTTGCCAGCTGTCAGGCCACTGGTTTGAATGGGTCAATTTTGTGTTTGCGGTTGGCTAGCTAATGGTAACTAAACATGAACCATTCGCTAGTATTGTAACTTAGCGACTACAGCTAGCTAGATAGCTAGCAGTAGCTGTCTATACGTAGCTGTGAATTATTTTAGGTTGTCTAGTCAAAATCTTTTTCAAATAAATTATAGCTAGTTTGCAGTCTAGCTATCGGTATTGCATAACGGGAAGATGGCTCAGTAGAGATCTGTCAAACATTAGCTAGCTGGCTAAGAATCTGACTTGATGTGTCATCAAATGGATTGATGACACAAGCCAGCTTGCAAACTTAAAGGCTGCTCTTGGATCGCCCTTTGTGAACATCAAAGTAGACGTGTAAGCCCGAACCACTTTGTAAACGCGTTGCTGTTGTGCATGGCTCGGTCCATTTCCCCCAATTACAGAAAAAGCAGAGCACCAAGGGTGGCAAGAAAAAGAAGCAGGCCCTGAAGTTCACCCTGGACTGCACTCACCCTGTGGAAGATGGCATCATGGATGCTGCTAATTTTGTAAGTCACTGGTGGCGCCTCATCCCATGGTAGACTGCCGGAAGGATTCATTTAACACTGTTGGCATAGCTTGATAAGTAATTTTGGGGTTCAAGGGTTCAACAACATAACCCCCACATAGGATTTGAAACCGCAACCTTTTGGTTATAAGTCTACTTCCTTAACAATGCGCATTAGGCTATGATGCCACTCATTGGCGCCTGACCCACTATGGCATGACTGAAATAAATTAAATAGCTAACAATTCGAATTTTTGGTAAAACATTTGTAACACACGACTCCCCTTGCTAAAGCGATGTTGATTTGTGGTGACGTGGTTGTCTTGGTGTGATCTGATTGGCACAGGAGCAGTTCCTTCAGGAGCGCATCAAGGTGAACGGAAAAGCTGGAAACCTGGGCGGCGGCGTCGTAACCATTGAAAGGAGCAAGAGTAAAATCACAGTGACCTCCGAGGTCCCATTCTCCAAACGGTATGACCTTGTGATTTTGTGCGTGTTCATCACCCAGGGGAATCCCTGCGTGCACGTCCTCTTGAGGAGAGGAACTCCAGTCGTGCGTGTTCTTGAACAACTGCTCTCGCACATTGAGTTGCTGGAGATTTCCTTTTGTAAAACATTTGGTGGCAGATAACTTGCTGGAAGTGTTGTTCGCTACAAAAAGGAGTGGTGTTTTGCCAGAAGCAGCAATTTGGAGTTCCATTGCTTTCTTTGATATCCCTTCTTTCTTTGATATACCCGAAACAGATCTGCAGTAAACTCTGGGAATTAGAGCACTTCATTGGACTATTTTGTCATTCCTGCTCCTGCCCACGCGCGCACGCAACATTTCTGACCACTCACTCGCTCCCGTAACATTTCTGACCACTCACTTGCTCCCGTAACATTTCTGACCACTCACTTGCTCCCGTGACATTTCTGACCACTCCCACTCACTCCCACAACATTTATGACTATTCCCACTCGCTCCCGTAACATTTATGACCACTCCAGGATCCGCTGCAGAATCAAAGCCCTTTTATTAAAGATGGAATTTTGGGAAGTTGCTAGCTGAAATGCTACCTCTTTAGCTTGAGAAATTGCAGAAAATTGATAGGAGTTGATGGGTACTTGGGTGCCAAATGAACGCAAATAAAGATCACCCTCAAAATAGAAACCATCTGTGGTAGATCGCGATGGTTGCCGGATCATTTCTATCCCTGTCCCATCAGTTTGACTGATTAAAACGTATGTGAGTGGAAACCATAGGTTTTTGTTTAATAGCTGTCCATAAGCTGACGGGTTCCGTCTATCCATGCAGGAGCCTGGAATACTTGAAAACTATATACCCTTTTAATAATCAAACTTGCTATATGTGGAGTAGAGTGTGTCCAAAAACCATGAAGTGTTTGCACACGTTCGCTCGCTTGCAGTTTGATCCATTTAATGAGTACCTGGCAGTATACAAATCAATTCAATATGTCAATGTTCATGGGTTGCGCACAGTGAATTAATAACCCCATTTTCATATTTTTTTTGACGGACCCTAATGTGCAGTATAAAAGATGTGAAAATGTGAAATACAAATTGGGGATGTTGGTGATTAATCGATGGTCGATTAATCGCCGTTAACAATTTGATCGATCAAGCATATCAAATTCACGATTATGTATCACAGCACAGCTGTGCAGTTCCAATAGCATGAACTCTAGTGAACGTGATAATATTGCTTTGAAACAACAGTTAAAACCTTAATTTGATAAAATATGTCTAGCAATATTTCACAAAGGAAGCAATTTACAATGACTAACTTTACTTCCGCAACTTTACTTCCGAGTTTTTGGTGAAATTTCTTAAAATTGGCATCCCTAATACAAATGAATTTGCTTTTTTAACGAGATCACAAAAGTAGAGCCTTCAATCGATAAAAAAATGACACTTTTTTCTTTTTTTTTTTTAAATTAGTCTGTCAATTAAAGGTCAGATGAGATTTTTAAGAAATGCCATTTATCTGGCATCTGTCATGCTTTTTATGTACAATAGTACTTACGACAACAGTACCTACCTACAATCAGTAGATGGCAGCGATCAACCACCATTGAGCTTACTAACTAATAGCTGTGACAGGTATCATATTCAGTCATCTTCCATGCCAGGACACGACACAGTAACACTGAACAAAAGGGAATGTTGCTGATGTTACTGTTTGAAAAATGTCACAGTAGCCTGAAATGGCAATTTCAACAAGCTTGTATTTCAACCTAGTCTATGGTTAACATGGCCTAGTAATGAAGTAAGCAAAAGTTATTTTACTGTGGATAACATTTACATTTTAGGCATTTAGCAGACGCTCTTATCCACAGCGACTTACACAGTTTACATTTCTTTACATACCATCCATTTATACAGCTGGATATTTTTACTGAAGCAATTCAGGTTAAGTACCTTGCTCAAGGGTACAACAGCAGTGCCCCACCTGGGAATTGAACCTGCAACCTCTGAGTTACAAGCCCAGCTCCCTAACCATTACATAACATAACATAACATAAGGGGAAGACGAGAACAGGCCATTCAGCCCAGCACTGCTTGTCCATTCCTACCACTAATCTGCTCACAATGCTTAGTTTACCCAAAGGCTAGAGTGTCTAACACTGGATCGAGCCTGGCCTTGAATACCCCTAGTGTCTCAGCCTCCACTACATGTCCAGGCAAGCTATTCCATGCATTGATCACTCTCTGTGTGAAAAAATATTTCCTTGTGTCCGTGTGAAATTTACCCTTTGTCAGTTTCCATTTATGCCCCCTCGTTCTGCTAACCGAACTCAACTTGAATAATTTTCTGTAATTCACTTTGTTAATTCCTTTAATAAATTTAAAAGCCTCAATCAAATCTCCCCTAAGTCTCCTTTTACTAAGCTTGAACAGTCCAAGCATCTCTAGCCTTTCCTCATAACACTTGTCTTTTATGCCTGGAATCAGTCTGGTTGCCCGTCTTTGGACCTTTTCCAGCGCATCTATATCTTTTTTGTAGTACGGTCCTCAGAACTGCACACAATATTCCAAGTGTGGCCTAGCAAGGGCATTGTATAGGGTGCGTATGATCTCCTTCGATTTGTACTCAATACTCTTGGCTATGTATCCCAGCATCCTGTTGGCTTTTTTAACTGCTACCGCACATTGACCAGACCCTTGCAGACGCTTACATTACACTACACTGCCAGCCATATAAAGTATAAACCTCAGCTAATGAACAAAATACGGTCTAGGAATTGGACGGTATCTTGGACGTAACCAGTTAAAGAATGCGGTTTCTTTGCGCTTTTGTTATTTCTCTGTTTTTGACTGCTTCGGACCCGAGTGAATCGTTCCCATTCTTTAGGTCCTTAAATAGCAGGTAGTAGTGTTTTTTGTTTTATAGAAACATGAATAAATACACAAACATATCTCACATTTGATGGCTAGCTAAACTAAGCAACACAAATAACGGCACTGCTTGACATAGTCAATAAATGAATATACTTAAGCTGTGGGCCAGTGACTAGGTCAAATGTTAGGGGGAACTAATGCATGGCCACTAATACTAATACTTCACCTGCTCAGTCTTTTTGATTGATGTTTTGCCTTGCATTTTGGAAGACTGCTCTTGAATGGTATTGCAGACTTGACACTGACATTGTATCATAATGTTTGTTTACAGTGGACACAAGGTGGTTTCCCCCCACATCTAAACTAAAATTAGCATGCAATAAAAGTCGGAATCCCTCCATTTCTTAACTATTGGACTGTTCAATATTGGGAATGTTTATATGTTTTCTATGTGTTGTCCACATCAGAATAGCATCAGAACATCATGGGTCCAAAAATATCAAATTTGTAAAAACATTTTGTTGCTGCGTGTTTTGCAATTTTCCATTTAAAATGAATCTTCAACTAATGCTTTAGTTGATTAATCGGTCTGATTTAATAGATTAGCTTATTCATTACGGTCTTATTTAAAAATTCTAATTCCAGTTATTCTACTGTATGCCAAGTTGGTTGTTGCTTGTTGCAATGCCCAAAAGTTAAATTAAACATCTTATTTTAAAAAAAGAGTACTCAAACTTATAGGATCCTTTGCAGTCGTTAATGGACTGTCCCCTGCCTTAACGCACAATCTCACATCACAATGTTTATTCACATTCAGAGCTGTCATGTGCCCATGCACTAGGAATTCATGCAATCACACTCATCCTGAGTGGTGATGTTCAAGATTATATTGTTAGTCACATTGCCACTTTGTGACCTCAAGCACATTCCAGAACAAACACAACCATCAGTTTGACCTCTGCTGTTCAAAACACTGCGAAATGGCTCTTTGCAGAATGAAACTGCAGGTTGTATTTGTCTCAGAACATTTGATGTTTTAATGGCGTGTGTTACTGTAGGTTAAAGGTTTTCAGATGAGCAAAGCCAAACCTAATACTGGAGGATAAATACCATCTGGTCTGGGGGGGGAAAAAAGTCACCTTGTTAATCCGATACTTTCCGATGTTCTCTTCACTGCAATGAGTCCCGTTCTGTATCCAAAAATATCTACCTAAAGCAGCCTGTTTGTTTCCAAGACGATGGTGTGCATTACCAGTTTTAATATTTACTTAGATTTGTCCAGCGAATATACTGTGATGCTGTGCTTTGGCCTGTAGCTACTGAGCTAGTAGCTATTGATGGCCAACAAGCTTAAACTAATTGGGCAGTACCTCTGACTTAACATTTATTTCCTCCCATGTTTGAATTGGTCAGGCATTCTGGTCTGGGAGTGCCAGAGATGTTTCCGGTTTTTGTTCCATCCAATTGGAATTAATCTGAGCAAGTTTGAATGGTCAGTTTGGGGGTTTTGATGGATGGAGCGGAACCCGGGCACATCTCTGACACTCTAGGACCAGGACTGCCTGCTCCTTGTCCACACACATCTGACACTAGGACCAGGACTGCCTGCTCCTCGTCCAGGCACATCACAGATGGTGGTTTTGAGTTAAAGTCCAGGGAAGAGACCAGGAGTGCCATGTCAAGAGTTTGACGCTGTAGTCCCAATGTCTGTTCTATTAGCATAATGGACAACAATTAGTTCCCCTGGGCGCAATTAGTTGTAAAAATTTGTTTTTTTGGAGGGGGAAGAGGCTTTCCTGGATGTCTGATTTAATCATGTTTGCTCAAGGGGCAGTTTTGAAATCGAAGACTGAAAGTTTCATAATATAAAAATGACTGTTTCTGTTAAACCTAATCTCATCCCCTACATTTTTTTCCCTCCCCTGTTCTCCCTGAAAAAGCAATGGGGATGGCCAGCCCTATTCACAGGCCCATCCCAAAGTTGCATCATCCTCTGCACAGATGAGCATGTTTGTCCTTCCGAAGGTCGTACTGTTGGAGGGGGTTGGAGCACAATTCAGGAAATTAATTCAAATTCAATTAAAGAAGTGAAAAATCTCCATAGAACATTATGGCCATTTTTATTTGTTTATGAATTGGGAGTTCAAATGAATTTTCCAGAATCAAGTAAATTGAAATGGAATTGCCCCACTGCTTCTAGCTGCCCCTTTCACCGAGCAGTCACCGAGCCGTGCTGTGCAGTCGTTGCGTTGAAGGAGTACACTCCATGCAGAGCTAGTGCACCTAGGCTACGGACACCGGAGCACAGAGCTTGATCTTGCACGATCCTCCCTGGATCTTCCAGTGGCATGATCTGAATGTCCCGCACTACACTGCACAGAAGCAGCACCGTTGTTAGACTCAGCGTGGATGTAACACAAAGATGAGGGGGCACGACCGTGCACCCAATGTAGCATAGGGCTAAAATCAACCTTTATTTTGTTATGTCCTCTGTTTTTGGCATCTCAAAACTTTTTGTATGTGTGTACCAAAGCCCCGATCTAAACCCACTTTAGATTTTGGGGCAGTGTAGTGGTCGGGAACTAACCTCCAAATCCCGGACAGTTCAGTGGCACCCTTAAGAGCGGTTCTTCAGCAGAATTGTTCCAGTGAATATCCAGCTGTTTCATTTCCATGTCAAGTTTAGCGCTGCGCACGCAGCCCCGAACGAGGGTGTCTGCTGAGCAACGCGGTGTAAACCCTGCACATTTCTTCTTGTCCACAGATACCTGAAATATCTGACCAAGAAGTACCTGAAGAAAAACAACCTGAGAGACTGGCTGCGCGTGGTGGCCAACACCAAGGAGAGCTACGAGCTGCGCTACTTCCAGATCAACCAGGACGAGGAGGAGGAAGAGGATGAGGATTAAACATCACGCCCGCCCACGTTTTGTATAATCAATAAACTCCCCATCCTCTACGTAGCCTCGCGTTTGTTCTCGTCTCTGTTTTCTCAAACCGGTTGCATTTCCGTAAATTCTTTTTTAATTTTTTTAAAAATATATATTTTTTAAAAAAAACGAGGGTAACGTACGGACTCGGAAAACATGAAATTCAGGAGGCGACGGGGTTCGCCCCTCCGTCGAAGCACGTGTAAGGGATGCTGTTCTGCCTCATTTACTTAAAAGGCAAGTGCACGCTGCATTTGTGAAGGCCAGGGCCTTGAGGCCACCGATGGCTAATGATACTGCCAGTCGGAGAAAGCAGACAGATCATTAGCTAATGCTGTAATTACTGAGTTGCTCAGAGTGTGCCGGGTAGGTCTGCACTCTGCAGTTCATTTGTGCATCTAATTAGAGGAATCTAAGCCCGTAATGCTCTTCTGACAAGAGTTTGAGCCCAAATATGCTCTTCCCCCCACCCCCAATTTGTGCTCGTGGATTTGGGATAAGAATCTAACCGCTAACTTAGCCTTGAAGGATAGTCACATTGTATTGGCTCACCCCTTGTAAGTGGTATTTTTTGGGGGATTTTTATCCTTGGAATGAGGCATTGTATACCATTTTAAATTCTTAACGGATGAAAAACTGTTTTTGCTCTGAAAATTTTATGAAAACAAACAAAAGTCTCATGTTGCTAAATATGAAATGTGTGTGTGAATATTAATGTGCACTATTGTGAAAGCCTTAACATTTTTTTTGACAATTTCTACTCTTGCAAAAGGAAACTAAAACTTTATTACATGCAAATACAAAACTTGAACAAAAGCACCCCCCTGAAAATAATCAAATATATACACAATAGACTACAGCGTGAGTGTCCATGCCGTCCCTTCAAAACCACTGAAATTCTGCATTTCAAATAATTTTGTGATAAAACTGGAATGGTGTTCCACAATTCTTCCAAGGTCTTCCAAATGCCATCGAAGTTGCTAAGACTTCTGTTTTCCCAAGGGAACTGAGGCCACTGGACAACATGTTTGTATTCAGAATGCTAATGATGTTGGCATGTTGAATTATTTCAATGCTTTATTGCAGATAATCTAAGAAATTAATTCATTTTCAACTAATCTACCCTTAACCAAAATCATCACAGTTGTGTATCAGGATGTTATTTAAACTTGAGCTCAAAGACAAGTTACTAGACCCCCCCACATCTGCCTTTTGCGGAGTGAAGATGTGCTCTCAAGTGGAACAATAAAAACGATCCTCTGCCCTTACACTCTTGGATTAATGAATGTCTGAGGTGAATCGAGGATGAACATGAAGATTCGTAAAGGTTATTTCTACTTGCTTGCAAAATGTCAAAACAACCTGTGCATATTAGTATTCATTGTTTATGGTTGTGCCACTTGAAATTGTGATCAAGGAAGGTATTAAGTTTAAGGTTGACCCACATCTGTGCTTCATATAACTTTCAAAAAAACATTTTCCAAATGTACCACTTGGGTAAATAACCCCTTCAGTAACCAGTTTTTGGATGACTGCTTGCCTATGTACCTCATTGGAAGGGCAAAAACTTGAATAAGTGGTGTTTCTGTAGATGTAGTAACCAATGCGATGGTCATTTTCGTAATCTGTTTTTTTCCCCTACAGAGGAGACTTGTTCGGAAAAAAAAGAATAAGAATAAGAAATAATACAACACATAAGAGCAGAACAATCAAATACACTTTACATTCATATAAAATGTACAACTTTTGGTGAGTTGGGTATGTAGAAAAGTTTTTTGAATGGCTCAAGGTTACCAGATACTGTACAAATGCAGTTTTTAAAAGTTTTCCAGATATGGGCCGCATTAACATGCAAAGGCTTTCATTTTGCACGATATGGTATTTAAAAAACGCGTCCTTCAAACATTTTTTGTCCCAAGGGGGCGCTCAACCCCACTTTTACTGTTCGGCCATTTCTTCCCTATTTCTTTATTATACCGCGAACTAACACCAGATATGAGTGGTTTTTTTTCTTTTTGCCGGGGGTCGTGACAAATGTTCCATTAATATGGAAATCATACCTATGAATGAGTGCTTATAAAATATTTATTTACATAAAATGTTAATAGATTCTTCTATACCTTGTTCCAGTCTGTATGTGAACAATTCGTATTTCTGAAATGTGCCTGTTGTAACCTGTACGCATAATGTGATTCCACATTGTTTTAAAGCACACACACATATCTAAGGCATAGCTTTCTCGGTCCCTAATGTTCAATAAATAATGCAATGGACATAGGCTACAATTTAACTTTGGAATCTAGTTTTGCCAATGACTCAACAAAGACAATTAAAGGCGTAAAGCTGTGGTCTTCGAGTGAAGCGCGTATTTGTAAATTGATTTTAATATTAAACCACCTGTGTTATATAATATTAAATATGAGTAATATTGTCCCTGTTGAAACACGGGTTTAACGCCAAATCTAAACGATTTGACGTGTTTTTTTGGTGCTGCCTCGTCTGTCTTGCCTACGGTAGCGTCTTAGAGTGGTAACCTTGACAACTGCCAAAGTCACGCTGAGGCTGTGCGCAATCAGAGCTATCCTCTGTGCGTAACGCACTTTTCAAGGGAGGATAGTCTGTGGACTCGGACATTCATGGAAAGTATTTAGCAATTTCATGCTGAGGATTTATAACGTTGTATATACATTTGCTACAGTTTGCTAAAAGAAATCTGGTGATTAAATAGTTAAATTCTGTAACCTAAGTCGAAGTCGCAGAAGAATAGCTACATTTGGAAGAAATCTTGCGTTTGACACCAGTAGCTATCATGGTCTGCAACAGACCAAGATACATACAACTACTGTAGCTATCCATCAAGTCAAATTGTAATGCGTTTTCCCCATGTATTTTTATTTGGTTTAAATTTCATCAGTGTCTTTTTTTATTTGACATTTAAGAAACCAACACCTTAGGAAAAGTAGGACCTCGTCGGAGGAACGCTTGCTCGATCGATCCACGCTATCTTAATTTATTTTTTGCAAGATTTTTAATTATGTCAGTTTTGTATAATCATTTTGGTATGGCCAAACATATTTTCCCATGTATATCTGTCTGTATCTGTCGTGTTGCTAACCATTTGGAGAATGCACACGACTAATTATATCAAAGCCTGTGTTTTGTTCTTTCCCCTTTATCCTTGTGTAACCTCACATTGTAGAGTTTTAAGGGGAAACCGGGAAAGAGAAAGGCACCCACCGCTGTCGCCACTTGAAGCTCCAGCGTGCTAGTATAAATTGTGTTAACTATGTGAGCATGACTAGCTAGCTAGTAACTAGTTGTGTTGAAAATTATGGGATGGATTGCCATGGCAACAGACCAGACGTCACTTTCTGGGCATGTGTGTTCCATTTTTGTCTCTTTTTTATTTTCAGACTGGAGGATTTGGATAGAGGAGAGCGAGGAGGGAAAGGAGCTTTTTTTCTGCTTCTTGAATAAAGAGGGCAGCCATCTTTCTTGAAAAAAGAAAAGAAAACTCACAATTCGAGAAAATATAAAGCTAATTCTATGCAGACATTTCAAGAGACAGTGGCATTCTGAGGGTTAAGTTTCTATACTATTCTAGCAACAGAGGGAGTGCGATTTCGTGAAGGATACCGTATGCGGTAAAGATGCCAGGGTCGCTAAGCAATGAGGACGAGGGACAAGACGACATGGATTTTGAAGACGAAATACCAGGTGAGAGAGAGGAGTTCAGAGTGCGGGGAGGTGTATCCCCTGCTCCCCCTCGTCAGATATGTTCCACCACCATGCTGAGTAGAATGCGGAGAAAAAGGGCTTGCCCTGCGCAATTGTAGACTTGGAAAAGAGAGAAAGAGGTGGGATAAAAGGAGCGAGTGCATAAATGATAGACAGTCACGGCGAATACTCCCAATTTACGGGCATGGTTGGCCAAAAGTGTGCGTTATTGTATCAGTGCCTTCGGTTCCCGGCGTGAAGGCTTAACTGGCCGCTTCGGTTGAAAAAATAAAAGATAAATGGAACGGCGCTTTCTGCAGCCGCGAATACAGTACGAGGCGGTGCTACCAGATGATCTAGGTTTTCTGGTTGAAGTTGAGGAAACGGTGCGTTTACATCGGGCAGGAGGGTGCATTTTTATACTTGAAATGGATTATCGTTCCCCAAACTCCATTTTATGTACAAAGACTGTAGGTTGTGATGTTTACATGATTTAGATACCTGTGCGCACCATTTTGTTACAGTTGTCGACTAGTTACACTGACTTTATGCCCACCAAAACACTGTATGATTATCTTGGGATTAGTTTTATTGTACATCACATCTGGGGTATTTTACCTAATTACTTTGTTTCATTCCCATTTAGCAAGTGCAACAATGTACATTGTTTGAAAATGTCTTCCCCAAAACCAACCTCTCAAGGCTTTCCTTTTAATGTAGGACAGTAGCATTTAATAGTTATTATAGTCATATTGCCGTAAATGCCACCCCATTTCTATACTCCATGTCCAAAGCCACACTGACCTGCTACCACTCATAAACTGTTATAAATAGCTATGTTAATTGTTTACAATTCAAAGCTTTTGACACCTGTGTTTATGTACTGGACTGGGCAGCCAGGGCTTAGCACTGTATCTATGTCATTTAATTGTCTTCTGTCTGTAGGATTATACTGCTGTTAGTGTGTGTAATCAACAGGAGGCACACAAAGAGTTAACTAAGCCTGCCAGGGGCAGTTCAGTGTTTCTCACCTCATTGGTGTATGTGCACAAACACACACGCACACCCATAGTGTGTCAGTTTGATGTCCATGCTGCCTTGTCTTTGAAATGTTCAGTCTTGTGAAGAAAGTTATGTTCAGGTTTTTTCCCCCCCTTGTCAATACAGTGTCATCTTGTCTTTATGGGAGCTGTATAATTTTTTTTTTTTTTTTTAAAAGGGGACAGAATAAATGTTTTCAAATTATTCAGGCTAGTGTTTATCGATGCACCTGCTTTCTGGGAAAGACTTGTGATGGAAGGAGATGGACTGAAAGATAATGCACCATTTGAATACATGATTGCCTTAGCATGAAATGCCCCCCCCCCCACCCCATCTAGGAACCAATCAAACCAATCAAACTACAAGACGCTGCCCAGATAGGACAGACTGTTTGAGATGTTTGTGTCCCCTCGCTTGGTATTTTCACGTCCCTGTTTAGGAAGGCGCCCGGCTCTCTTTGTATTTACGCTGCTTGTTAATCAGGGGCCGCAAAGGCTGTCATTTAGTGGCTGTTGAGCCGGGCTTATCAATCTCGCAGGCAGAACTGTCAGGCCCCACAGCTGTCAGAGTCCGTGTCTGTGTCAGAGTGGAGGTGCTGTGATAAAATGTCTTACAGTCAGTGCCTGGGCCAAACACCACCACCTTTTTTTGTACCGCTGTGTCGTTTTACCTCAATAAAATCAATGCATTCATCCTTTCCATCCCCCCCCACCACTCAACATAGCTGTTCGCCTTGGCTAAATTGATGGCGGATTAGAATGGAGGAGAGGCTAGAAGCTGCAGTCATTTCTCCTGCTCCTATTGCATGTTATTTTCACTGCCAATGAGGTTCAGGCTTAATTGAAGATTTGGTAGAAACATTACTGTCACACAGCCTAGCCTAGATGAATAGATTGCGTTCTATTTGGGAGGGAGGTGGGATGCTGTTCTTGTGAGCTTTGTGGTGATCATGTTTTTCCTGTCAAGGTTATTTAGACACTGTGATGTACTGTGTGATCCAGAAATGCATCGGTTTTTTTCTCTCGTTTTTTTTCTTGTCCCTCAATGGCTACAAAGTTAACGAATATCCAAGGTGACTTACAATTAATGAGAGTTAACATTTAAGAACATAGAAAAGCTATAATATAAATGTATGCATGTACAATACCCTACAAAATTATTCACATGCTCAAAGAAATGTTATACTAATACAGATTTTTTTGTTCCCCAAAAAGTTGTCAACTATTTACGCCCCTGTTTTCAATACTTTTACTACTGAGTCGTCTTCTATAGTGTTTTATGAGATTGGGGAACATATTGTGGGATTGTTGACCATACCTCCATACAGAATCTTTCAAGATCCTTCAGATCCTTCAGGCTGTGCGTGCTTGTGTACTGCCCTCTCCCATTCAAACCGCAAATCTTAGATCGGGTTCAAGTTTGGAGACCGAGATGTACTGCAAAACAGTAATTTTGTGGTCAGTTAACCATTTCTTGGTTGATTTTGAGGTACACTTGGGCTCATTGTCTAGCTGGGGGATCCATTTGAGCCCAGTTTCAGCTTCCTGGCAGAGGGAACAATGTTTTTGGCCAAAATATCTTGCTACTTCCTGGAGTTCATGATTCCATTGACCTTAACAAGAGCCCCATGGCTAGTAGATGCAAAACAACTCCATAACATTAAAAATCCACCTCCATATTTCACTGTAAGTATAACATTCTTTTCAAAATATGTGTCCTTCTTCCAACACCAAACCCACCATGGCGAAAAAGCTTAATTTTGGTCTGGTGTGACTATAACACCCGATTACAATTGGAGTTCAAGATGTTTATTTTTGTTTATTGCTCTCAATAGAGGCTTTTTCCTGGCAAGCCTTAAAAAAAGCTTAGGTATGGAGGTGGTGTCTGATGGTAGATTTGGAGATTTTGTGTCCCCAAGATGCAACCAAATTTTGTAGATCTCCTTGAAATTTTCTTAACCTCCCAAACCATCTGCCTCACTGTGTGTGGGGACAAGATGCATTTGCGTCCTCTACCAGGCAAGTTTACAACTGTATCAGTGGTTTTAAACTTCCTAATTATGGACCTAATAGTGGAAAGTGTATCTTTAGTTTTTTATGCATTTGTTTGTAACCGTCTCCTGACGTGTGAAGGTCAACAAACCTTTGTCTTGTTTCTTCTGAGAGTTCTTTGTCTTTCCCCATGGTGATGGATGACAAGTGGATGTGTGTTACTTCATTTTTATACCCCAGTGAAACAGGAAGACATGGGAGGCCACAACAGAGTTCCATAAGATTGAGATGAAAGTTAGCATTTTAATACATATTTAATTTTATTGGATTTGATTTAGAATAATTATTAGGGGTGTGAATAATTGTGACATCTTTTTGGGGAAAAATATTACTTGTTAAACAAAATGTTTTTCTCAGAGAAATAGTGTTTCTATAAAAGGATATCATTTCCCCATTTTTTTGAGCATACCATATAGCTCTTTACATGTGTTGTTTATTTTACACAGCCTTCTTTGCTCATCTTTATCCAGGGTGTGAATAATTTTGGAGGGTGCTGTATGCTGAATACTGTTGGATAGAGCAAAGAGATAGCAAGAAGAGAAAAAAGCCAGGTTTAGGAACAACCTTGGCAGGGACTTGGGTAGAATATTAGAAATGGATGATGAAATATTAGTCATATGGATATTGGGTAGAATATTAGAAATGGGTGAGTCATATGGATATTGCAAAAAGTTAAGAAGTTCCATATGAAATGTTCAGAGAAGCACAGGTCAAGAGAAACCCCCCTCCTTAGATAAGGGTGTTTGAGTGAAAGACTCAAGGTCAACAGACAACAGAAAAGGGATAAAGGAACAGGGAGGAATAAAGGATACCATTTGGAAACGATACGTTTTGAAAGGTGAGAATATAATATTGGAATATAGGAGGGGATGTCCAACAGACACACTAGAATTGAAAAAGGAAGCCTGAGGGTTGGATTGTAAAAGGGGGGAAATCATGCAATATTTGCATAGATGTGACAGAAGAAGCCATAGGAAGTAGTGATTGGAGTGGGAATATACATGAAACTAAAGTGGGCCCAAAACAGAGCTTTGGGGTACTCCAGTAGGGAGAGGATAATGAGCAGAGAGAAAACCACTTGAGGAGATCTGATTCTGAAAGTGTGATCAGCCTGATAAGAGGAGAAACCAAACTAATGAGCAATACCAGTACCAGCGATTCGCAGATTAGCATGAGAAGAAAGAATTGTGTGATCAGTTTTATCAGAAGCGGTAGGGAAATCAAGAAGAAATGAGACAGAGGGACCCTGTCAATGTAGTGAGTGGAAGGCAATGAAGATGACACAGTACTAAGCAGAGAATGCAGTTTTGAGACATTGCTATAGCTGGAGACGTGTTTTGTGCCTCAGACACAAAAGAATATTCTTGGAACTCCTCCATCTTATACTGCTATGTTTTAATGATAACTGTGAAGCAGACATCTCAGACTTTCTCAGATCTGAATGTGTGTGCGTGTTTGTGCATGTGAATCAGGCTTCCAGAGTGTTCCTAGTGTGTCAGCCACCGTCTAAATCACCAAGGATTACCATATTGGCAGCCAGCTACTCTTTATCGTTTTTGTAAATTATATTGCTAAAATATCAGAACTATTTAAATAACCAATAAATGATGTGCACTATGTCTTACTTCAGCCCTGTTTTGAATCTACCTTATGTTTATGTATGGAGCAGTATAAGAATACATAATGATGAGAACCATCGGCCATTTGACCGCTCGGCTCATCTAGGCTTGTCATTTCCTAGTCTAAAGCATATCCAGTACTGCATCAAGGGTGGACTTGACTACCGCAAGTGTTTCTGCCTCTACTACATGACCTGACAAGCTGTTCTACACATTTACAAAGATCCCTGCAGAATTTACCTTTAACTGTTTTCCACCTGTGCTCTCTTGTTCTGTTAAGTGAACTCACTTTGGCAGTTCAATTTGTTAATCCCTTTTATGACTTAAAAAACCTCAATCAAATCCCCCTTAGCCTCCTCTACTAAGCTTGAACTTTTTACATTTATTTATTTAAAACTTCGTACCTTTAATACCAGGTAGAAATTTAGTTGCCCTTCTTTGTACTTTTTCCAAGAGCTTCTATATCCTTCTTGTAGTCTGGTGCCCAAAACTGCACACAGTACTCTAAGTGAGGTCTGGCAAAGACATTACATAACATCAATATTACCTCTTTTGAATTGAACCTAATACAATGCTATATATTCCAGCATCATGTTGGCCTTTTTCACTGCTACAGCACCTGCTTAGATGCAGATAGACTTTGATCTACTACAACTCCCAAACTGTCTTTTTCAAATTGAACACATTCTAATTTTTCTCCTCTTATAGAATACTCCTGTCTTATATTGTTATTTCCCGCATGCGTAACTTTACATTTAGCAATATTGGATGGCATCTGCCATTTTTCTGCCCACTTCTGGATTTTGTTTAAATCATTTTGTATTACCTCAGTCAACTGTTTGCCAAACCCCCAAGTATGAGTATATCTGCACAACAGACTACACTAATGGGGATCAGCACTTACTGACTGCTCCGAGTCAAACTGGGTTCAGATTATAACGGTTTGCTGTAGCGTGACGGAAGGATCTTTCCCTGAACCAAAGTAAACATTTTCCTGTCACAGATGAACATCACCGCAACAAAGACCTTATGTCTCGGTGACCACAGAAGCAATCTGTGAAATTGTATCCAAAAAAAGAAGAAAAAATTGAACACCATGAAAGCATAAAATTGATAACTTAAGTTAAACTTGATCCTTTGTGGTAATTATTTCCAAGTGTGAGCTATTTGGTTGCTAACATTAGCAAGCTAGCTAACATAATTGCTTATTGATAGCAAGCTAAATAAAGACCTGTCTTTTGTAGTTTAATTTTCTAGCTACTTCAATCAGGACCATTAGACAAATACATATATCATGAATATAGTCCTACAATATATAATTTATGTAACTTATTCTTTAATATATTATGTTAACAAGCAGCTACAACATTTTTAGCTAGCTAAATCAAACATAATACTTGAAAATATGGATTGTTAGCAAACTAATGAGTAAACATAGCTAACTGCATTGACCAGTAAAAGCTTTAAATTTAAAGATGTTGAACTAGCTAATGTTGTTGTAGTAGCTACTAGAACCCAAAAAAAGCCTAAATGGCTTCATCCTGATTGAACAGTTAGAAGCTTGCATTTTAAATAGTGTCATTATTGAGTAATTTAAATATTAAAAGTTATTTTAATTACACCATACATTTGATTCCAGTTGAATTCAACAAGAGCTCTAACAGTTTTCTGTCTTCAGTGATACAGTGTGAAGTATGAGCAAGGTTTTACTTGAACTTTTTAAAATTGACCCTGCATTGAGAGAAAAACAATGTGCTTCACTACCCTCCAGATTGTTTATTTTGTTGTCTTTTGTAGACTAGCATATTCATGAAATGCCCGTATATCCTGGCTTATTGGTACTATAAAGACTAGACTGGCTATTAGTGCCAGAATTGCCTGTCCTGGCTGATGTGTTACCACCATATAACCTTGAATTTGCTTTCAGTTCTTACTTAGTTGAGTCATCACACAAATGATTCATCATGCAGTCTGAAACAAAGCTCTGGTTCTAGGCTAAAGAAGACGTTACAGTGAAGATGGTTCGTGACTACATTTGTGTGAATGAAAATGGGAAAGACGGTGTGTGGTGATTTACCCCCTAAACGTAAATTGTATTGTGATTGCCACGCATGTGAAGAATTGTGGGAACTTGTGAAGAACAAGTTGGGTGTGTGTGTGTGTGTGTGTGTGTGTGTGTGTGTGTGTGTGTGTGTGTGTGTGTGTGTGTGTGTGTGTGGGTGGGTGGGGATACAGGGTTAAGTGGTGTGGTTAACAATAAAAGAAAATATATATATATAATGTAACAGAACTTAAGAATTAGTAATGAAGAGAATATTTATTCATTAGGAAGTAAGAGATGTGAAACTGATATACTAATCAATACATCCCAACAATACAGGTAATAAATACAACTTAAGTATTCAAATCTTACCTGAGTCTTGGACAACACTTTACTTATTGTGTTCAGCATATGGTGCTTTGGTGGTGCATCGGTTTCCATTATCAATTTATACAAATCTCATACTGTATAATGAAACCACACCCTTTAAGATGAGCCATGGACAGTACAACATAATTGGCATGTAATGACCCATATAATACAATAGCCGTATACATAATAGTGAAGTGGAAGATGATCCTATTTTGTGTAATGGAATATAACATAAAATGGGGAACTATACATTTTTTGTGGGAGATGGGATATGATGCAAATTAACCCTTTGGTGAATATGGACACATTGGTGTGTTCAGAATATCCATAAGTGAACAATCTGAATGTGGCAATCACTGCTAATGCTAGCTGGTTAGCTATAATAAGCTGGTTAACACTTATTATATTATAACACTTATTATAACACAAATATTTTGTGTATACACAAATCATGAACAGGGAGAGTAAATGAATGGAATGTAAACACCGACGTGAACGGTTTGATGTTGTTCTGGCCCATCTATATATTAAATACTGTTGATTTCCCCACGTTCTTTAGCAATAGTGCTAGGACATGCCCATTTTGTTTTCAATGGAAAGTGATTTTTTTTCAATATAATGCTTGCCTTTGCACCAGTGATAATAAAGAGCTTGATGTTGATATGATGCAATTGTGTATCCTATTTCCAGGTTTATAGTTAATTTGTAGAGCCAACATTCTGTGATGCTTCCGGCTCAACTTGTATTTCATTCACCCGGCAACAAGAGGTCGATAGTGCCCTTTTTTCAAGCCACGTGCCAAGCAATTATCAAGTTTTACGATGGCAGCCATTTACGTTGATTATTTAATTGCCACTAATTTGGCACAGTCTGATTGACAGCGATGTTTACATTCTACACTGTCATTGTAGACATGTGACAGTATTCTGAAATCTTGTGCAGGGTTATGCTGTTGTTTGAAGCTGTGGGAAACAGGCTACTCTCATTGACTGATATTAGTTTTCTAATATAATTTATATAATATTCAACCTGCACAAAAGTAGTTTAATAGTATTCATAATAAAATAGTTTTCAGCAGGGTAGGCTATTGAAAAATGGCAAATTAAATGAAAAATGGTGAATGACATAAGAGCAACACAGATCAAATTAAAATGTAATGCTTGGTGAAAACTTTTGAAAAGGCCATATGAAAAGACATTTCTGTATCGACAGAATTGGTTAAAACTGACAAGTATTGTGTTTCCTTCTGTGTAATATTTTACATTTTTTTCAGCTCTGTCCCAGAATTCCCCCACTGACATTGCGTTGCCGTCTCCTTGTGCAAAGAAATGTGTAATTGCCCAGCTCGGATCTGAAATTCTCGCTAAAATCTGGAATCGAGTCTAGTGGGAGGGTTGTGTTTTAATGCATTGGTGGTTTATTGGGGGGTCTGTGTTGTGTTTTCTACTGAGCAAGTGTTCTGCATAATATTTTACTATGTAAAATCTTACTGTAGTTTTTGTGGATTCTGATATCACGACTTTCAAACCACTGGATCACATAAAGCAGACTATTCCCATGTTGAATGATTAACGTGAGCTGTGTCTCCAAACTTTCATCCCCCAACAAAACCTTCAGCTCTATCAGAACAGTGGCGTTCGGTGCGATGTCCATCTCCAGGTCAACAAATCTAGGATAGAAACTGAACTACTTTGAATGGCACAATGTAGCGGAATACCAACTGTCCTATCTTGCGTTGCGTGGCTCAGGAGGGAGTTTTATTGATAGGTGTGAACCTTGTTTAAAAACATTTTTGACAATGGCCACAAGTTTGGCAACTTCCTGGAAATTACTTGGCCAAATATTACTCGCTAGTGCCACAATATGGGCATTGCAAGTTAAATTAACTTAATTTGTAAGTAAGCTTTTAAGAACATCTTGGTATGCTTTTTTACATGTAACTTTCATTGTCGGACACAAATGCACTCATGTTGTTGAAATCCACGTCAAAGGCCCCAAGGCGGTTTTTGATGCATCCCACAACTGAGGCGTAACTGTCCTGCTTTTTCTAATGGAATATTTGAGTTTGAGAACACATCCGTCAAATCTTGAATGACATTGAGTCGCCGCTCAAGGCCAGTCTCTTCACCTGCTGACAGATGGCTCGCCCTGTCTTAATCTCATGCCTTAGCTGATATTTGTCTGTTGTTCTTTTTTGTGGGCTTATTGTTAAATTGCAAGTTGTGCAAAATAAATGAAATCTGTCTATGGGCAGTGCACCGGGCCAATACTGTTACATGCTTTTTGTATTTGACGTTTCATCCATGCTCATCTTTCTTTTCTTTCACCCTCACCGTATTGGGTAAACTCATTGCTTTTTTAACAGTCGCAATTAGCAACTAATTATATAGTCTTGCGACTGCCAATTGAGTGCCTACAGCAGGGGTGTCAAACTCATTCCATCGTGGGCCAGGTGTATGCAGGTTTTTGTTGCAACCAGTGCACAACACCAGGTGATTTCAATTAGTTCCCCTCCATGGTTGAAGAAGTGAGCTAATTAGTGAAATCACCTGGTGTAGTGCACTGGTTGCAACAAAAACCTGCATACACTCGGCCCTCGATGGAATGAGTTTGACACCCCTGGCCTACAGGGACACTTTGAGGAAAACGACTGAAATATAATTTTAAATCCCTGCGGGTCACCTGACGGTATCAAACTGGTGGTCCTACTCAGTTGGTTAGCTGATCAGTCAGTAAGTCTTGTGTGTTTCTGAGATTCTATAGGATATAAAATTCAAATCATTAGATATGTAATGCCAACATAATGACAAAATCAATACATCCGCAGAACAGAATTGTAACACTGTTGTGTTATAAAGCTAGATAGTGTACACCAGAGACCAAATTAACATATTTCTGGTTAGGCTAACATACATGCATATTTGGTAAATCCTGTAAAAAATAAATACAATACAGTTAATATTTGATCAGTGTAGCATGGAGGAAATTGCCAGATAACAATGCACCAGAAGTCCGAAAATTTCATAATTTTCCTAATTATTTCCACGGGGATGATAACTCCGGACCCCCCCATACATTTCACACTGCACTATACTGTACATATTTTCTTCAACAACTAGCTGGCCATTTTTCTCTTCTTTTTCCTTGTGTGATACTACAAGTTGTGGGGGAGATGCTGGACCACCATGGCGTTCATCTACACAGAATATACAGGAGGGGACAGGAGTCTATAAATGCCCAATGTCTGGACACATCCACTCCTCCTTACATTAGTGGTCAGGGCACCATTAACGGGATATTTTCTTATGGAGCCCGTCAGAGGGCTAATGTGTTTTCCCATTAACGGCGCGTATCTTAGCGGAGGAGCGCAATGAATCTTGCATCAAATAGAGTGTGCCGGACACTGAGCCCTTGTGGGAAGGTCACAGCCATCTACGATTCTGCTCTGGCACCGCTGCCAACCTGAGCTGCAGATCTGAGCTCCACAGGGCTTTGTGCCAGCTCCCCTGGGCTGGCAGCCGTACAGATACCTCCCTCAACACCTGGCACCGTCCAGCATCCCAGGGACCCTGGGGAACGTCTTCTGAGAGAGTGTGGAGTGCGGAGGCAGGGTATAGCAGCAGATTGAACACATAGCGTTTAAGGATGCAATAGGTGGGGGGGGGGGGGGTGGGGGCGGGCGGTGGATGGTGCGGCGGGGCGGGGGGGCATTGCTCAGATGTTACAGTAGAGTGTGAAGTGGTGCTAAATTTGTGACCAGACGATTGCAGGTTTCAGTCCTGGATGGAGCAGTGCTGTTGTATGCATGAGCAGGCTGTTTAATCCAGCTGTATGAACGAATGACATGTAAGGAAAAAAAACGATTTAACTATGCACGTTTCCCTGGATGGGAGCACCTGCTAGGCAGATGCATCATAACAACATTGCTCTTTGGTGATTTATGATCTTGTGAAAGGATAGATGCTTTTTACCGACCAATGAGGCTCAAAGAAATGCACCTGATTCAGGGCTCATGGGTGGCTCATCCTGTTAAGACACTGTTCCTGTGGGTGGACTAGTCCCACGGTCTGCATTCTGTTAAGGCTCTGTTCTAGTGTGTGGATGAGACCCACGGTCTGCATCCTGTTAAGGCACTGTGCTAGTGTGTGGATGAGCCCCACAGTCTGCATCCTGTTAAGGCACTGTTCTAGTGTGTGGATGAGCCCCACAGTGTGCATGCTGTTAAGGCACTGTTCTAGTGTGTGGATGAGCCCCACAGTGTGCATGCTGTTAAGGCACTGTTCTAGTGTGTGGATGAGCCCCATGGTCTGGTATTGAATCCAGACCTTGCCAGTGCTGACTTTGGACAGCAGCCCCACGGGTAGCTGTCCAACCCCCAGTAGTCGGCTGGGTTGTCTATGTCTCGTATCACACCAGCGACCCCCGCTGGTCAATCGGGCACCCACAGACTGCTGGTATAAAGCTGCACATGAAGTGTCTTCCACTGTTTCATGTCTGCACAAGATTAACTTGTAGACTACGGTGTGAAGCACCACGTGTTTCACTGGAGAGCGCGTGCTTGTCTACGTTTTCTCAAGTTGACAGCAGGCATTGATTGGGTATTCCAAATTGGGAGAAAAATGGGAAATAATTGGGCATTCCAAATTGGGAGAAAAATGGAAAAAGCATTAAAAAGTCCGTTTTAAAAAGAGACGCGCCTGCTCTAAATTTTGTGGAGTTTGTGCAGAATACTTGAGCGAAGATTTCCACTAAGCACAGTATTGTTTCTATATGTTGCATCATTCAGAGCATGCGAATTATGATATCTCTTGAATGCCATGCATCATATCCCTGGAAGGGAATAAATGTATTCCTACATCTACATATTAAAGCCTGGAGGAAGTTCTGCAGGTTTATTTGTCTGTTGCTCTGCCAAACACAAGCCCACCCGATATAGCTGCAAGACCCCCAATCATTATTGTTGAGGCGAGAGTAAGAACACAATTCTCTGCATTTGTTCCCAAGTGAAAGTAGACGTTGACCCTGAGGCTCAGTGGGGTTCTAAATGGCTTTTCACCTAAGCGAGTCACACGCTTCGAGGTTATTACGTATGAATTCACTTCGACCTCCAGGAGTTGAAGTTGGAGACGAAGTGTCACGGCATGGCGGTTCCGGCCGGGCAGCGGTTGGAATTCAGAAGTGGTTCTTTGGCGTGCTTTTCCTCCCCGTTCCCTTGTCTGCGCTGTAAATTAGCCATGAGGACTGACATCTTTTTATGGTAATTCACTGTCTGGAGTCTGGAGTGTGTCTCTTCTCCGTGACCTACATCGTCTCCATTGAAGTCTGCAGGCGGCTCAATCGCCTGGGTGAGAAGCCTTCCCGCGCCGCCGCCTGTCTGCGGCGGCGTCAGGCACTCAAAGGGACCCGCATCCGTGCGCCACGCTGCTAATTCCTCTACATCTCAGTCTCGCGGCGGAGATGTTTATTTCACTGTTTGATGTGACATGTCTTATTGACGAAATTCAGAATCGACGCCTTGCTCAAGGGTTCCAACGCAGCCAGGCCTCGTCCAAGATTCAACCCCGCAGCCATCTGGTAACAAGTCAAGCATTACTGAGTCTTTCTTGAGCTGGCCACAAAGAAAATGTGAGTAGCCTCAGAATCAGGCCAAAACAAAAAAGTTGAATTGTTGGCTCTTCCCTCCCTTGCCTTATGATTTATGTTTAGAGGAAGCATTTGAATTAGAGCGTGACACACGCGCTGCGTCTCCCAGCTACGAAACCTAATGAGTCAACCTCTCTTTTCTGTTGATTTCAATAACAAGTCGTGTTTATCTCTTGCTATGCTACACTGTGCCTTCGTTAGGCGTCTCTATCAAGATGTGCCCACACATATTTTTGAAGTGTGTTTGCTAGCAGACACATCAATAAGACTGGAATGCTTTTTTGACTGGTAAACATTTTTGTGATTTTATTACCTATAGTGGAAAGAATTGTTATACTTTTGAATATGCGATAAATGATTCACTTACCACGGGTATGTGAAACTTGAATGAACGGCTAATGAAAATCGCTGTACCTCAAAGGAAAATTCTTAGTAGTAGCGCTGTATAATTAGATAAGTAAGTTAAAATAATAATGTTGGAGAGGATTTTTAAATGTATATCACATACTAGTTGTATTTATTACATTGTGATTTCTAACCTAAAAGGAGTATAACAGTAATGGGATAATTGAGGTAATTGGCTCTCTCTCTGTCTCACTGAGCAGTGCCGGCAGAAGTGTGGGGATTTGCGAGAAAAGGGAAAGCATGCTGATTTTGGGGCGCCAGACAGAGTGGTTGTGACCTGATGGACTGATTCACTGTTTCTGTGTCCCTGCGCACAGACGAGGAAGAGGAGGATGAGGCCGAAACAACGCCCATCACGCCCCTGGACAGGTTCTTCTCTGAGGACGACTCCCTCAAGCAGCAGAAAAGGAAGAAGGCCTGCAAGCTGAAGGAGGGCAAACTACCCAAAGTAAAGAAGAGGAAGAAGCAGGTGAGACCCACTACATTTGCATGAACTCAGCACAGTCTGCTACGTTAGCATGAACTCAGTAAAATCCGCTACGTTAGCATGAACTCAGTGAGGCCCGCTCCGCTACGTTAGCATGAACTCAGTGAAATCCGCTACGTTAGCATGAACTCAGTGAAATTCGCTATGTTAGCATGAACTCATTGAGGCCCGCTACGTTAGCATTAACTCAGTGAGACCAGTCACATTAGCATGAAACCAGTGAGACCCGTCACATTAGCATGAGCTCAGTGAGATTCGCTACATTAGCATTAACTCAGTGTTCAGTATTCATATTTTCAGTGTTACATTAGCGTTAACACAGTGTTCAGTGTTATTACTGTCAGTGTTACATTAGCATAAACTCAGCGTTCAGTGTTATTACCATCAGTGTCACATTAGCATGAACTCAGTGAGATCTGCTACAGGTACGTTAGCATTAACTCAGTGTTCAGCGTTATTGCCATCAGTGTTGCATTAGCATGAACTCAGTGAGATCTGCTACAGGTACGTTAGCATTAACTCAGTGTTCAGCGTTATTGCCATCAGTGTTGCATTAGCATGAACTCAGTGTTCAGTGAGAATAGCATCAGTCCTCCGCAGGGGGCAGAGGCAGGAGGATTGTGGATATATACCATGATAAAACGAGCTACGGAGACTCAGGATACAGAGCGTTCATTAGAAGCAGTTTATTTTGGGCACCATAACAAGGCAGGGTGAAGGTTGCAATACAAGGTTTGGCTATTTCTTGACGCTGCTGTATGAGTCCAAAAATAGCCGTGGGCTTTTTATCATGCAAAACCTCGTTTTCACTTTCACACAATGCGGACACTTTTTCACACACGCTGGATTTAGGCAGTGTGTTGTGATCATGCATTTATTGAATCAGAAACACTACTTTCACCATTTGGTTCTGAATTCAGACATTGATTTCTGTCATCCATCCTTCTGTCATCGTTCTCCTGTCTAACTGCAAAGCTCTTTTTTTCACTTTCCATTTTCCTAAAATGGAACTACATTTTTCATACCATAGTCATACCACATGCTTTTTAATTAGGGTTTTGCCGGTAGGTAAGATTTTGAGTACAGCTCCCATTTGAAACATTTGCCATATCTACTCAGATAGCCCTGTGCAATCTTTTAAATGTACAGTCTAGACTCTCAAACCAATCTGTTTAGCCCTTTTCTTGAACCAAACCCCTGGTAAAATGATCAAAACTTAAGACTATTTTTTTGTCAAGGCTACCTAAATATTAACTACACTGACAATTTGTTTTGCTACATACAATGTTGGTACGGATGTCATACATCACATTTAGGGTGACTCAACTTTGTAGGTGTTTTACTTTGTATTAAAATCATTATTTACCAGAATGCGCCCATTGACTTTGAATGGGGAGCTACCAAAATTAGCTTTATTTTTTTGCACAATGTTAGCAAACTTTTGCAACAAAGCCAGAACACTGTCAAGGAGTTGTCAATAAGCAACCGGCAACTACTATGGTGAAGGGGACGGACATATTATATAGGTATGTATTCAATGTATTGCTATTAGAAGAATATATAAGTATTGTGGTGTCCCTAGGGGTTGGGCAACATGCACGGACCTTTGCAGAGGGCGTAGGCAGTTAAATAACGCAGAGGAAGCATTAATACAAACAAAACAATTATTTAATAAACTAATTTCAACAAACATAAAAAAGGTGGGGTCTTCGGTGAATACAAACACAAAGTCCACAATCTTTACTCGTCGTCGTTGTCCAAAATCCAATTCCAAATCCAGCTCAGTTCTGTAATCCAGTCCAGTAGTCGGTACACAAAGGGGGTCCTCAAACAATCCAAAACACTCACAAACTCTCTCCAAATCCAGGCTGGTCAATAGACTTCACAGGTTCTCTCTCGCCAAATCCTAAACACTTTCCTACTCATTTCAACGTGTGACATGATTTAGTCATTTAAATAGGCCTCCAAATGGCCCTCAGCTGTTCGTTTGTCCCAATCATTTGACTCCATTCAGGTGCTTGACTGTGGCCTGCTGGGAAATGTAGTGTTTCTGGCTCCCATGTGTTGAAGAGCCAGGCAGCCATTTCCTTGGGCAGCCCCTTGGGCTGCCACAGTATGTACTGAATTCTACCTATGATTTGGATTACATACATATTAGATATATTGGCTATATCACGATTATTTTACACAGAGGTGATTGATTATACAGTCATTGATCTGTATAGTATTGACTAATGTAATATTGTAATCGCCACTGGAATGGTTGCTTAGTTTGTCAGCCACTTCTCTCTAATAGAATAATTTGCGCTCACAGTGGATTGCTATTAGAAGATATATTTGTATTGTATTGTGTTGAATTCTGCCAATGGTTGGATTACATACATATTAGATATATTGGCTATGTATCTGCTTGTATTATAATATAGCATTCCAAAGTAAATAAACACCTACACAATATGTCTACATAATCATGATTATTTGGCACGGAGGTGACCAGTCCATTGATCTGTATAATATTGAACTTGTACTTAAATAACAGGATAACAAGATCATGTTTGCAAAAGAAGTGGTACTCATGAATTCTAAAAGGAAATAACTGAAGATAGGCTCCCACATAAACTGCAGCAAAAAAAGCTCAAATTTAGACTTAAAATTAACTTCAGAGTTGTATAGGCTATAATCATGAAATGGCATAATGTCCTAGGTGTGTTAAAAAAACCCTGTAATCACCTTTAAATGACCAAGTACACATGAAGAAAGACAACCTACTCTAAGAGCATGAATTAAGCCGTTTGGAAAGAAGGTTTTAGTCCTAAGCAACCTGCCCATGCGCAGTGGTGAGTAGGCTACATGTTGTTTGAAGTACAGTAGACCAACATAGCTACAGTGCTGTAGCAGGTGTCCAAGCTGTGTGCAGGAAAACCTTGTTAGTGCATAATATGTGAAATTATAGGTTTTGATGCTCATTTGAATTTCCTGTCTTTTCCGGCTTTTGATCAAAACCTTCTCACTTAAAACTTCGTTTTTGGGATTTCATTTCCAGAGTTTCCACACCGGGAGGTGATATTATATTAAAGATGCATTATGCAACATTTCCACATACTAATAACCTGTAATCATTTTACCGTTAATGTTGAGGTAGCCCGGGGCTACCAATCAGTCGCAAATGAGCAGTTTGGGCTACCATTCTTTGCTGCCTGGCTGCCCGGTCGGGCTACCACATCCCCATATTTCATTTTTCTGTTTTTGTCTGGTCGTAAATGTCAGAAATATAAATAAGGACGGTACTGGAGATTCAGTGTACGTGTACGTTGTGCGTGACGGGAGAGAGGCATGGTCCCGTGGCCCTGAGACAGCCCCTACCCTTGTGGAGCGCCGCCGCCTGTGGCAGTGCCAGCGGGAGTGTGGCAGCCTCATTAGCTCGTGCGAGAGGGCGCCCTGGCTTTCCTCCGGTGCCAGGCGGTTGAACCGCGGAGCGCAGTGCGTGACAGAGCCGGCCTGACAGCCGCGCGTTCCAGGAGCATTAGCTCGCGCCGCGCGGGAAGCACGGGCGGATTGATAACCCGGCGCGCCTGCCGTCGCATGATACCCGGCGACGGCTCCGCCACGTCCGCGTCGCGTCTCCCTCTCTGAGCGCGCTGAGCTCCTGCTTTCCAAATGCCGACGGGCTTCTCTTTTTTTCTGTCACTCTCCGTGACCAATTGCCTCCCCGAACACGACAACATCGTGTCACGCTGTGTCTATTAAAAGACTCCCAAGGGCGTCGTCAAAGGAGAGTCTCAAGAAATGTGCGATCCCCCCTTTTGATGGAAGACTGGAGCAGACAGGGAGCGTTGAGGTATCAGAGCTCTGTTTTCATTAATATTGATTAAAGCTAATCATCGCTCCATTTGTCTGCTCCGATGTTAATTGCGCCAGTGTTTGGCTGATTGCGAATCGGGAGATGCTGGTCTGTAAAACATTATGTCCCGAAACGGAATCGCTCCCATCGCTGTTCTGACACCGTTGCGCCGGATAACTGACACTAACTGCCTTACCTGTTCGCAGCGCTGGGCTTTTTAATGGCAACATCGTGGAGGAATGCCTGAGGGATCTGTGGGGCGCAGAAACTTTGTTTCGAACCTTTGCCCCTTCGGTCGGGAGCCGAAATCCGCCCGGCTGCCACGTTGGCCCGGGTCCCTGAGTTAGCGGGGCGGACTGGAGGCACGCTCCGCGCCACGAGAGACGGCGAGCGAGGGCAGTGGTCAGTGTGTCAGCGCGGCGTGTCACTGAGCAGCTAGTCTGATTTGAGCGGTGATAAACGAGCCCTCGTCAGAGGCAGGAGATCCCCTGACCCTGTGGTCCCTGAGCCTCCACCCCGCTCCGCTCTGGCAAGTGGCAAGAGCCCCACTCCCACACTGCTAATGAGGGGAGGCCACCGGGGGCCTGTCAGGATATCCCTCTTATCCCCGGGCCCCACCGCACACACACACACACACACACGCACACACACGCACACACACACACACACACACTCACGCACTCACGCACTCACATACACACACACACACATTCACACACGCACGCACTCACATACACACACACACGCGCACGCACTCACACACACACACATGCACGCACTCACATACACACGCACACATCCACACACGCACTTACACAAACACACACTCACACATGCGCACGCACTCGCACACACACACTCACACGCACGCACATGTGCACGCGCTCACACACACATAATCATGCACATGCACTCACACACACATGCACACACACACGCGCACGCACTCACACACACTTGCACACACACTCACATGCGCGCACACACTCACACACACACACACTCACATGCACGCACACATACACACGCGCTCGCACACGCATGCACTCACACACACACACACACACACACACATGCGCACGCACTCACACACACACACACACGTACGCGCATGCATGTGTGTTTGTCGTGACCAATAAATCAAAATGAAATTGAAAATGGAAAAATTGAGGCCGAGAGATTTTTGACATCTCATTTATTTAAACGTTGTGATCAGATTTTGTTTCACAATGTTTAAATGCAGTACTGTATTATTTTAACATAAAATATTCTTCATGTAAATTGTACTAAATATATTACCATTAACCTATATCAGTCAGTTATGATTGGATGAGACGATGGAGAGAGAGAGGGACAGGAGAGAGAGGGAGACAGAGGCTGCCTCAACACTCAGTCAACACTCAGAACTGAAACACTAATGCACAAAATATGAGGTGGAAATTATTTTTAAACAAGCACATGTATTTATTTCCCCTTTCACATGTATTTTCTTTACCTCGCACTCTATCCCGGCAGCGCGATTGGTCAGTCATCCCGTGCGTTTTGTTCCAGCAACAGGAAGTGGGATGGGGATCGATGAAGGTCGCAGCCAGAGTGTAGTATCATTACCCGTCCCAAGCAGGGCCCGGCTCCTCGGTGCTGTCCTGGAGCGGGTGCTGGGAGGTCACTGGATCCTCTGCTGGGAACAGAGCGGTGCATTGTGGGGGTCCGCGCCCCCTGGCGTGTTTTTCCCCTCGGCCGATAAGGGCAGGCAAGGGCCCGCGGGTGTCCCGGCCGTCTTTAATCTGTCGCGTACAAGCAGGGCCTTATTTTTCCTCCGATATTGCGGACGCAGGGTTGTGAACCGTAGACAGCCGTAGGGCGGATATCGTGTTCCCTCTCTCCCCCCAGGGCCAGAGCCGCACGCACGAGATCTGCAATGCAACCCTTTTTTTTTTTTTTTTCTCTCTTTTTCAATTACGTGGGGGACTGTTTACTATTCAAGCAGTGTGCCCTGCTGCCGTTAATAACCGGATTGCCAGTGAATCTAGCCCGGGGTTTCTGCCCTGGTGCATAAACGAGGTTAGTCTAGACAGGCTTTAGTCCACTGGCACTGCAATGATCGGGCCTGCGCATAATAAGATCGTTATGCAAACGCGCCTGATTGGACGGCGGAGGCTTCGCTGGCTTGCTGCGGGAGAGAGCCAGACACTGTACAGTTCAGTAACCATGGCAACTGCCGGCTGGGTTCGGCGCTCTCCTCGCGGCAGCGTGAGCCGCGGCACGAGGGCGGCGGAGCCTTTTGTGTGCCCGCGCGGCGGCGGCGGGGCGAGCGGGCTGAGCGTGAACACCGTGCGACCACGTTCCCCCGCCAAAACAAGACCCCTCAGTGCGCAGTTCTAAACTTTACCTGTCCCCCCCCCCCCCATAAAGAATCGACGGGCGTGGAAGAGAAGGAACGCGGTGGACGGCGGCCGGCTCAGGTTTCCCCGACTCCCTGACGTTTTGATTGGCCCGGCACAGCTGTGTGATTTATACCCCGCTGCGCTAATTCCAGTGTTTCGATTGGTCGCTTGAGTGATTTGCATTGGCGTTCGGATTGGCTGGGCGGCTGAGTGATTTGTACGGCGCCCTCGCGGCGCGTGACTCCCCGCACGGTTAGCTGAGATCAGACGCCAGCGAAAGCTTGTCTCTGTCACGGCTCCTGTGCGTGTCTGCCTCTGTTGTTCGTCAAACGGGACCGGGGCCTTTTGGGAGCGTCTCAGGGTGTCGATGTTCACTCACAGACACGTAACGGTGTTACCGTACGCTCGCTTGAGGACAGTCGTGTTGGCAGTTCACTTGCATTGTTACGCACTGTATGCATATCGGCACTGACAGCGATTAAGAACATAAGAACATAAGAATACATAATGATGAGAACGGGCCGTTCGGCCCATGTAGGCTCATCATGTCCTAATCTAAAGAGTATCTAGTACTACATCTAGCCTTGACTTGAATAGCCCAAGCGTTTCTGCCTCTACTACCCGACCTGGCAAGCTGTTCCAGGCATTGACAACTCTCTGTGTAAAGAAATAGCCAGAATAGCACACAGGTGGTGTTTAATTCAAATAAAGGCGTATCTTGTGGTACAGTTCTTCTGTTATAGTGCATCATCAGGGTTGTCGATAATTTATTTGTCACCAAAATATGTCTTCAAGTTAAAAAGCAGTCAGTTTATTTCAACCTATCAGTGTCATAATATCAAAAGCACAGGCAGTGGCCAAAAAGGTAGAGACGCTAATAGGATATGACTATAGTGCCCTGCTTTGTACAGTTCTCGACAGACCATTCACGACGAATCCGCCTGCTCACGCCCTAGATTTACAGCAATTAGTTCTAATGTGTGGTTCTCTGTGGCTCAGTTGGTAGAGCACGGCATTGTTGTGGGTTCAACTCCCACTGGGACCACGTATACTGAAAAATGTATGCATTCGCTACTGTAAGTCGCTTTGGATAAAAGCGTCTGCTAAATGGCATATATTATTATTAGGTTGATTGTACGTGACCCCAAGCATGCTGGGATGTTAATCGCTTCAGTAACTCAAGAACGACACCTGTGTGGAAGCACGTTCTTTCAATAGACTTTGTGTCCCTCATTTATCAGCGTTTCCACCTTTTTGGCCACTAACTGTATATTGACGTGTAACGTCATAAATATTAATACGCGTTAATGCACTCATCGATATCGCAGAGACAAAACAGCCCTCGCTGCCTGTGCTGTGGCCCTGGATTGCAGTCCCTCGGTCTCGCCCACTTTCCCCCCCGTCTAACCACTGGTCACCTGATTATTGAATTAGTTTTCATCATCCTGCTCTGGCGTTGCTGCAGGTTCCTTCTCTGTGGATACAAACACACACACATGTTGTAGCAGTAATGCACTTTTCCATATCTTTGATTGACTTTGATTGATTATTGTTAGCTTTGGCAGTACTGCTTGTGGCAATTAGCTGGTGGGACAACAGGAAAAATATACTAGATACTGCATTGCAGTTAGTTTATTATTTAACATGGGAGGGTGTTATAACACACAATGTGTGTGTATATATATATATATATATATATATACATATATATATGTATATACTATATGTGTAAGGACTATGACACATTATACTGACACGAAGAGGCCATTCGCTCAAAGTTTAAGCAGAAGTTGGAATTGTACTGAATAGTGACACATTTCTACTTGACATTGCTGGTCACAGCGTGTAACAGTCAGCTCTCGTTTGTCTGACGGCAGAATCGCTGGTTCGTGAGCTAGTTTTCCCGGTGGCGACACATGAATGATCGCTCTTTCAAGTGGAGTAAAGAAAGGCTCACCGCCACGTCTCCCATTGCCAGCGTCTCTGAGCGTTCCTTCCTGTTGTCTGTTTGCTTGTTTTACGCTGTGGTACGGTGGCCGAACGGTCATTTCGTCCTCCTTTTCCCCGTTTCACTTCGGGAAACTGTGTGTGTGAGAGGGGAGAAAACTTTACGGATTTCGCAGATTTCTCTCGCGCTCTCGTCACATTCAGGGAGAGGGCCGTGCGTATCCTAGCAACAGCTCACTCACCCCAGTGCACTTCTCTGGTGCTTTGGCCATGACGATGTATGTATGTGTGTGTGTGTGTGTGTGTGTGTGTGTGTGTGTGTGTGTGCGTGTGTGTGTGTGTGTGTGTGTGTGTGCGTATGTGTGTGCGTGTGTGTGTGTATGTGTGTGTGTGAGTGTCTGTGTGTGTGTGTGTGTATGTATGTATGTGTGTGTGTGTGTGTGTGTGCGTGTGTGTGTGTGTGTGTGTCTGTGTGTGTGTATGTATGTATGTGTGTGTGTGTGTATGTACTATGTGTGTGTCTGTGAGAGTGTGCGTGTGTGTGTGTGCGTGTGTGTATGTATGTGTGTGTGTGTGTGTGTGTGTATATGTCTGTATGTGTGTATGTGCGTGTGTGTGTGTGTGTGTGTGTGTGTGTGAGTGTCTGTATGTGTGTGTGTATGTATGTATGTGTGTGTGTGTGAGAGAGTGTGAGTGTATGTGTATGTGTGTGTGTATGTATGTATGTGTGTGTGTGTGAGAGAGTGTGAGTGTGCGTGTGTGTCGGTTCTTGTGCGCTTTATCGTCAACTCTTGTGTAGCGGTGTAAAACGAACAAACAGGGAGCTTAGCAGGAGCGGGGACATGTTCACCGTCTTAATGCAGATTATTTTAAGTTCTGCTCTGACAGCCTGTTACACATGACCTGGCGCAAGCGGGGAGTCTGTTTTGAAAGTGTTCCCGCAGTGGCTCACGGTCCTTTATTTTTTTATTTTTTTATTTTTTTTATTTTATCATTTTTGTTTCCGATTTTTCTCCCATTTTTCTCCCAATTTGGTCGCTGATTAGACCCACTATTTTCTATGTCAATCCCCCCCCTAGTGATACGATTTCGCTGCCGTAGTCCTGCAGTCCTGCGACCGGTAGTGACGAAGGCGACCCGACACCTCTTCCGAGACGGCACTCGCCAAGTGTCGACCGTAACCTGGTACTACAGGGCCACTCTTATGCGCAGCGAATGTCATGTCGGCTTCCCTCCCCCCTCCCTGGGGTGGACAGCCCCCGGCCAGAGCCGACTCTGGCGAGACGGGGAATTGAACCCCGGTCTCCGTGGCCAGTGTCGGACGTTGTAACCACTGGACCATGCGGGAGGCTCTCACGGTCCTTGCTAAACGACATCTCTGGGTCCTCTCCACACTATGTATTGCATTTGCAAATGTTAATACTCTACTTGAAGTATTTGCTAATAAAGTCCCCATAATGCTGTGATGTGACGTACCTCCTCTCATTACCAGCCATATTACAGCTTATTACGGCTTATGACAAAGGTCATAGCACAGGTATAATGTATACGGCGATCGTTTTGAATCTGATATTTTTTGGTACAATTCACTGATTTCTTCGTGACAGCGTTATGAAATGTGTCACAGGCTGGAAGAAGCTGTCATGGCTGGCTGTGGCAGGCTTCGTGTCATGGAAATGTACACGCGTGCTGATTTGTATAAACTGATTTGTTTTGCGTTGACTGTTTGTCCCTGTTTTCTGTGTCACTGCCACTGCCACCGCCCCCTCCCAGCTCAGAGCACGGCCAGGTGCTTAGGCTGAGGTTCAGGAGACATTGAAATCATGATCTGCTTTCGGCTGAATCTTCTCGAAAACATTTTCTTACACCCTCCTTTGCCGTCGGGAACAAAGTAATCGCTCCCAGGTTGTCATTCGTCATGGTTTCTAATCAGGATTTATGACTTTTGATGTTTTAAATAGTCCCATTTAACCCCATCTTATTTTCACATCTTTTTTTATTTGATTGTAAATTCACATTCTAGGGTAATGATCACTCACAGAAGTAAGGGAGTTAGATGGGCAAAATCAGCTAATTAAAATCTATGGACAAAGCTTAAAAGCTCCCAATGTTTTGTAGATGTGGACAGTAGAATGTTTAAAATCTCTAAAATAGAGAGAGAGGCATCCCCAAAGGCCTCCACACATTAATATGATAGATTCTTAGGTATGCTTTTGTATAAAACCCCCCACTAGAGCCACAAGGGCTTATTATGCAGATATCCTATGTAAATATGTTCTTTATGTTGCATTATGGATTCCAGTAGTTAAATGTGTGTGTGTGTGTGTGTGTGTGTGTGTGTGTGTGTGTGTGTGTGTGTGTGTGTGTGTGTGTGCATGTGTGTGCATGTGTGTCTGCATGTGTGTGCATGTGTGTGTGCACGTGTGTGCATGCGTGTGTGTGTGTGTGTACATGTGTGTGTGTGCATGTGTGCGTGTCTGTCTGTGTGTGTGTGTGCGTGTGTGTGTGCATGTGTGTGTGTGTGCATGTGTGTGCGTGAGTGCGTATGTATGTGTGCGTGTCTGTGTGTGTGTGTGTGTGTGTGTGTGCATGTGTGTGTGTGTGTGTGTGTGCGTCTGTGTGTGTATGTGTGTGTGTCTGTGTGTGTGTGTGCGTGTGTGGCGTGGCGTGCGCGTGTCTCAGTTCGTTCCTCCTCAGGTGGGGAGCAGTGATCTGGAGGAGGCCTCGGAGCGGGAGGAGGAGCAGAGGGAGCGGGAGAAGTCCGAGAGCGAGAGCAGCACGTACGCCTCCATGAAGAAGAAGAAGAAGAAACCCAAGGAGAAGAAAGAGAAGAAGACCAAGCGGCGGAAGAAGGAAGAGGAGGATGAGGACGAGGACGACGGCGCGCTGAAGGTGAGTGGGCGTCGCAAGTCGTGTGTCGGGCGTGTGAGCCCGTCGCTCAGAATGGCCCTTTCACAACCGCTGAAACACTCCCTCGCCCTGCCTCCCCTCAGGAGCCCAAGTCTTCTGGCCAGCTGATGCAGGAATGGGGTCTGGAGGATGTGGACTATGTCTTCTCAGAGCAGGACTATCACACCCTCACCAATTACAAGGCCTTCAGCCAGTTCCTCAGGTAAACCAGGCGCTGCGCAACGACACTGACTGTAACCGCAGCGATGGAAATCTGTGGTCATTTTCAGTTCTGATAGTTGTTCAGCGTGACATGGAGTTCCTGTCATATATATTTCCTCAAGTGTATTTTGTTGAATCGGATGCAACTGACCCATTTAGCTATAAACAGAACACACGCCGTCTCACGAGGGCGACCGGAATACGTGCGCTCTGCTGCGTGTGTCAGTTGGTTTGCTTCGTATGTTTTTAGATAACACAAATGACGATATATACCGTGCCCTAATGAGGCGTCCATAAATGGCAGGATGTGTTGCTGACTGGAAAACCAGCATATTCGTTTGTTAAAAATAGCAAATGCAAAAGACAAAAATTGCGAACATTATCAAATTAAATAGTTATTTCTGTACATTAACTCAGTTAATCAGTAATTTAGCACTAAATAGGCTGTTTAACGCAATTCGTGATGTCGTTAAGGTTATTTTTCAAGTGATTTAACTGCATTTCCACGCGTGTCTTAAGTTGCTATTAAAAAGATTAGCTGTGCTGTAGAGTTGCTGTGTAAACCTAATAAAGTCATTTCCACGCTCCTGGACAGTGACCAAGACACTGACGGTTTACTCACTGTGTGGTCCAAGTCATGCTAGGCCGTTAACTCTCAGCGATCAGTCAGCAAAAGGGCATAGTATTTGAGCAAGTGAAGTGAAGCACAAACATGTGCGATGTCTCCTACTACGTGCCTCACTCAATTTCCCTCTCCCTGTCTCGTTCTCTTTGTCTCCCTGTCTCTCTGCATTTCCGTGTCATTATCAGGCCCCTAATTGCCAAGAAGAACCCCAAGATCCCGATGTCGAAGATGATGACGGTCCTTGGTGCCAAGTGGCGAGAGTTCAGTGCCAATAACCCTTTCAAGGGCACCTCTGCCACCGCGGTCGCCGCAGCTGTGGCCGCTGCCGTGGAAACGGTCACCGTGTCCTCACCCGTCTCTGTGAGCAGCGTGCAGCAGGCCCCTCAGCCGGGGCCAATCAGAAAAGCCAAAACCAAAGAGGGGAAGGGTGAGCGCGGCCAATCGGGAGCCAGATCCTAACCTTTCGAATAATGACCACGACCCCAAGGCAGCGGCAAGGAGCGCATCTAGGGGGCGGTGTTTGAGAAATGTGGCAAATTTACTGTCGGTTGAATAGGCGAAGGGTGGGAAAGGTTAATTGATGTGTGAAAAGCAGGTTCGGCGGCAGTACTGAGTGTGGCCTTGAACCTGGATCAACAGAAAGCATTCTGTGCACATCTACAGACAGTGACCAACTCTCATTTGGGGAGGATTGAGTCAACGCTGTTGTGCTGTTGTGTATAGGACAGTAATAGGAAGAAAGAAAGAACAGGATCAGAACAACAACAGGCTCTGAGACATTCTAGCCTGAGGGCCTAGAAAGCCTCCAGTGTGAACTTGACTGATTTACGCTCTCTCTCTCTGACTATGGATACAGGGCCAGGGGCAAGGAGGAAAACCAAGAGTATGAAAGAAACCAAGAAGAAAGGAAAAGGCAAGAAGACCAAATCCAAGGTAGCCCAGAGTGCGAAGAGGAAAAAAGCATCTTCGGTGAGACAAACCTGGAGCCGCAAACTAATAATGTACTGGTGTACTGCTCGTGGAAACAAACTAGTAATGTGCTGGTGTACTGCTCGTGGAAACAAACTAGTAATGTGCTGGTGTACTGCTCGTGGAAACAAACTAGTAATGTGCTGGTGTACTGCTCGTGGAAACAAACTAGTGATGTGCTGGTGTACTGCTCTTGGAAACAAACTAGTAATGTGCTGGTGTACTGCTCGTGGAAACAAACTAGTAATGTGCTGGTGTACTGCTCGTGGAAACAAACTAGTAATGTGCTGGTGTACTGCTCGTGGAAACAAATTGCTGACATGCTCCTCATGGCCGCAAATGAACGTTTTGACGTCTGAGAATCAGAATCAGAATCAGAATCAGAATTATTTATTCACCAAGTACGATGTACAAGGAATTTGCCTTAGTGCAAGGGTGTCAACATACAACCAAAACAATAACAAGAGCTTAGAAAAAAAACAGTGTGATAAAAATACAATACAATACAATACAATACAATACAATACAATATAATACAATACAATACAATACAATACAATACAATACAATACAATACAGTACAGTACAGTACAGTACAGTACAGTACAGTACAGTGCTAATATACAAATACAAATATACAAATACAGTACAGATAATGGTTATGTACACAGTTAAGGTGCAAGAGTGTGCAAAAGGGCAGAGTAGAAGTCACAGTTAACAGCACAGTTAAAGTGGGAGTGTGCAAGTGAACAGGGGGGGGATAGAGGAAGGGTCTTTGTTTAGGAGGATTATGGCTTGGGGAAAGAAGTTGTTCAGGTGGCGTTTAGTCCTAGTCTTTAGGGCTCTCAGGGAGTTCCCTCCCTAGTCTGTGAGGGAACTGAACATGCAGGCCGTAAGTTGCAGGCTCTATTCTCGGGTGGAACTTGAATTGCGCTTGCACCAGTCCCACCGTATACACGGATACTACACAACATGCAATGTAATGACACACTACATGTAACTGCACACTTAAAGAAGTAAATGTAGAAAGTCTGTGAGTACTCTGTGCGATAGATTCTCCTCGTCTCCTTAGCTTGACTGCGAGAGCTCTCGTCTCTCTTTTCTCTCCGGCAGAGTGAGGAAGATAACCTGGAGGAGTCGGACTGGGATGACATCAGCATACACAGCGCCTCTGTGCGCTCAGACACCTCGGGGGCCCCCAAAAAGACGGCGCGCCGGGGCCGCAGGAAGAAGAAGAGTGAGTCGGGGGGGAGCGTAGCACGTGGCGCGCGGCGAACCGGTTCCTCTGTGATCGGCGCCCAGTGGCTGACTCAGTCTCCCCAGGTGGGACCGGGACTAATCAAACAAGACGGCTGGTGCCCCCCCGGGGGACCGGAGGGGGTTCCTCTCAGTCTGTGAACGCGTCGCCCACAGCTCTGTTACCTTTGCGCTGCGCACTGTTTGATCCCCCGGGGTTGCTCCTCTACCCGTGAGCTGTAGCGGTTACCGTGTTTGTAGCGTTTGCGTTCAGCGCTTCTGTCTCCCTCTGATGGTTGGAAAGGCTGGTGTGTGGCGGCTGGTGTAAAAGTTTTTTTTGGGGGGGTTTTTTCTACATTTGTTTCGGATTTTTTCTCTGTTTTTCTCCCAGTTTAGTAGCCGATTATACCCTCTATTTCTTTTGATTTACCCTCCCCCATGAACTCGCCGCCCTAATACCTTGAGGAAATGATCCGCCTTCTTCGAGGCTGGACTTGCCCAACTATGTTTACCAGGTCGCCCAACCGCTCCTCTGGCCAGTCTGGCACAGTCGGGTTTCGAACCGCGACCACAATAGGCGGCTCACACTCGCAAAGCACTGGTCAATGCGAGTGCTTTAGACCACTACGCTATCCGAGGCCCTGGCGTTAAAACTCTTGATGTTTGAGGGAGCGGGGCGTGGCGTGGCGGTGAGTCCGTGTTCTGTCTGTGCCCCATTTGAGGAGAGGATGGGGACGGCTACGAGACGGATCACCAGGACTACTGCGAGGTGTGCCAGCAGGGCGGAGAGATCATCCTGTGTGACACCTGCCCCCGCGCCTATCACCTGGTGTGCCTGGAGCCCGAGCTGGAGAAGGCCCCCGAGGGCAAGTGGAGCTGCCCCCACTGTGTGAGACACAAGCGTCCATGTAGAGCACTAACACACACACGGTCACACACACACATGCACACGTGTCACATACATACATACACATACACACACACACACACATTCACACACACAAACATTAACACACACTAACATACACACACACACTCACATACTAACACACACACAGTCACATACGTACATACACATACACACACACACTCACACACAAACACTAACATACACACACACACACACACAGTCACATACATACAGTACCAGTCAAAAGTTTGGGTACACCTGCTGGAAACTAGGTTTATTTCATAATTGATAATGTTTTACACCATATAAGCTTCTGTAAATACTTTAAAATGACAAAAAACGCATGTAGCAATAAACATAAGGAACATCAAAGCAACAAAATTCTAAGTCTTGGATTCCTCAAAATAGCCACCTTTTGCCTTGATAACAGCCTCACAAAAACAGGCGATTCGGTTAATAAGTTTCAGCAGGAAATCACCCAACATGTCTTCCCAGCTCTCCTGCAGCAATTCCCAGAGGCACTTGTGGGTTGCTTTGCTTTGACTCTTCTGTCCAGTTTGTCCCATACAAGTTCTATGGGATTGAGGTCTGGACACTGGGCAGGCCAGGTCATTAGTTTGAGTTGTCCTTCATGTTCCTCCTTCACCAGGTAGTTCTTGCACAACTTCAAGGTGTATTTCAGGTTGTTATCTTGCTAAAGAATGAAGGAGTGGCCGAATAGCCATAATCCAGATGGAAGGTGTACTCAAACATTTGACTGGTACTGTACATACATACACATTCATTCACACAAACGCTAACACACACACAGTCACGTCCACATACGCACACACACTCACACAAACACTAACATACACACACATAGTCACATACATACATACACAGACACACACACATACTCATATGCTGGTATGTATGTGTGTGTGTGTGTGTGTGTGTGTGTATGTATGTATGTATGTGCGTGGGCTGGGTGTATGCTTTTGTATGTGATGTGTGTTTGTGTGTATGTGTGTGTGTGTGCGTGTGTGTCTGTGTTTGTGTGTGTCTGTGTTTGTGTGTGTGTGTGCATGGAGTGCGTGTGTGTGCGTTTGTGTTTGTGTGCATGCGTGTGCGTGTGTGTGACCAGGAGAAGGAGGGGATCCAGTGGGAACCCAAAGACGAGGAGGAGGAGGAGGAGGTCGTGGCGCAGGAGGAAGATGACCACATGGAGTTCTGCAGGGTGTGCAAAGATGGAGGAGAGCTACTGTGCTGTGACACCTGCCCCTCCTCCTACCACATCCACTGCCTCAACCCGCCCCTGCCCGAGATACCCAATGGAGAGTGGTTATGCCCGCGCTGCACGGTGAGTGACGCATCCCCTCACCAATCACATCCTGGGATGAACTGACTTGTGAGAGAGAGAGAGAGAGAGTTGTTCATGCATGGAATAGTTTTCCGGTCATGTTATAGAGGAGGGGTGTCAAACTCATTCCATCGAGGGCCGAGTGTGTGCAGGTTTCTGTTGTAACCAATGCATTACACCAGGTGATTTCAATTAGGTTCCCTCCTTAGTTGAAGAAGTGAGCTAATTAGTGAAATCACCTGGTGTAGTGCATTGGTTGCAACAAAAACCTGCATACACTCGGCCCTCGACGGAATGAGTTTGACACCTGTGTTATAGAGGCAGAGACCGTCACCGGAGTGTTCATGAACAGGCTTAATGCCACAGGACACAGCGCTGGACAGCCCTGCTCTAGACAGCAGATGAAATAACCAGCCTACATGGGCCCGTTCTCATCATTATACATCCTCATGTTCTTATGTTCTTACATGCTGACTGATGCTCTAATGATCTGAGCTCATTTACAAAGGTTCATTGAAATTCAGATTTCTGTCATAATGAACGCAGCAGATTTTCAGTCTGTCTCTCCCTGTTTCCCCGCAGTGTCCGCCTCTGAAAGGGAAAGTACAGCGGATCCTTCACTGGACGTGGGGCGACCCGCCCCTGCCCCCCGAGGTCGCCCCCAGCGCGGGGGGCGAACCCGAGATGCCCCTGCTCAACGTCCCCCTGAAGGGGCACCCCGAGAGGGAGCTGTTTGTGAAGTGGGCGGGCCTCTCCTACTGGCACTGCTCCTGGGTCTCCGAGCTGCAGGTGAGACGCACGCAACGCAGGTGAGCCGACCGCTGCCGGTGTGAGCTCGGCGCCCGGAGTCACGCGTCTTTCTGTGTGTCTGCCCCCTTCGGCTCGTCCATCCGTCTGTCTCTCCGTGGCACAGCTGGAGCTCTACCACTCCGTGATGTACCGCAACTACCAGCGCAAGAACGACATGGACGAGCCGCCGCCCTACGACTACGGCTCCGGGGACGAGGAGCTGAAGAGCGAGAAGAGGAAGGCCAAAGACCCCCAGTATGCCGTCATGGAGGAGCGCTTCTATCGCTACGGCATAAAACCAGAGTGGATGGTGATCCATAGAATTGTCAGCCACAGGTACAGAAACCACACCCCTCTCCCACCCACAGGCACAGAGGCCACACCCCTCTCCCACCCACAGGTACAGAGGCCACACCCCTCTCCCACCCACAGATACAGAGACCACACCCCTCTCCCACACACAGGTACAGAGGCCACACCCCTCTCCCACCCACAGATACAGAGACCACACCCCTCTCCCACCCACAGGTACAGAGGCCACACCCCTCTCCACACACACATGCACAGAGGCCACACCCCTCTCCCACACACAGGTACAGAGGCCACACCCCTCTCCCACACACAGGTAGAGAGGCCACACCCCTCTCCCACCCACAGGTACAGAGGCCACACCCCTCTCCCACCCACAGGTACAGAGGCCACACCCCTCTCCCACCCACACGCACATAGACCACACCCCTCTCCCACCCACACGCACAGAGACCACACCTCTTCACCAGGGTGTGGGCCCTGTCCATCTGTGAGCACCTTGCCCACATACTTTCCTGTATGGTTCCTTTTAGATGACAAAGTCCCAGTGCCCACATTCTGCCATTGTATAGGCAGATAGAGAAAATGCATCATTTTGTTCTAATTTAGTTATCTGGTTGCCAACACTCCCGACCACCACCACCACCATTGAGAAGAAACCAGTAATAGACAATAATATAAAAAACAATAAAAATGACCCAGTGTACTAAAATCCCCTCGTGTATGTTTCTCCTGTCAGAAGTTTTCTTGGGTCGGTTCATTTTACAGAGAGTTAATTTGTGTGTTCCTCTGTCGCCTGCAGTTTTGATAAGAAAGGTGAGGTGCACTACCTGATCAAGTGGAGAGATCTGCCCTACGACCAGTGCACCTGGGAGGTGGACGAATTTGACGTCCCGGAGTACGACCGCTTCAAGCAGGGCTACTGGGACCACAGGTTAGCAGATGACCAGCGCTGCCCCTGCCACCCACACAAACGCAACGCAAACCGTGTGTGGAGTTCACAGGCTTCCTCCGACACGTCCACAGAGCGCACGGTCACACAACACACGCGAACAATGCATGTTCACGTGCGTATGGTTTTCCACATCTGCTCTTTTCCAAATGTAACAAACTTCATTTACGTTTTTCAACATTTTCCTTCCACCCAGTTTCAGAGTTAAGCGTGTGCGTAGCTCTGAATACGTCCCAAGTCTGAATACGAACCACTGCTCTGTTAACTGGGGGACCAGGGTGCCGGAGTCGGTCAATTAGAGTGCATGACTTCACGGTGCATGTTCACACAACAGTGCCGGCACACACAGCGCATGTCCAAACTGCACGCACACACACAGCGCAGGCTCCCACAGCGCTTGACTGACGACACCTGTGCGTCGCGTTGTGACAGGGAGCAGGTTCTGGGGGAGGACATCCGCCCCGTGGTGAGGAAGGGGAAGCGATCCAAGGAGGGAGAGAAGAGAGAGAAGCTGCCCGACTCCCCCATCGTTGATGTGAGTGAGTGGGCGCCTCACCCCCTCCCCAACAAACCCCCGCCCCTGGAAACCCGTTTCCCCCAAAAATACCGCACTCACCAAAAGAAACTCACTGATTTCTAGAATGCAGTCGTAACATGCACAGGGACGGACAAACCATGTTTTAACCAGAAAACCTGACCCGTCTCTCTCTGCCTCTCTCTGTCATCAGCCAACGATCAAGTTCGACAAGCAGCCCTGGTACATCAATGCCACGGGCGGGAACCTCCACCCCTACCAGCTGGAGGGGCTGAACTGGCTGCGCTTCTCCTGGGCGCAGGGCACCGACACCATCCTGGCCGACGAGATGGGCCTGGGCAAGACCGTCCAGACCATCGTCTTCCTCTACTCCCTCTACAAAGAGGTGAGCGTGAGCGCCCCCCTGTGTTCAATCCAGTACCCGGAGAGATGTTAGCGCCGCCTACCGAATGCTACGACTAATGCTAATCTGTCACCTAGCCCAGGTGAATTAGAAACGGATCTCACTGTAAAAGCTGTTGTTGTTGCTGCTGCTGCCGCCATTTGAGGGGACGCGCCGCGGTGACACTCTCTCTCCCACTCAGGGCCACTCGAAGGGGCCGCACCTGGTCAGCGCCCCCCTGTCCACCATCATCAACTGGGAGAGGGAGTTTGAGATGTGGGCGCCCGAGTTCTACGTGGTGACCTACACCGGCGACAAGGACAGCCGCGCCGTGATCCGAGAGAACGAGCTCACCTACGAGGAGAGCGCCGTCAAGACGGGCCGCAAGGTGTTCCGTATGAAGGTACGGGGTGCATGGCTCAGATGCAGCCAGCTTTAATGTGCACACAGCTACAGCCACACGAGGGACCATTATCTTATCCAGAGCGACTTACAGTTGACATTTCTTTGCATACAGTCCATTTATACAGCTGGATATCTACTGAAGCAATTCAGGTTAAGTACCTTGCTCATGGGTACAACAGCAGTGCCCCACCTGGGAATCGAACCTGGACTGTATATATAACTGTAACTATAACTGGACCAGTTGTACTGCACTGGCCCAGTTATACCAGTTACACCAGTTATACTACAACCATTATACTACACTGCCGAGCAGTCTCTCAGACTTCATCAAGCAATGAAGTGGTCACCTTCATTTATGTTTGGAGCTTAGTCCCTTATCCACGGTGTCCAAAATAGCTCAGAGACTGTCATTTCACTGAAAGGAGCAAATTGACATATTGCTACAGTTTCACATACTATCTGCCTATACATATGTGTGTGTGGTTGTCTTAAGTGCGCTAGGCTACAACGGCAGTGCCATGCCTGGTTTGCGCACCTGCAAACCTCGTGAAAATGCTCACATTTCTGTGGCGTGCGTTTCCCTCCTGGCAGAAGGACATTCCTATTAAGTTCCACGTGCTGCTGACGTCGTACGAGCTCATCACCATCGACCAGGCCATCCTGGGCTCCATCGACTGGGCCTGTCTGGTGGTGGACGAGGCCCACAGGCTCAAGAACAACCAGTCAAAGGTCAGCCCTGTGATCGAAATGGCCTCCAATAGCTACAGTAGTAATTGCTGCAAAGTTGCTGTTGTTATCGCACCGGGCTAAGTTGCGCGCGTAAGAATACGACCTGCGCATTTATAGGTATTTTATCATAGAAGGAAACCAGCTCACAAGGTTTAATCCGATGAAAACCACACATCAAAACCTGTTTGCTCGTTTAACAAAATCAGGTGCTCTCTGTAGTTTGTATCTATTCTTTGATACTCCAGGTTGTGATGCATAAAGCAGTGAATGTGTTTAATTTCAGTCGCATGCACTATGTTCCGATCCACAGTTTTTCCGAATTCTCAACGGCTATAAGATCTACTACAAGCTGCTCCTGACCGGGACCCCTCTACAGAACAACCTGGAGGAGCTCTTTCACCTGCTCAACTTCCTCACACCCGAACGATTCAAGTGAGAACGTGGGGCTGGGGCAGGGCGTCGCGTGCGCTTGTCTCACGCAAAGCATTCAACATGGCCGCACGCAGTGTAAAAACTTTTTCCTTCTGGCCGTGATGGAAGCAAGATGAATGAATGAATTCATATTTTATTAGTGTGTCTAACATGACTTTAAGGCCAGCTCACATGGGCTAATACCATAACACGCAGTTATCATTTCCATTTCTATTTTCAGTTAGTGAAAGTCAGAAGTTTTTCAAATGTCAGTATGGGGCCCAGAAGCTCTGTCATTTCTCCTTCAGACACGCACGTGGCCTTGGTGCCGCGACTCGTCCCTGTGAGCGTGCTCAGTGTGGCCCACCGTGTCTCCCTGTCCACAGTAACCTGGACGGCTTCCTGGAGGAGTTCGCCGACATCTCCAAGGAGGACCAGATCAAGAAGCTCCACGACCTGCTGGGGCCGCACATGCTGAGGAGGCTGAAGGCCGACGTCTTCAAGAACATGCCGGCGAAGACGGAGCTGATCGTGCGCGTGGAGCTCAGCCCCATGCAGAAGTCAGTTTCAGCCCCTCCCCCAGACCTGCCCCTCCCCAGACATGCTCCTCCCCAGACCTGCCCCTCCCCAGACATGCCCTCCCCAGACATGCCCCTCCCCAGACATGCCCCTCCCCGGACACGCCCTCTGCTGCACACGCTCCTCCCCAGACACGCCCCTCCCCGGACATGCCCTGCCCTGGTTGCGCCCCCCCCAGACACGCCCCTCCCCGGACATGCTCCTGCCCTGGTTGCGCCCCTCCCCCAGACACGCCCCTACCCCAGACATGCGCCACACCCCTCCACTGCACACACCTCCCTTGGTCACGCCCCTCCCGGACATGCTCCTGCCCTGGTTGCGCCCCTCCCCAGACATGCCCCTCCCGGACTGCCCCTCCCCAGTCACGCCCCTCCCCAGACATGCCCCTGCCCCAGACATGCCCCTCACCTGGCCACACCCCTCCACTGCACACGCCCCTCCCTTGGTCACGCCTCCCCCGGTCACCCCCCCCAGACACGCCTTTCCATCCCAGGCCGCTGTTTGACGTGTGGATTGCTCTCGTGTGGATTGCTCTCACACACCTGTAGCGATGTTGCACTGTTGTGATCAGATCAATCAGTTTCCCTGATAATGTTGGACATGCGTCCTAAAATGTAGCACACAAACTACCTCTACCTCCTAGTTTTCCTAAATGTGTAGTTTTGTTATTTTCCTACATTCCCTGTTTGCACAACTTAGTTGTAATTAATATGAGCTGCTGTTGTTGCTGCTCCTATTGAATCTTTTTGAATGCCCGGATGCTCTTTGTTGTCTGATTCGCTCTGTATTAAAACGGCTCCTGAGTGAGTGTGTAAACCGCTGCCCTCTCTCTCTGCCGTGGGGTCGCACAGGAAGTACTACAAGTTCATCCTGACGCGGAACTTCGAGGCGCTGAATTCGAAGGGCGGAGGTAACCAGGTGTCCCTGCTCAACATCATGATGGACCTGAAGAAGTGCTGTAACCACCCCTACCTGTTCCCTGTGGCGGCTATGGTACGGCACACCTCAACGCTCACACACACACACACACACATACACGCACATGCACACGCACACACGCGCGCACACACACACACATATACACATGCACACACACACACACACGCGTGCACACACACAAACACGCACACACACAAACACGCACACACACACACGCACATACACACATGCACACACATGCGTGCACACACACACACACACACACACACACACACACACACACACACACACACACATACACACACACATGCACACACACACATACACACACACACACAAACACGCACGCACACACACGCACGCACACACACGCACACACATGCACACACACACGCGTGCACACACACACACACACACACAAACAAACAAGCACACATACACACATGCACACACACACACACACACACACACACACACACACACACACACACATGCACACACCTCAATGTTCACACACGTACCAACATGTATTTACTGCTGCCTCTGTGTGTGTGTGTGAATGTGTTCTTTCCATGCAGGAGGCCCCTGTGTTGCCCAATGGCTCCTATGATGGGAACCAGTTGGTGAAGTCCTCAGGCAAACTGACCCTTCTGCAGAAGATGCTTAGGAAACTGAAGGATGGAGGGCACAGAGTTCTTATCTTCTCTCAGGTCAGCATCTGTCCATCTGTCTGTGTATCTGTCTGTGTATTTATGTATCTGTTTGTAATTGTCTCTGTACTTGGCAATATGTTTTTTGTGTCAGGAACAAGTGATTATTACTTAATAATGATTATTATTTTGTGTCTATATCTATACCTGGGCTTCATCGATGACTTCTGGGAAATGTAGTGTTTGGTACATTATATTAGTGTGTTTCACCTCTGTGGTGGTTTGCGTCTCTCCCTACGGCACGGGCACCTATCCCTGCTTTATCATCCCACATACTTTCTTTTCTTACCAGACAGCCAGCGCAAGTGAGAATTTGCTCTCAATTGGTGACAGTGTAGATTCCGTTTCGATGCATGCGTGTGTAAAGTCTGTGCTCTCCTATAATGGCCGACTCTCCCACTCACAGATGACTAAGATGCTGGACCTGCTGGAGGACTTCCTGGAGTACGAGGGATATAAATACGAGCGTATCGACGGGGGCATCACCGGGGGGCTGCGGCAGGAAGCCATCGACCGCTTCAACGGTGAGAGGCGACCGCAGCGCGACCGTGGAGGAGAGGCGGCCTCTCGCCCTCTCTCTCCGAATGTCAATGAAGCTATTACTCTGCGGGCTGTTGGCGTGATTTCACAGCTATCAGGAGGGATTGATTCCCGTCCCCGCTGCGAGCATGCCCCCGGGATCGCCACCAGAGGGCAGCACTCTTGTCACTCGCTCACCCACAGTTTTTTCTCTGCAGCTCCGGGAGCTCAGCAGTTCTGCTTCCTGCTCTCCACGCGAGCCGGGGGCCTGGGCATCAACCTGGCCACCGCCGACACCGTCGTCATCTACGACTCTGACTGGAACCCGCACAACGACATCCAGGTACCGCACACCTGTACACGCACTCACATGTACACACAGTGATTGCACATGTAACGTGTACACACGCAAAAAAATCATTAGCCGTTTAGGACGAATTACACAGAATTTACGTTGAACTCCTGTTAATATGTGTATTATTATTATTTCTCATAGAATGTTAATTGGGTTTTGAAATGTCATTTATATTTTCCAAAATAAGCACAAAAGGAAAACAATAAGTATTTGGTATTGGTAACAAGAATCATTTGTAAAATACATTGCCAGTATGAATTCTGTGCTTGGGACAGGCATTCCAATAGGTCCAGATAGGAGGTTGTGAAGCTGTGCTTACCTGAGGCTGGTTTGTGTTAGTGTGTGTTCCTGTTACTGTGTTAGTGTGTGTTTGTGTTACTGTGTTACTGTCTTGGTGTGTGTTTGTGTTACTGTGTTAGTGTGTTTTTGTGTGTTTTTGTCTTACTGTATTACTGTGTTTGTGTTACTGTATTAGTGTGTTACTGTGTGTTAGTGTGTGTTTGTGTTACTGTGTTTCTGTGTTAGTGTGTGTTTGTGTTAGTGTGTGTTTGTGTTACTGTGTTACTGTGTCAGTGTGTGTTTGTGTTACTGTGTTAGTGTGTTCGTGTTACTGTGTTAGTGTGTTACTGTGTTTGTGTTACTGTGTTAGTGTGTTACTATGTGTTAGTGTGTGTTTGTGTTACTGTGTAAGTCTGTGTTTGTGTTACTGTGTGTTTGTGTTAGTGTGTTACTGTGTTACTGTGTGTTTGTTTGTGTTACTGTGTTTTGTGTGTGTTAGTGTGTGTTTGTGTTACTGTGTAAGTGTGTGTTTGTGTTACTGTGTGTTTGTGTTAGTGTGTTACTGTGTTACTGTGTGTTTGTGTTACTGTGTTACTGTGTTAGTGTGTGTTTGTGTTACTGTGTTAGTGTGTGTTTGTGTTACTGTGTGTTTGTGTTTGTGTTAGTGTGATTGTGTGTGTTACTGTGTGTTTGTGTTACTGTGTTACTGTGTTAGTGTGGAGTGAGGGGATTTCACCATCTAGGCAGAGCTCTTAGGTTTGTAGAGCTTTGTACTGCAGATCGTTTTTTGAATGTGTTATAAAACATGTTGTTTTATATGCTGTCCATTTGTGGATCTGAATGAGGATTGGATGCCCACCTACCTCAGGCCTGCATGCGTTGTTATGGGTAGTCATGTACAGTATTGCCGTTAGGGGTATGACGGTATACCGGTATTATGGTATATTAAAATATGAAATAGTGCTTTCATAAACTTAACGTAATACCGCGATAGTAAATCACATGGGAAAAACTATTTTCACGCGGAGGAAAAAATATTTAAACCGTTACCCTACTAAAATGTGTAAATAACCTATATTAAATAATATAATACTGGACCTGGGGTGTCTGCTAATGTCATTTAATCCCACCACCTCTTTAGCTGTTCTTGCATTTTGTTTTGTTTACAACGCGATTGCACACGTGCAGACAGCTCCCTCGCACTTCCCAACCCTGTTAGGCAACTGTTATTAGCTAACTACACGGCATAAATCTCAGTTTGCAGTCCCTTATAAAACTTGCAATGGCTGACGCTGATTCCGATGCTGAGGCAGTCTGTAATGATGAATTATATCCCCCCCAAAAAGTGAAGTCGTTCATCTGTGTTCAACTTTGGATTCAGAAGAAAAGATGTTTTTGTTGAGAACGAGTCTCCCATCTGTAGAGAATGTGGGAAACGTGATGGCAAGAGGAGGGAACACGTCAAACCTTGCATTCCACCTGCGTCAGCATAATCTTTCACGTTATGCCACAATGGAAAAAGTGAGGAGCTAAAAATAGTACTACATCAGATAAGATGATAATGCGATAAATCAAAATGTTGCTTAATTCGCAAAGTGAATGATTTAAATAGATTTAAACATACAATTACGGAGTGAACTATATTCAGTTGCATTTTTAGTTTATTTTTCAATTAAAATGTTATATAAATCTGCAAAGAGCCATACTATAAACAGATCGAGTTGTAAACTTTGTGTGATAAAAAACTTTAAAACTGATACCGTGATATAATAAAAACCGTGATATTGAGAAGTACGAATATCATAACGCGAAAATTTCATACCATCACAGCCCTAATTACAGTATGCTTTTTACAGCGTTCTCCATGCAGGTGTACAGCTGGGTGATATTCTCATTTTCTGTGGTCCTGATGACTGGGTGGACCCACACTTCACTTCCATGTAGCATGATAACCATCTCTCTCTCTTTATGTCTCTCTTTCTCTATCTCTCTCATATCTCTCTCTCTTTCATGATGGAGAAATGATCAGTCCTCTCTCACTCTATTTTCTCTGCCTCTCTCTGTAACAAAAATATAAACAAAAACATAAATCATAAAATTAGATGATCCTTTGGAGTGATGATCTGTCCTGTCTTTGTGGTCTCCCTCAGTGTTGACCAGTCTCTCTCTCTCTCTCTCTCTTTAGTGATAGAATGATGGTCTCTCCTGTCTCTGCCTCCCCCTCTCTCAGGCCTTTAGCCGAGCCCACCGGATTGGTCAAAACAGGAAGGTGATGATCTACCGCTTCGTGACACGGGCGTCGGTGGAGGAACGGATCACCCAGGTGGCCAAGCGCAAGATGATGCTGACCCACCTGGTGGTGCGGCCCGGCCTGGGCTCCAAGACGGGCTCCATGTCCAAGCAGGAGCTGGACGACATCCTCAAGTTCGGCACCGAGGAGCTCTTCAAGGATGAAATGGAGGCAGCCCGGGCGAATGGTACCCACGGCAAGGAGGCTACTTCTCTCCAATGCTGTGAAACCATTACCATACCATTTAACCTATCAGAAAGAGTGTGTCGTGATCACATGACCTTGACACGCGAAACCGTTACCACACTATTTAACCTATCAGAAAGAGTGTGTCGTGATCACATGACATTGACACGCGAAACCGTTACCACACTATTTAACCTATCAGAAAGAGCGTGTCGTGATCACATGACCTTGACACGCGAAACCGTTCCCACACTATTTAACCTATCAGAAAGAGCGTGTCGTGATCACATGACCTTGACACGCGAAACCATTCCCACACTATTTAACCTATCAGAAAGGGCGTGTCGTGATCACGTGACCTTGACACGCGAAACCGTTACCACACTATTGAACCTATCAGAAAGAGCGTGTCGTGATCACATGACCTTGACGCGCGAAACCATTCCCACACTATTTAACCTATCAGAAAGAGCGTGTCGTGATCACGTGACCTTGACACGCGAAACCGTTACCACACTATTTAACCTATCAGAAAGAGCGTGTCGTGATCAGAAAGAGGGTGCCGTGATCACACGCCCTCCATCTGACCCCCCCCCTTTGCTGCAGGTGACACGAAGGAAGGCGAAGACATCAGCGTGATCCACTACGACGACAATGCCATCTCCAAGCTGCTGGACCGGAGCCAGGATGCGACGGACGACACCGAGATCCAGAACATGAACGAGTACCTGAGCTCCTTCAAGGTGGCGCAGTACGTGGTGCGGGAAGAGGACGGAGAGGTGAGGGCCGACACGGTGGAACCCCAGTAGGGGCTCGACACCAAGCTGGGGAGGGAAACCCAGTCGCTTCAATAAAGACTGATGTGTCTAATCCGACTCTCCTGCCTCGCAGGGCTGGGCTTGAGCATTGTGTCCTGTCAGTGACAGGGTTTACATGTACACACCCAGACCCCATGCCATGGTTGGTCCTTGTCCTGGAGAGCCTCAGGGTATGCTGTGTAATGTTGATTAACTGAGTAATCAAATGCTTTCATTGATCAAAAAAGTGCCAAGTAACAATGACAACCAACATACCCTGCCGGTCTCTAGGACCAGGGTTGGCCTTCCTGCCCTGCGTGTCCTATGTGGCCCCTACACGGATAGTGTTGAGTAGCTCTGTGTCTCTACAGAAATAGGGTTGAGTAGCTTTGTGTCTCTACAGAAATAGGGTTGAGTAATTCTGTGTCTCTACAGAAACAGAGTTGAGTAGCTTTGTGTCTCTACAGAAATAGGGTTGAGTAATTCTGTGTCTCTACAGAAATAGTGTTGAGTAGCTCTGTGTCTCTACAGAAACAGGGTTGAGTAGCTCTGTGTCTCTACAGAAACAGGGTTGAGTAGCTTTGTGTGTCTACAGAAACAGGGTTGAGTAATTCTGTGTCTCCACAGAAATAGGGTTGTGTAGCTCTGTGTCCGGTTTGAGAAGGCTGTTCTATCCATGGAGCTCATTCCTGCTGACAAATAACTGCAGGCTTTGATTGAGCCATTTATGTGGGTATTGAGCTGTTTGGAACAGCATTAAGCCTGTACCTACTGAAGTACTTTGCGTGTGTGTGTCTGTGTGTCTGTGTGTGTGTGTGTTTATGCGTGCATGTGTATGTGTGAATATATGTGTGTGTGTGTGCGTACTTCCCTGTGTGTGTGTGTGTGCATTTGTACGGGCATGTGTGTGTACTTGTATGTGTGTGTGTGTGCGCATGCATGCGTGTATATGCATGCATGTGTATTTGTGTGCTTGTGTGTGTGTGTATCCATATGTGTGCCTGCATCTGTTCATGCCTGTGGGTATGTGCGTGCATGTGTCTGTCTGCATACATGTGTGTGTATGTGCACGCATGTGTGTGTGTGCGTGTTTGCGCGTACGTGCGGTCGTGTCTGTGGGCATGTGCATGCGTACGTGTGCTCGCGTATGTGCATGCACGTGTACGCGCATGTGTGTGTGCGTGCGTGCGCGTGTGCATGCGTGTGCGTCTCCAGGAGGAGGTGCAGAGGGAGATCATTAAGCAGGAGGAGAACGTGGACCCCGATTACTGGGAGAAGCTGCTGAGGCACCACTACGAGCAGCAGCAGGAGGACCTGGCCCGTAACCTGGGCAAGGGCAAGCGCATCCGCAAGCAGGTCAACTACAACGACACCTCCCAGGAGGACCAAGGTAGGGGTGCGTTACCCCCCCTCGAGCACACACGGCAGGGAGCGGGGGCAGGGCAGAAAGAGACCACAGACGTTACACAGTCACTTCCACAGCTTATACTGATATGGTTAGTCCTCCAGCTCTCTGTGTTTAGCACTAGGCCAGGAGCCTGTACCCGTGTAGACACGGAGACTTCTACAATGGTCAACACACCTGGCACATTGCAGACCTCCGGCCAGCTCGGTACTGGAATACTGGTTCTCTGTGGCTCAGTTGGTAGAGCACAGTGTTGGCATCAATCAAACAAAAATGTATGCATTCACTACTGTAAGTCGCTTTGGATAAAAGCGTCTGCTAAATGGCGTATATTATTCTTCTTTATTATTATATCCAAAAAGAAGTAGGAGCGACCTTGGAATTGAAGAAGTGAAAGTTTACTTTTAGGCCGTGTTCATACGGACAAGGTATGCATGAAAAACGCAGTTCTCCCATTCTTTTCATAGCGGCCGACACAGGTTACAACGCTCTGTTATCCGTTTAAGATGTTCGCCGGAGTTTAACTTCTGACGGAGTGTGCTTTCGTTTGTCGATATTTCGAAGAAATCAAGATGGATGCCGCTGTGAGGGTTCACTGGAGCTGTTTGATATATTCTGAAAAATATATATAAAGACCTGACACACTGCCATAGTTATTAACTATGTGTCCATAGTTATTTACCTCACAAAGAATATTAGGCTAACTATTAGCCTAATTAATAATTAATATGTAATATCCTAATTAATATTAGGATATTACAGGTTAGCTAAAATGATCTGTATTGTTTTATATTGTTACTGTGACCGTAGCTATGTACTACTTTCTCATATTTTCACGAAAATACAGTTGCGTGGACTGGTTTTCAATTTGGAACATAGCTAGCTAGGTAACATTAGCTATGTAGAGACCCAGAAACATACATACAACAAACGACCAACGCATGCCAATCCGTCAATCTGACGCAACTCTATTGTCCGTGTGAACGCAGCCTGAGGAGATTTTTAGGAGATGCAAAAGCCGAACATTACTTAAAAAAAACTATGAAAAATGTGAAACAGACACAACGCGGTGACTCGACTCACACCTGCACTCAGGTGCCGTCAGCCCGTGTCAACCTCCGTCTTCTTCAGGCGGTTGTTTTCTGAGGATATGATTTACGCTGGGGCCGTGGCAGAAACCGTTGGACAAATGACGCTAAATTAATGCAGGTGAACATGTGCCGTTTTGAAGTGCCGTGTGACGTGACGTGATGTGAAGAGATGTCATTGGATGTGATGTGATGGTTCTGTAATTGCTACGTACCTGGTCACCTGTATCGATTCAGCTTTCTTTTGGTGTTCGATCAAGAGCTGGAGACGGATCAAACACCCGAAACATCTCCGGGCCTCTGGGACCCTTGTTTCCTACCCAGGGGCTACTTTTATTTAACCGGGCATTAGTGGAGAACAATCTCTCATTTACAGTGATGACCTGACGTACAAAAGCTAAATTAACAGCTCACAAGACAATATGAGAGATTAGCAGATAGTTGACAACGAATTCGGAATTTAACAAAACTAACGCAGGCGCTAGCAAAGCCGCTCCAAGCGATGTCATATTCTCTGCTGATAGCAGTGGCAATACACTACAATAGCAGGCTGGCGGTTTCCAATGTGGCGGGTATTGACCATAGCAAGCGCTCAGCGCTCAGCAGTCAGTGTGTGTGGGCGATCGGGTCGGATCTCAGGGGTCGTGAGATATATTGTCCGGGGTCTAGCGTGGGAGGGGGCAGGTCGAGGGTGCCGCAGTGTAGTCAGGTCGCTGGCAGCGGTAGGCGGGCAGGGGGGGGGGGAGGGGGTCAGAGATGGAGCGAATGCACTGTGCTGTTTCTCTCTGACCTGTGGCTCAGAATGGCAGGACGACCTTTCAGACAATCAGTCCGAGTACTCCGTGGGGTCCGAGGACGAGGACGAAGACTTCGAGGAGAGGCCGGAAGGTGGGTGTGCCGCGTGGGTCAGCGGGTTCTCTCTCTCGCCCCGGTGCGGCCGCGCGCGGCGACACTCACCGGGTGCCTCCTCCCTGTCGTTCCACAGGAGGGCGCCGGCAGTCCCGGAGACAGCTGCGCAGCGACCGCGACAAGCCCCTCCCACCCCTGCTGGCGCGCGTCGGGGGCAACATCGAGGTGAGCGCCAGCGCGCCGTTACCAGGAAGCGGCAGCAGCAGCGCCAGCGAGGTCACCGCTGCCTCGTCTCGTTGGCTGGTTTTTGGCCCGTGTAACAGGGAGCACCGGAGTGTGGATTTCGGGTGTGGTTGTTACTGTGGGGCGTTTCACTTTCAACCGAAGCTCTTTGCCTGGCCTCCCGGGTGGTGTAGCGCTAAGAGTGTCTGACTGGAATGCAAGTTGCCCGCTGCAGCCACGGTTCGAAACCTGGCTGCGTCAGTCCAGCCCTGACCAGGAGTGCTGCTAGGGGACGGCAATTGGCTGTCCGCCCCAGAGGGAGGGGGGAGGGAGAGCCGGCAAGAGCTTGTTGAGTAGTGGTAAGGCAACCTTTTAAACATAGTTGAGTGAGTCCAGTCTCAGAGGAGGCGGATTGTCCCAAGGAGGTGTTCGTGGGGAGGGTAAATCGAAAGAAATTAGGGTATAATTGGCCACTAAATTGGGAGAATACAGGGGGAAAAAATCTGAAACAAATAAAAATGAATCTCCTTGCCTTAATGTAGTGACGGGCGACTGAGGTTTAATGAGCGTAATGGGTGGCGCTACAGTGAGCTGTCAATCGCAGACTTGGTTGAACCAATCGAAACCTTTTGCTCTCACTGCAAAACACAACTGTTGGTCCACGTCAGTGAGCATACGGATGGCTCCCCTTTTTTTGGATGTCATGAAGCCTCACTCTCCTCCCAGCACTGCGAAGCCAGGAATGGAGCAGCAGCTCACTATCGCCACCTACAGGTGCAGCTGTGTGAGCGTTGTCTGTGTATGTGCCAGGTGCTGTGAGTGTTGTCTGTGTATTTGCCAGGTGCTGGGGTTCAACGCCCGCCAGCGAAAGGCCTTCCTCAACGCCATCATGCGGTGGGGCATGCCCCCCCAGGATGCTTTCAACTCCCATTGGCTGGTGAGAGACCTTCGGGGCAAGAGCGAGAAGGAGTTCAGGTACACTCCCTGTCCCGGGACAGCTCATGCTGCATTCATTGTACCTAGTCTCGATATTGACCTTAGAAGTTAAGGTTTTAAAAACCCACAATACAACAGTAGAGCCCCAACTGGGATTCAAACCTGCAACATTATATATAAGCCTGTTTGCAGACTTTGCCACATTGTTGGTGTATCACAGTCATGTAAGTAGCACTCCCATTGTGTGACAGTGTATGCTATACCAGGCTTTGGAAGAAGCGTGCTAGTGTCCTGTGTGGTTCAGGGTTCTGTGTGGCTCGGTAGGCAGAGCATGGCGTTGACAACGCTTAGGTTGTGGGTTTGATTCCCATTGGGACCGCTAATACCGGAAGCTGTATGCATTCACTGCTGTAAGTCGCTCTGGATGAAAGCGTCTGCTAAATGTCACATGTTGTGTTATGTATGTGTCCTAAATGTAACCCACTTGTTGGCTCAAACTCCTGTACACCGTGAGCGCTATTTACATCGCTGTTAGCTCAGGAGTCGTCAGCAACGTTAGCATTGTTCCGTTCCAGCGTTTCACAAGCAACGCTGACTGCTAAAAAGACTAAGCACGTGATAAGTGTTCTGTGAGCGGTGTAGAGGGTAAGGGCTCCCCCTGCTGGCGTGTCTCTGGCAGGGCTTACGTTTCCCTCTTCATGCGGCACCTGTGCGAACCCGGAGCGGACGGGGCGGAGACCTTCGCAGACGGGGTCCCGAGAGAGGGGCTGTCCCGACAGCACGTCCTCACCAGGATCGGGGTCATGTCACTGGTTCGGAAGAAGGTAGCGCGCACGTTCCCTTAAATAGCCCTGCTTTGAAAAGAACCACAGACATACAGCCATGTACAGGGGATGACCAAAATAATGGAAACACCAAATGGGAAAAGGATCATTTCTGTATAAATTTGTTTAAGATTTTTTCCTGTTTTTCTACCAATATAGTGGCCAATTATATCCTCTATTTATTTCAATTTGCCCTCCCCGTGCGAACTCGCTGCCCGTCTCTATACGAGGCAAGCTAATTCTTCTAGGGCAGCGAACTCCTCTTCCTTTGAGACGGAATTCACCCACCCACGTTCTGGAGACACTCTTACGTGCTTCTCAGCAAACTCGTGTTGGCTCACCTTTCCCCCTTCCCCCTGGGTTGTGCAGCCCAACGCCGCCCCCGATCGGGGCTCCCCACCAGGGCTGGTCTAATACTGTAAATATTAATTACCAATATGTTTCTGCTACAAAATACATTCTAATATCAACACTTTAATACAGGTAACTGCCAGAATAAAGGCAACACTTTGGTAATCCGGCGGGGGACACTCAAACGGCTCGGGCCCAGGCTAGTCCCAGCTGGGCGGGGGGAGGGCTGGGACTATCCCCTGATACTGGCTCTGGCCAATGGGCACTTGCGGTACTGCACTCGTTTTAAGGATCCTTCATTTACCCTAGTGTTGCCTTTATTTTGGCAATTACCTGTATGTGAGTTTCTAAAGCAACATCAGAGATCTAACACATTTCGGAAGAGGTCAAATAGATGGTTCCAGAATTGCCTAAGGAACCATTCAACCCACATTGCCTGTCAAACATGCTGGGGGATCTGTTATTGTATGAGCAGCCATCTCACTGGGAGTCACTGGGTCTGATTATTACTCTACCCTTCAAAGATGATAACGCCCCCATGCACACTGCTAAACAGATTCAAGAATGGTTTCATGAACACCAGGATGAAGTTAAACACCTTTCATGGCCTCCCCAATCACCAGATCTGAACATAATGGTTCTGTGTGGCTCAGTAGGTAGAGCATGGCATTGGCAACGCTTAGGTTGTGGGTTTAATTCCTACTAGAACCACATATACTGAAAAGTGTATGCATTCACTACTGTAAGTCACTTTGGATAAAAACGTCTGCTAAATGGCGTATATTATTATATTATTATAATTGAGCCTTTATAGGAAGTTCTGGAGTAGGTTTCCACCACCTTCATCTCTCAAAGAACTGGAGGCTTTCCTTCTTGAAGAATGGTCTAATATTCCACTAGAAACAGTGAAAGAACATGTATAACAGAATACTGAAAGCAAAGGTGACACATCTCCTTATTAGTTCAATATTCATATATTGTTTGTTCAATATTCATATATTGTTTGGTGTTTCCATTATTTTGTATAATTTTTACCTCTTACCATACCTAAAAATGTATAGAGAAACAGTGTTTTTCATCATTTCCATCTGTCTGTGTGTCTGACCATCTCTGTTCAGGTGCAGGAGTTTGAACTTGTTAATGGGAAGTACAGCAATCCCGGTGTGGTCCCAGATGCGGCAGAGTTAAAGAAGTTGACTGAGAGTTTGTCCTCTGACCCCAACACTCCTGTCCCAGCCAGCCCCGCAGTCACCCAACCAGGGACCCCTGTCCCTCCAGGTGAGAGTGCAGAAAACACAGAAAACTGTGGAACAGTGTCATCCTCTAACAGTGCACTGTGGAACAGTGTCATGCTCTAACAGTGCTCTGTGGATCCTCTAACAACAGTGTCAGTGTCATCCTCTAACAGTGCACTGTGGAACAGTGTCATCCTCTAACAGTGCACTGTGGAACAGTGTCATCCTCTAACAGGGCACTGTGGAACAGTGTCATCCTCTAACAGTGCACTGTGGGACAGTGTCATGCTCTAACAGTGCTCTGTGGGACAGTGTCATTCTCTAACAGTGCTGTGTGGAACAGTGTCATCCTCTAACAGTGCACTGTGGAACAGTGTCATGCTCTAACAGTGCTCTGTGGAACAGTGTCATGCTCTAACAGTGCTCTGTGGGACAATGTCATGTTCTAACGGTGTTCTGTAGAAGATCATGTGCTATAAGTCTGTCCTGTGGATCAGTGATGTGCTCTAAATCTGCTCTGTAGAATAAGGATATGCTCTCAGTGTGACAGTAGAGCTGTGTAGTGGGAGGTGTACACACTGATGATGTATGTAATCTATGTTTTTGCAGACAAGATGGATGCAGTCTCCGGGCCCTCAGAAGACAAAGAGCCAGCAGAGCAGGACTGTAAGAAGCCCTCAGAGTCCGAGGTGAGCGTCACCACATCAGTGTTCCCCCCCACCGTCCCTCCATCCTGTGTCGCTCTGTCCCTTCCTCACTCCCTCCCTCTCCTTGTTTCTCCTTGTCAATTCAATTAAATTCTTTCTCTCTCTCTGTGTGTCTCTGCCTCTCCCTCCCTCCGCCCCTGCCTGTCTCTCACCCATCCCTCTACGTCCCTCCGTGACTCTCTCAGTTTCTCACTCACTCTCTCCCTCTGTCTCACCGCTCAGAACCCCACCAGTTTGGAGTCGTCCCCGGTGGCCGAGAAGCTCCCGGACAGCGAGGAGCCCAAGGAGGCGGTCCCGGCGGAGAAACCGGCTGAGGAGAGCGAGAAGACCGAGACGACCAGCGAGCTGAGGTCACCCAAAGGTGAGCGTTCCTCTCCCAAAGAAGATGGACCTGGATTGGTCCAGAAGGCCCTGGGTTGGCTGTGATTGGCTGGTCTGGCCACCTTCCCCCGGGGTCATTGCACATTGTAAATGCAGTTCTCCTTAACGGCGTAACTGCACACTGTGATCCCCAGGGGAGCCGAGCGCAGAGACAGAGAGAGTCGCAGACAAGGAGGAGAGGACTCCCACACCTGTGAAAACGGACGACAAGGAACCCAATCCAGGTCGGTGGATGAGAGAGATAGAGAGAGAGAGAGAGAGAGAGAGAGAGAGAGAGAGAGAGAGAGAGAGACAGAGAGAGAGAGAGAGAGAGAGAGAGAGAGAGAGAGAGAGAGACAGAGAGAGAGAGAGAGAGAGAGAGAGAGAGAGAGAGAGAGAGAGAGAGAGAGAGAGAGTACATTTGGATAAGGAGGAATGAAAGACATTCCTGACATTTAAGAAATAAAAAAAAGTCAATCTCAGCCATTGAACTCTGTAGCTCTTATAAAGTCACCTCAGCCTCATGTTGGTTTCCAGGTTGGCTTGCTGCTCAGTTTTGAGGGACAGCCTAGGCATAGTCCGAGTGATATGATACACCTACCCACATCTTATTGATTGACTTGACCGTGCTCTAAGGGATGGTCTGTAACTTTGAAATGTTGTCATACCCTTCTCTTGATGTTGCCTTTTCACAACTTTAATTTTGAGTTATTTTGAAAGCTTCTTGGTCTCCATGGTTGAACCTTTGAAATTAAATTTTGAAATTCACTTCCTGAGTGAGGGACCTTACAGAGCGAGGGTTTAGTGCGTAAGGGGCGTAAGTGCCATTTTCATAATTTTACAGGAAAGCAAAAACAAAACTTTGCATGATTGTATTTATTGCATTTATAACATCATATAAAAGCCACTCATGTTTTTAAAAAAGATTCGCTTTTATTTAAATGTTTTTAAAATAAATGTTAAAAAAATATTATAGCATTATGTTTTTTATGTAAAAAAGCACTTACATTTCACACTCTTTTCTTCATGAAAAAGGGCCTAAGTGCTATAAAGAACAGTGTAACTTGAACACAGGCAAAATTCTTTTTAAAAACTAAAATCAATTTAACAACTAAGAACATTATCATTTTTGTTTATTCATAGTTAATCAACATACTATTTAATTTGAAAAATCTTTCAATAGTCCTAGTATGCAGTGTATGCCTATCAAAATGCAACAGCAAAACAGTTTGACACATGTGGAGTGAAGTCATTTCATTCTAACCATCAGAAATATTTATAGAACAAAAATTCATATTAGTTTCATATTTTCAACATTACAGGCATTCAAAGGTAATGTTTTGAAGTTAGAGTTGGGTATATCGTCTATATCTTTCTTGTAGTGTGGTGCCCAGAACTGCACACAGCAAGTGAGGTCTGACAAAGGCATTATATAACATTAATATAATCTCCTTTGATTTGTACTCAATACTTTTGCTATGTATCCCAGCATCCTGTTGGCCTTTTTCACTGCTGTAGCACGCTGCTTAGATGCAGATAGCCTTTGATCAACTACAATTCCTAAGCCTTTTTCAAATTGAACACTGACTAATTGTTCTCCTCCCATAAAATACTTATGTTTTTATTTCCCACATGTATGACTTTACATTTAGCAATATTGAATGTCATCTGCCATGTTTCTCCCCATTCTTGGATTGTGTTTATCCCTAATAATACATTCCAGTATTTTACTTGAGATGCAAGTTAAACTGACAGGTCTATAGTCTCCTGGATCATATTGGAATTATAGTATCCTGCTTCCAGGCATCTGGTATTTCTCCGGTGTTTATGGATTGCATAAAAATATAAATCCTTGAAAACATTCTGTACATTGGCTATAAATGTAGGCACATTTATAACCTTCTCTGGTAAAGCTCTCAACAAAGGAACTGTTTAGTGTCTTAGCAATATCCTTATTATAAACCAAAGTTCCTTCCTTAATCTTAATGCACTTTTTGTTGTGTTGTGTTTGTTGTGCCAACAACAATTCTTGTGAGCCATATTGTCCTAACTGCTGTCATGTGGGCAGGTCCATAATGCATCAGTGGGAAAAAGGTTAGTTTAGTGCGAAAAGGGCACTAAAGTGCACACTTACACCCTCTTCTCGCACCAAACTTAACCCAAGGTTTGAAATGTGTCTTTATGGTTTATAGCTTTATTATTTCAATGCAGTAAAGCATGGTGCATGTGTCCTTTCCTTCAACTCATTTATTACCAAAATGTCACTTACGCCCCTTACGCACTAAACCCTCGAGGGACAAGTGTATTTAATTTATTTTAATTCCATTATTACTTTCCATAAATGTTTTATTTACTAAAAAAATGTGTGTGTGTGTGTGTATTTTGCTTGTTTGATAGAGTGGAGTAGCTTGTAGATCAGAAATTCAAGGAGAAATTCAACATGTTGATCATATTTCTTGGGGGGTGAATACGTATATATATCACTCGGACACATAACACAAGTGTCCCAGAAGATAAAGTGCTGTACATAACGTTATATGTCCGAGGGATGTGGATTGCATGATGGATATATTAGTTATATATAGTATATATACAGCATATGATATACTGTATATGTTACCAATAATAAGAGATATGCGTTCCTCACAGTCGCCCCAGAGGAGACTAAGACCGAGGATGCAGCTGACGGCCAGCTGAACGGAGATAAAGAGGGACGAGAGGACACGGAGGAGGGCCGGAAGGAGGATAAGAACAGCAAGATGAAGTTCATGTTCAACATCGCGGACGGAGGCTTCACAGGTGAGAGTTGGCAGGGCTGCTCACCTGGACTGGGAGTGACGGGGGCGTGGGTGTGGGGCTTTTCACCTTCGAGCAGGTGTGTTGGGGTGGGAGTGGATGTTTGTGATCTATCTCTGACCTGCATTACCACACTGTACAGAGGACTCACCCTCTGACCTACATTACATGACATTATTTTATGCAGGTTTCATTCTATCTTGTCTCTTTGTCTTATATTATCTGGTTTGAGAGAAGGGTGATGTGTTGCTAATGTACAGTACTAAATAATCCTGAATCACCAAATGAAATAGCCAGCAGGTGTAATGCAGGTATAACACAGGTATAAAGAGGGTCAGTGGCATTGACTGGGCTTCACGAACCCCACAGCACATATAGCTACCGTCTGATGTCTCTCATTAGCTCTCCTACGTGCCAATCAAAAGATGTTGCCCTTCATATTAAAACACTGTGATTGGTCAGATTAGTGTGGCACTATTAAAGCATGATGGTCACGCCCATCTTGCAGTTAATGAAGTCTCACTCCCCCACATTCTCGTCAGTCGCGTCTATAGACGCCCCAGGGCCGGTGGGGTTGGTCACATGGAGAGCCTTGGCTCAGACGCGTGTCCCGCTGTGTTCACAGAGCTGCACACCCTGTGGCAGAACGAGGAGCGGGCGGCCGTGTCCTCCGGGAAGATGCACGACATCTGGCACCGTCGTCACGACTACTGGCTCCTGGCCGGCATCGTCATGTATCCTCTCTTCGGCTGTCCCTCACGGTGACGCGGTCCGATATTCAGGCCCCTCTCCGCCCTCTAAAGGTGTGCCCCTTGACCAGGTGACCCCCCCTCAGGCATGGCTACGCCCGCTGGCAGGACATCCAGAATGACCCCCGCTACACTATCCTGAACGAGCCCTTCAAGAGCGAGGTGCACAAGGGGAACTACCTGGAGATGAAGAACAAGTTCCTGGCACGGCGCTTCAAGGTCTGGTAGACTGGCCTTAGTGGGACGTGGGTGTGCGTTGAGTCTGGTAGACCGGCCTTAGTGGGACGTGGGTGTGCGTTGAGTCTGGTAGACTGGCCTTAGTGGGACGTGGGTGTGTGTTGAGTCTGGTAGACTGGCCTTAGTGAGACGTGGGTTGGGTGTGAAGCCAGACTCTTCAGCCTAGATGGAGGTGAAAAGGACTGTTTGATTCAGTACCTCACCCTAACTTCACAAGCCTATGGTTTCCCATGACCTCTGCCTGCCCCCTCTCCCTGTCCCTCCTCTCCCCAACTGTCTGTCCCTCAACATTCTAATTGTGGTTTAATGATTGACAGACACTGTTTGTACCGTGTTTCCAAAGCAAGGATACAAATGGGAATTAGTCATTTATTCCTCTATTTCCACTCTCACTCTTTGCCTCCCTGCCTCCCTGTTCCTTTCTTTCCATCTCCATCCTTGTCTCTCTCTCTTTCTACCCATCACGTCCATTTCTCCTGCCCCGTTTCTTTCTGTCTCTCCATCCACCTTGCCATCACTTCTTCCCTTTTCCTGACTCTCTCTCTCCCTCCTCCTCACCCCTCTCTTTTCCCTCTTTCTCTCTCCCTCCCCTTCTCTCCTTGCCTCTTTCCCTGTCCCAGTTGTTGGAGCAGGCCCTGGTGATAGAGGAGCAGCTGAGGCGGGCGGCCTACCTGAACATGAGTCAGGACCCCAGCCACCCGGCCATGGCTCTGAACGCCCGCTTCGCCGAGGTGGAGTGCCTGGCCGAATCTCACCAGCACCTCTCCAAGGAGTCCCTGGCCGGGAACAAGCCCGCCAACGCAGTGCTGCACAAAGGTCTGCCTCTGTCTGTCTGTCTGTCTGTCTGTCTGTCTGCTCGTCAGTTACGTTTCAATAAGGATGCTACAGGGAATTTACCTCAGTGCTAAAAGCAACTGCTTTTCTTTGTTGGCAGGACACCCACCAAGGCAGATGTTTGTAAATATATTTTTTGTCAGTCAAACCGTGGTGTCACATGAATTATGTAAGCCCCATATGCTGTGGTCAGTGCATTTTACATTTTACACTTTAAGCATTTAGCAGACGCTCTTATCCAGAGCATTATTACATGGTATGACCAATCATTGTTCGCGCAAGAGATCAGTGCAGTAATACAGCGATAGACATCATTGCAGGCAGCTGCATACCATACCTGTAACACTGGGAAGGAAAACTTTTAAGTTTTAAGCAAGGACACATATTACAAGAAGCAGTATTGAACATGTAAGCAGTGGTAATGACAATTGGTTAGATGTACAGAATTAAGTGGTAGTGGAGTCTGAAAAGATTGGTTTTGAGTCTCTTGCGGAAGATGGCAAGTAATTCCGCGGAGAAGAGGCGAGACCGCAAGGAGTGGCTGCCGGGCGCCCGAAGGGCGATTCCTTAGTTAGTCAAATGAAATTAGTTTCTTATACAGGTGCAGGGTGTTTTGCGTGGACTGCATTCATTTGCGTTTATGCAGACCAGTGATTCTGCATTGTTCTGATTGGATATCAAATCAAATCAAATGTATTTGTATAGCGCTTTTCACAAATGCATTGTCACAAAATGCTTAACAAAAGGGAACCCAGGCCTAGACCCCCCCAAAAGCAGGCCTAAGGCAACAGTGGCAAGGAAAAACTCCCTTGACAGGGAGAAACCTTGGGAGGAACCAGACTAAAAGGGGGAGTCCATCCTCTTCTGGCCGGCACAGGATGTGTCCAAAAAACACTGTATCATGGTCAGTGCAAAGGTGACTCAGGGCTGGCTGACTTTGCGCCTCAGAGTTAGGTAGTCGGTGGAGGGGGCTAAACCACGGTAAGGGGGTCCAGACCCAGGGACTGGGGTAGGCGTGGGGATGAAGGTTGTTGGGGGCAGCGTCACACTTCTCTTAGGACCTAGGAGAGGCCGAGGCAGAGAAGAGAACATGTAGTCAGAAAAATCTGTGCTATAGCCAGTAGCATATCATGCTCTCTCTCTGTATGTGCGCTAATACTGTGTGCTCTCTCTGTAGCTCGGCTGCTACCGTGTGCTCTACCTGTATGTGGCTGATATTTTGATGGAGAAGGAGAATGATATTATGCACAAAATAAATCAGCCAATGAACAGAATTCTCCAGCGCCAGGCCACGGCGCATTATTTACCAGACTGACAGGCGCTGCATCATCTGCAAGCTTAATGACCTGTCACCCTGGCTCCGCGGTCTGGGCAGATCTTGTAAATATTTACTGCCATCGTGTCGTCCGTTACGAGCTGCAAGGAAGGGGGGCGTAAACGCTTCGGCCCCCGGGACTGACCCCTACCATCAGCGCGGCAGCTGGCGTGAACGTGGTCAGATTGTGGTGCGCTAATCGCCGGCCCGCCTGTGCGCCCCCTGCCGTTGCAGTGCTGAACCAGCTGGAGGAGCTGCTGAGCGACATGAAGGCGGACGTGACGCGGCTGCCCTCCATGCTGTCGCGGATCCCGCCGGTGGCGGCGCGCCTGCAGATGTCCGAGCGGAGCATCCTGAGCCGGCTCACCAACCGCGGCAGTGAGCCGCCGCCCCAGCAGGTCAGGGACGCCGCCGTTTACGCGCGCGCGCTTGTTGCCACGGACGCAGATCCTTTTCAGACATTGGCTGCTAAAAACCATGCGGGCCTGAGAGCGCAGGGACCTGCTGTGTGTCCTCCTGGAACTGTCTGAGGCTGTTTGGTTTGTGTGAGGGTGCAGCCATTCATTTATGAGTGTTGGAGTGTTTGTGCGTGTTGCGCGTATTTGTATTTGTGTGTGTGTGTTTATGTGTGTGTGTGTGTGTGTGTGTGTGTGTGTGAATAAGTGTGAGTGTGTGAGTGAGTGTGTGTATGTGTGTGTGTGTGTGTGTGAATGAGTGTGTGAGTGAGTGTGTGTATATGTGTGTGTGTGTATATATGTGTGTGTGTGTGTATGTGTGAATAAGTGTGTGAGTGAGTGTGTGTGTATATGTGTGTGTGTATGTGTGAATGAGTGTGTGAGTGAGTGTGTGTATGTATATATGTGTGTGTGTGTGTATATATGTGTATGTGTGAATAAGTGTGTGAGTGTGTGTATGTGTATATGTGTGTGTGTGTATATGTGTTTTTGTGAATGAGTGTGTGAGTGTGTGTATGTGTGTGTGCGTGTGCGTGTGTATGTGTTTTTGTGAATGAGTGTGTGAGTGAGTGTGTGTGTGTATGTGTGTGCGTGCGTCTGCGTGTGTATATATGTGTGTGTATGTGTGAATGTGTGAGTGAGTGAGTGTGTGTGTATATGTGTGTGTGTGTGTGCGTGTGTGTGTATATATGTGTGTGTGTGTGAGTGAGTGTGTGTGTATATGTGTGTGTGTGTGTGTGTGTGTGTTACAGAATGAGACAGAGACATGGTTAGCAGTTGTAAAGAACAGCCTCTCTGTCTCCAGCCTTTCCCGCAGGGCTCGTTCGGCTGCTCTCAGATGTACGGCAGCAGCTTCGCGACAGGCTTCCGTGGCCCGGGCGGCGGGGGCATCGTCAACTACAGCCAGATGCCCCTGGGGCCCTACATCAGCGGTGAGAGGGGGCAGGGAGGCCTTCTTCCTGTCTCATGTGCTCCTACCTGCTGTGTCTTTGCTGTGTGACGACTGCTGTTTGGTGCGCGCGCCCCTTTCGACGCTGAGACTGTTCTGTTCTTCTGTTCATTCTCGCAGTTTCCACAAACGGGCCCCCTCCCCCGTCCAGCCTACTGGACATGAAGTCCAGCGACCCCCTGAAGGACCTCAGCGCCCCCGACCTGAAGTGCGGCAAGGCCAGCGATGTCATCTGCATCGAGGATTAGATCCCGCCCGCCATCGCCGACGAGCATCGAACGCACTCAAAAGTTATGATTATTATCAATATATATATATCTTATCGACTGCACTCCCCCCCCCCCCGCCGCCGCCCCCCCTCTCTCAAAGACAGACAGGGGGTCCTGTACATAGGCTTCATACAGTACAGTGTCCATGGGTCTTTGCTTTGAACTTCCTGCTGCTGTAGAGAGGTGGAGATCCCAGGCTGGACTGGCGTTGGATTGGAGAGAGAGAGAGAGAGAGAGAGAGAGAGAGAGAGAGAGAGACAAAGAGACAGAAAGAGAGAGAGAGAGAGAGACAGAGAGAGAGAGAGAGAGAGAGGAGTGGGCGGTGACGCTGTGTCTGTTTCTCTCCCGTATCTCACGGCACAGTGACACGGAGGGAGTGCCTGCTTTTCGCAAGCCGCCATGGCTCCAGAGACTGCTCGGGTTTTTTGTTGTTGTCGTCGTCGTCGTTGTTGTTGTTGTTGGCCATGAGCTCAGAGTGTCCCGTTCCAGGGGAGAGGTATCCCAGCCTCCCTGGCCGTGTACACTGTCAGGAACGTGCTGCATTGAGCGAGGCCTCTCTCTCTCTCTCTCTCTCCTCTGCCCTGAGCAACGGATCTCCGCACTGCTGGGCCCGGGCGGTCCTCTGCGCACTCCTCAGCTTCAGCGCGCACCCCTCTGCCCCCCCCCAACGCTCCCCAACGCTCTAAGGTGCAGCACAGCGGGTGGACTGTGCCTGGCCCTCCGGCCATTTTCAGTGCGGGCGCCGCAAATATTCCACAACACTGACACTGGAAGCCGAGCAGCATGGGAGCCCGAGTCTGCCGGCCGCAAGTGCAGTGAGTATATACCGCATATATATTTTTTACATTGCAATTTTGTGTCGAATCAGCATAAAACAATGAGGGCATTGTTGGAAGCATTTGGCTCAGCGGCCCAGTGGGCACACAAGAGGAGCGCGTTGTCCCATCACGCCTGACTTCCAGGCTATGTCATGTTACATTCCACGTGTCCTGTGTCAGCTTCGCCATATATGCACTGTCCCGATTCTGTATTTAGATACTGCGCTGATAGGAGTTCTTAAATGTGTATATTGCAAAGAGACTGCACTTTATTTTGCATTGTTTACCTAATCAAACTAAATGAATGACTAATTATATAAACTAAATAATAGTGATTGGGAATGGGTTTCGGGAAAAGGAACAGACCTTGCGAAACCCCCGTACGGTGTTTACGGTCGAGAGAGTGTTTGCGGTCGACGCCTGGCTTGTTTGTAATCTTGTCTTTGTCGTGAAACGAAGCAGATGTCTTCTCCCATTCATTCACGAGTCCCTCCCCTCGAACTGAGGTCCAGAGTCGTGTCCACACGGGGCACGGTTTCCTTCTTTAAATCTGTGATTTTAAAATGATTGAGGCGATGGGAATCTTAGCTGGTGCCTTCGCCTTTAATAAAGCATTGGATTCTGGGTAATGGGGGAGCACAGGAGCTCTAAGCGCGTGCTTCTCGACTCCATTAAAGTGTCACACCACCACACCTTATTGACAAAATACAGAGCTGAAATGTATAAAAGTGCATCAGAGCTGGGCATTTGGAATTATTCATGACCGCTCTCACGTCATTGGGCACCGAATGTCCTCATGAATATTAATCAAAATGGGACAGAGCAGTGCAGCATTATGGTCAAAACGGTGTAGGTAATATGAATGTTCTGGATGGTTCTGTATTGTATTCTGTCATGGATTTTTTTGGTTGTTGTTTTGTTTTTTGTTTTTTTACATTTTACCCACGATGAATATGTACAAATTGAAACAATACGAGAGAGAAAACATACTGAAATAGAAACTAACAAGAGGGAAGAAATTCAAAAAAGAATAGTCATTTAAAAGGAAGGTATAGCGAAAAGGGGCATTACGAGTTGTTAGCTCTGTGTTGTATAACAGTACTTTATGTTGTTTACTCTACAGTTGGCCTTGTCCTGGGGCCATACTCATTATCCACAATACATTTTCTCTATTCCTTTTATACTGACAGATTTTTTGGCTCAAATATGTGTACAGTCTCAGTGTCTCACAGGATCCAAACCCATCCGTGTGATCTCGTTGGTCCAGAGTCCAAATATGGATTGGGTTTTTTTTTTTTAGTCTTTCCATATTTGTGGTGTTGAAGGTTCTTGAGTTTTATTATTTCAAATTCGAGGGAGGAACAGAAGAGAGTAAGGCATCGAGCTATGGAGGATGCATCACATGGGCTTGCGGTCACTGATATTATGGGTTGTACCGAAAGTGTCCTTGGAGCACGGCAGATCGGATTGATGCTGAAGTGTTTGCAGTCTCTAAAGTGGTATCCAAGCTCTGTTGTTAAAACGGCAAAGATAGCCCACCGTCTTTGTCCGTTCGCAGACAATGCATTTGTCCCTGAAATGGCCAAATGGCTGAGCAAAGTGGACAGCAAATTTGTCTGTGAAATAACGATAAGGAATCATTTTACGCAGTATTTAAAGGAACAAAACAGCTCTTGCCACAGTCAGTAGGTATGTTTCCATTGGCAGTGGCTTTGTGGCTCATTGAGAACACGCGATTTCATTTTTATCCAGAAAGGTAATTAGGAAAATCTGTCTTTGGGGGGTTTTCTTTTTTGCATACAATGAGAAGTTTTCATTTTTTCCTTAACAAGGTCAGTTCACTTAACATTCTAATGGAAGCATAGCAAATGGTGGGCCACTGCCTTTGAACAGATGTCTGTTTGTATATAAAATGGTGTATTCAGTTTTAAGGTAAATGATACCTTTTCAGTTTTCCCAAACTAAGTCTGGGGTCGCAGACAATGAACCTCTTGAGTCAGCGTACTTCTCATGGTGTTGAGCTAGGCTACCTCTCCCCACACTGTTGTGAATGCTTTTAAGGTTGCAGCACTCAAAGACTGTGAGGTGTGCTGCCTTGCATTGTGGGATATGACAGAATTATTTGCCAAACCACTGTTTTGGGAAAGTGGGTTGTAATCTCACTGGTTTAAAGTGAATGTAAAAAACCCTTAAGTCAAAGTGAATTTTCCGATTTCTGTACAGAACCTGGTCCGGGATTGCTTTTTTTTTTTTTTTCTTGAATGTGTTTAAAATCGTATCATTTCAAGCTCTTTGCCTGTGATTATTTTCTTCTCATTCGTTTCCCAAAGATTGGAATATTGAGTTATAACACGTGATAATCGTTTCATTTTTTGTTTGTCGGTGCGGTAATTCTGTAGAGCTGTGAAGATGCAGTTTCAACTGCAAGAATGAATCAAAGTAATGGTCAAATGATTTTTATCCAGTTCTTGGACAAAAAAAAAAAATGTACACTGAAAAGAAAACGGGAGAAATATATATATACAAATGCTGACCAATCATCAAGAAGCATTGGTCTAAAAACAAAATATCTTTTTTCCCCCTTTTGCTAGCCAGTGCTCTGAAGTCAGCCATCATCACAAACGGTACTTAAGCTCGTAAGATCAAGGGCAGAAGTTGATAGAGACGACCATTACAAGTGCCATATACACCGTACCATTATGTCTTAAAGTGTCCACCTCGCACAGTGTATGTGTGTGTCAGGAGTGTGGAGCTGTACACAGAACGTGTGTACTCATAAAGCACTTTATATTAAGGGCGCGGCTGCCATCTGCATCCGGGCTAAGGATGCTCTCGTCGTCTTGACAGCAGCAAATCCCAACCCCCAACGATTGGCATCCCGTGTAAGGCATGAATCACCCCACCACCCCAAACCTCGTTTTAAACTAACTACTCTGTGTCCCGCGTTGTTTGACAGGCGCTTCGTTTTGAGTTCATTTTTTTTGCTAAGCTCTTGTGTTAGGGGCCGTTGAGCAGCTGCACGCCCTTCTAAAACAGTATTTGGACGGTGTTGAGAATTGAGACGCCGTTTTGTGTAAAACACGAAGCTGGAGGGGCCACGATCAGAAAAGCGCGTGCTCGACTCTGAACGGGCCCCGAGACCGTCTCCACGCGATTGGAAACGTACAGTTCACACGGCTGCTTTACTTTGGACACAGAGTAGTCCCTTTAGAACCGGCGATGGTTGAAACCAACAAACCCTTCAGTGTTCAGATACTTTTGACGTGCCAGAGCGAAGGAACTTTGAAAACGAGACGCAATGCAATCAAACTGAAGCCCAGTGAAACATGAGTATTGCACTGGTGAACAGCGGTGTTAGTTTATATATGAATATAACAAAAAGGTAAAGGCTTCAGTCTAATACTACATATACACGTGAATGGCAAAGGCTTTAAAAGCTACCAAAAGATCCTGGCCAAGGCAAACTTTTTTTGTAGAAATGTAAACATGGCATGTAAAATGTGTTGTATGAAGGTTCATAATGAAACAAAACAAGGAAAAGAAAAAAAAATTACCTGTAAGATTTGAGCGTTAATGTTCTGACCCTGAGAAGTATTTACGGTACGGGCATTTGTTCCAAAAAGCAAATGGAAGGAAAATGTGAACATGGTCAACTTTTACTTTGTACTCTGTGTATTTGTTTAGTGTGTTTTAATAAATCCTCTGGCTAAGAAACAAAAGGCTGTTTCCTCATACTTGAATCATAGTCGATGGGCCCCAGAGCTAAAGATCACATTCTCTTGATCACTCCCAATTGTTTTACCATCCACAATGACCATTTTTAACAATGTTACATTTACCGTGATATTCTGCACAATTAAAACAGAAACTGAGGTGTACAAGATGGCTGCTATATGTGGCTTTGTTGCCTAGGTTAACAGTGGTTTCTTTTCAACTCCACCGTTGCTGCCATCAAAAATAAATTAAACTGCTACTGGAAATAACCTGAAAAGGGTGTTAACATGGCAGAACTTTAAACTACCTTACACTAATTGAATTTATTTTTTTCATTGATTCCACCTTTTTTCACTCGTTCAAAGACAAAATAAACACACAACAAACTTATGTGAACCTTTAATTAACATTTCCATGAAAAAAACAAAAGAAACAAATGCATAAACCCGGAACAAGAAACAGGCTAACTGACCCCACAGGACACACCGCCAATACAAACCGATAATCAATGCAATTCAGGGAGACGCCAAGCGAATTTATATATTTTAAAAAAAGCTTCCTTTCAATTTGGTCTTGAAAACCAGGACAGCTGTCCTCAACATCCTGCCATAAGACTCCACACCTGCAGTCTGCACCCTGGAAAATCAATTAATACAAGGAGCGATTTCAAAAAACAAAACAATGGAAAGAATGGGAATGTAACAGGGTTTGGCAGAGGGTGAGACAGAGGACTACTCAATCCTTCCACTTTGCGCTTTGCCCACAACTAATCTACGGAAGTCACTTAATCCGTTGTTCCCCGTTTTTTTCCATTCGTCTCCGCCACGACAATGAATTGAACAAATGAACAGAAAAGCGGCGCCTTAAAGCCAAACCGTGGCGCGCAAGGATCGAACGGTCCCTCCATCTCAAAGTCCTCTCCTCGCACCCCGTGTGTGTTAAACAGAACCGACACTGCGGACGGGCACACCGCTACACACAAACACACGCGTTAAGATTACACACAAACGACACGTTTAGTTTATCAATTTCTCTGTGACAACAAAGCACAGCTGTATCCTCAAATACATTTACACTTTCTTAAAAAAAAAGGCACAAATATGGAGTGTCTGAGCCGTTACCCCCTCCCTCCCCCTCCGACTGGTCGCTGCAGTTGCCAAGCGGACTGCTTTGACAGGTAGTAGCACCCGTTGTTTGAAAAGAAAGGACATGGATTCGTTCACACGGCCCGAAAAAAACCAACAACCCCAAAACAAAACACAACCAACGTAACAAACCCAACGTACGTACAAAATATGGACCCTGGCCTTGGGCTGAGCCCTTCGGGAATGGGGGAAGATGAGGCAGCGATGGGGGGCAGGGGGGGGGGTTGAGCGCTCTCAGGGACCTGCGGCTAGTTTCCATGACAGGAGGACAGAGGTGGGATGACAGAGGAACTGTCCGTCCGGGGGAGGGGCTTAGGCTGGGTCAGCGCGCCCTGCTTTCACAGGTGAGCTCGTCAAAATTGAAGTGTTAACGTGTGACATGTTTATTTTATTGATTTTGTTGTCTACTCAAAGTGTACACTTGTGTCCTGTTCGTATTACACCCCTCCTCCCTCCCTCCCTCCCTCCCTCCCTCACCCACGCACCCACCACCACCACCACCACCACCACCACGACTACGACAGGTGACCTAGAGGGCGACGAGTGCATTCTGTAATGGAAATCAGTTGCCTCCGGAAAGAGGTCAGAGGTCCAGGGCGATCAGAGCATGCGGGGGTTGTACTCTGGCAGCTTCTTCAGCTTCTCCTGCTCCTGCTCCGTGTCCTGACGAGCGATGATCAGGGAGTGTGCGTATCCCATCTCCACCTGGAACGACACGGCGCTTACAACCGGCTCTATGGACCCAAAGGATCGACATGCGGCCCGCTGCCCCGTTCAGTGGAAGAGCTATGCCACCCGAGAGTGGGTCTGTGTGGCTCAGTAGGTAGAGCGTGGCGTTGGCAACGCTTAGGTTGTGGGTTAATTTCCCACTGGGACCACATATGTATGCATTCACTACTGTAAGTCGCTTTGGATAAAAGCGTCTGCTGAATGGCATATATTATTACTGACTGTACACAACATCAAGATATTCTGCAGATATGGCCAGACTTTTCATTAAATTTATATATATATATATATATATATATATAAAGATCAAATAATACTCATTAAATATCAGTCATATGCATTAAATATGTCGTTATATGTCAAAGTAATTGTAAAAAAAATAAAAAAATGATCCCACGAGTGTGCTTGTAAAGATGATTTTGTTTGAATTATTTTGAGCATTTCAATTGACTTTTTTGTTGCTATAAAATATAGTATACAGAGACACCCATGCTGTGCACTGTGACTAAACAGGATGTCAGTGCTGGATGATCTGTATCTGTGTGTGTGTGTATGTATCCGTGTGTGTGTGTGTGTGTGTGTGTGTGTGTCTGTATGTGCGAGTGTCGGTGTGGAGACCGGCCTGACGTACCTGCTCAGAGTAAATACCATCCATAGTCTTTACCTCCTGGGCAGTGGTGGAGGACTTGGGCTTGTTATCTCCATATCCCTGAACACAGACACAGACACAGACACAGACACACAGTCAGTGGCTGTAGACATGCCAACAAGCATCGCTCTTCACACCCAGAGTGGACAAGTGGGTATTGAGTGTTCGGTTTTCCATTTAATCATTAAAGTAATAACTCATGTCTCCTGACACCTACATTCCTGTCAAGTGTGTTTTTCAAATCCCAGATATTCGAAACAAAGTATTCAAATAAAAAACAAGACAAAAAATAACAAACCAACAATGGACCTTAAGACCCTGAATGCCAACAGGAGAAACAGGAGTGCTGTTATGTGTTACTTCAAACCCATGTGATTCTCTGGTCGCACGCAAACCTCAGGCTTATGCTAGGCGGAGAAACTCACCAGTTCCCCGAAGGTGGGGGAGGGGCCCCAACTGATGGTGCTGTCGTCCGCAGCGACGATAATACTGCTCTTCCTGCAACACACACACACACACACACACACACACACACACACACATGCTCAACTCGCTGACGCGGCACAAGCAGAAGGCAATTTACCGCAGGCTGCCGCTTAGCGGGGGCGCTACCGTGAATGAACAGACCCGGCCTCTTCAAGGCCTCCGAGGGAGTCAGAGGATCACATTTACAACACACTCACTTTTAATCACCACATTATGGTGATGACACAGAGCCCACTATACAGCCGACCGGAGGAAGAGAGATTTAACGCACTTCCTCTCTCAGGTTTCAGCGATGGGCGTCTCAGGCGTCATAAAACCTCGGTTAAAGAGGTGGACCGTGGCCTCCCGGGTGGTCTAGCGGTTACAACGTTCGACCGGGGTTCAATTCCACCAGCCGCGCCAGTCTTCCATCGGCTCTGGCCGGGAGTGCCACTAGGGGGGCGGCTATTGGCTGTCCGACCCAGGGGCGGGGGGAGGGAAGCCGATGCGAGTTCGCTGCGTATAGGAGTGGCCCTGTGCGCGCATTCCGGAGTTACGGTGACGGCTTGGCGGGTTCCGGCTCGGAGGAGGCGGTGCCCAGTCGCATGTCACTGCCGGTATCAGGACTACGGCAGCGAACTCGTAAGATATATGAGGGAGTGGGATAATTGACGTGACAAAAGGAGGGTATAATTGGAGGGAGAAAACAGCAGAAGAAGAGAACGACGTGGACCGCGGAGGCCGCCGTTAAGGCCCCGCCCCCAGGTTAGCGGTACTCACCCGCAGGCCAGGCTGCGGATCTTCCAGCCGCACAGGTCCTGCACTGCCTTGGGGTACATGGTGGACTCCCGGGAGGTGTTGGTAACGCCCCAGAAAAAGAGCCCGCCTGCGGACAGCGGAACAGACGGGTCAGCCCACGTGCGAAACACACTTCTGTGGTAAATCTCAGCACTCAACGTTACCGGTAACGTTTACCACGGCAGCCTTCTCAAGGCTTTAATGTAGTCTCTCCTCCCTCAAACCCCTCCTCCGCCCCCAGCCTCTTCCCTTCCCAGTGTTTGCCATTTTTTATAAGTATTTGGTTAAACATTAAAAAAAAAAGTGTCATAAAAAAAGCATTAGAAAGTCCTTGGCCTACACACTACAACAAAGCTCACTGGTTACATGAAGGGGAAACGTGTTTTGACATCACCGAACGCGAGATCCCCCGCGCTCCAGGACTACTTGTGACGAGCTTGACACGTGCCGCGGCGAGCGCCCTTACCCATCTCGCTGACAGCGAAGGAGCACTGGTACCCGCAGTAGATCTGCGCCGCCCCACGGCCGGGGAAGTCGAACAGCTTGACCATGCGCGGCACCATCTCGTCCTTCTGCTCGGTGTGGCCCAGCCTCCCGTAGCCCCCGAAACCCCAGGAGAACACCCGCTTCTGGGAGTCCAGCACCAGCTGCTCAGGTACAAACACACGCGCACACACAGACACAGACACAAGCACACAGAGAGACAGTTGGTGCGAATATTCCAGACAGCAGCTAGAGACATCAACGAAGTTACAAATAATTGGTATCAGTGGTATGAAGCCTTTGAGCGTGTGGGCAGTTGGGACACAATGAGTCCGATCGAACCTCACAATAGGTTTAACCTCAGAAATGAAAATTCAAGGCACGTTTTTAATTAACCCATTAAGACCTGGAGTGACGTTTAGGTCGCTTCGATTTTGCGATTAATGAAATGCGCTGTGATTCGCTGAAATAGACGTGGGGGAAATGAAGTGCACGTTGGTGTCGGCTTTTTTTTGAAATTTTTCCAGAAAACCCTCAGGTTTTAAGAGGTTGTGTAGAATAATTGCTTAGGTTTTAATAGGCGTTTTTAGCAGGCATTTTAGGTCTAAATGGGTTAAACTATCGATTACTATTCAAATTTCAAATATAGACTAGTTCCAATTCTACAGGCACACAGGTACTGCAACACTAAGAAATGGTCCCACAAGTTTGGCTCTAGTGCCCTCTAGTGATGAAACTGACACGGGCTGCTTCTCGCTCCTGGGACCGCGTGTTCCATACACGCACAGTGTCCATGCAGATTAGACTACGGACAACACGGACGGACAACTTTGATCACGATTCAAATGCCCTCTGACCAAAAATGACAAAACACAAAGGGTATTTAAAAATGTCGCTGATCTTTCTCAATGCCCACACACAGCATACATTTATTCAAAATGAATTGACAGTGAAGGAATTCATGCCTGCGAGTAATTGAACCTGCAGTGCCATTGTATGCTAGAAAGGTGCCCATTATTTTACACAGTGTTGTGGTGGAAATGCAGCGCTAATGTTAATCCCACTGTCGTGTGTGCTGTGGCTGTTGCCCGCTTAGTCAGGGTGCATGCTGTGTGTTGCCGGTTTGGTGAGAGGGTATGCTGTGGCATGTGTTGCCGGTTTGGTGAGAGGGTGTGCTGTGGCATGTGTTTCCGGTTTGGTGAGAGGGTGTGCTGTTGCACGTGTTGCCGGTTTGGTGATGGTGTGCTGTGGCATGTGTTGCCGGTTTGGTGATGGTGTGTGCTGTGGCATGTGTTGCCAGTTTGGTGATGGTGTGCTGTGGCATGTGTTGCCGGTTTGGTGAGAGGGTGTGCTGTGGCATGTGTTGCCAGTTTGGTGAGAGGGTGTGCTCTGGCATGTGTTGCCAGTTTGGTGATGGTGGGTGCTGTGGCATGTGTTGCCCGTTTGGTGCGGGTACCCGCGTGCCGCTCCTGGCCCGCTCACCGTGTGGTTTCCCCCGCAGGCCACGTCCCTGACCACCACGTTGGGCACGGGCAGCACCTGGCCGTCCTTGGTCTTCTCGATAAAGATGGCCACGCGGCGTGGGATCAGCTCGCAGTCGAACTCGATGCGCTGGGCCCGGGCGATGAACTTCCCGTCAGAGTTGTGTCCTTAGAGGAGGAGGTGAGGCAGCTGAGCATGAGGCCATATTATTAACAGCAGCTGCTATGATTATTAGTATTGGCTCCACTGGGTATCTTGTATCATTAGCGTAACAAGTGCAGCGGCAGGGATTCTAAACTGCAGTCTAGTTTCCTAATTGTCACGCCACACTGGCACATCTATATTTATTTTTCTATATTTTAAATTTTATTTTAGCTCGTGTAACTGGGTGGGGTAATTTAGAACTCAATTCTCCTTTGCAATGATGGCCTGGGGAATCAATGTAGGTAGTAATACAAGGGATTGTGACACATACAGATAACGGCCAAAATAAAGGAAACACTTGAGTAAATGAAGGGTTCTGGTGGCTCTGTTATGGCGTGGGGTGCATTTCCCTGCCATGGTTTAGGTCCACTCAACCCCCTAGAGGGCAAGGTAAATGGCAATAGATACACGGCCATTCTGAGCGATCACCTTCATCCTATGGTGAAGCATGGGAGTGGAAGTGGTCTCTTCCAGGATGACAATGCCTCCATCCACAGGGCACAAGTGGTCCCTGAATGGTTTGATAAGCATGTAAATGATGTAAACCACATGCCATGGCCGTCCCAGTCACCAGATCTCAACCCAACTGAACACCAATGGTAGATTCTGGAGCATGGTGGAGGTTTCCACCACCCTCAACAAAAACACCAAATGATGCAATCTCTCATGGAAAAATGGTGTTGCATCAATCCAATAGAGTTCCAGAAACACAGAATCTATGCCAATGCGCATTAAAACTGTTCTGGCGGCTTGTGGCGGACCAATGCCCTATTAAGAGACCATGTTGGCGTTTCCTTTATTTTGGCAGTGCCCGTACGATGTAGGAGATAATGAGGTGGCCAGATGTAGAGAGCCCGCTTCTGTGGGAACCTGGCCTGGCCTCCAGGGCTCACAGCCCCACTCCTTCAAACCGTTCCACGGGACCTCTGATGACCAGAGTCAGAAGCTGGGCTTAACGCTGAAGCCCGGCTTCGTCTCAGGGGCTCACCCAGCTGGCCGTACTCGGGACAGCCGAAGGAGTACAGGTTGCCCTTGCAGTCCACCACCATGCTGAACTCTGCCCCGCACGACACCTTGACCAGCGGCTGCCCGTTGTACTGAATCTGAGGAGGGGGAGAGAGCGAACTCAGAAAAACGACACCATTTCAATCACATCCCCAACGAAAGGTCTCCCATTTGCCCTTTCCCCACATGCAGCACTTTAAAACCGTGAGCGCACGCAACCACAAGCTGAGGGGCCAAACTGTGTTTTTGCCCTGTTGAGACCACATCGTTACGGACTTGTATAACTCGCTGAGTGTTCTTCGATGCCATTAAAGCACTCTAAACTTGAACCGCTGAGAGAAAAACACTCGAAGATACCCTTTTAAAAGGGATCCCCAGGTCAAGTGCAAACTTGGCATTACCAGGCTAGAGGGGGGGGGGGTGTGCTTACCGTTGCTGGGGTGGGCACGGCATCTGTCTGGTTGCCATGGCCCAGTTGGCCCAATTTGTTCTCTCCGAAGGAGTACACCGTACCGGTCTCTGGGAGTGTAATCGCAGTGTCAGTCGGCAGTTACCACAGTGCCACACACAGTCATGCACACAAATGCAATATTGTTGCCTTAACAACCACTCCATTATGAGGTCACAGTGCCCACGCACTCACACCGCTATGACATCACAGCATTACTGCCCACACCCACTACATTATGAGGTCACAGTGCCATCGCTCACACCACTATGACATCACAGCATTACTGCCCACACCCACTCCATTATGAGGTCACAGTGCCATCGCTCACACCACTATGACATCACAGCATTACTGCCCACACCCACACCATTATGAGGTCACAGTGCCATCGCTCACACCACTATGACATCACAGCATTACTACCCAAAGCCACAGCATTATGAGGTCACAGTATTGTTGTGGCAGACTCAAGACTCCTGAGGGTGCCCACTGTAGGCTGTGAAAGACTGCCTGGTGCCCACCTGTCAGTGCAAGGGTGTGGTTGCGCCCACAGGCCGCTGCCACAATCACTTCCTCGCCCAGGGCTTCCACCAGCTTGGGCGCCTCGATGCGCTTGGTGTCCCCGTGGCCCAGCTGTCCCTTCTCATTGCGGCCTGAGAGAGAGAGAGACAGAGAGAGAGAGAGAGAGAGAGAGAGAGAGAGAGAATCGGGGAGAGACGGGTAAGCACTGTGCACCCAAGCCTGGGCCAGCTCATTCAAAGCTCTGCAAGACGGCACACTGAAGCCAAGCCTACCAATGCACTCAAGACGCATGCTGTAGAACCGAACACAAGGCGATTCAAAAACACATCACGGCGCCATCTGTCTAATGCATTCTGTTGACTGTCCGGCATGCACGACCGTGCTGGATCCCCACCCGGGCATTAAATGAACCGGTCAGAAGGAGACCCGCCGCGAGGGGGGCTAAGGTTGCGTCGCAGGTGTGGTGCTCACCCCAGCTCCAGAGCTTGCCCTCCGTGGTGATGAGGAGGCTGTGGGCCGCGCAGGGCCCCGACACCACCGTGCTCACCTGCACGCCGCTCAGACAGCCGTAGCGGTGCGGCCCCCACAGGTTCTGCCCCAGGTTCCTGTAGGCCGCTGGTACACACAGACACAGACACAGACACACACATTAACATGACAGCGCAGGACCGAGGAGATAACAGGCTGCTCATTACGCTGTTCGTTCAACGGGAATAATCACAGAACAGGGGGACGTGATGCACTCTGCATTTTCAGTGCGCACAGAGCAGCCATTGTGACCCGTATGGAAAGACTGTAGATCCAAAAGCACCCCCCCCTCCCCCCCCCTCCTCACTAACCGACCGGTTACCCTGAGCAGCCCCCACCACCGTGCCAATGCTCTCCGGCAAACTGGCAAAACACAAGGCCACAGGGGTTCACATTACCACGGCAAACCAGGGGGCCAATTTCAAAACCCCCGCCTTTGCACACCGAAGATGCTTTGCTCTCCGTCGTGGATGGCTGAGGGATCGCTCTCCCTGCTCACAGCTGCTACTCTCTTGTGGAAAGAATCCCAAAGCTTTGCCATGGCCTTCATGAGAAGAATGTGCCATTAGAACTAAGAATGGGCATTGGGAATGGGCTGCCTTTATCGAGCTCCAATGTGGGAGGGAACAATGAAAATGATCATTAAATGAAAACCGACTCCCCTCCCGCCCCGCCTTCGGTTGCAGATGTTATTGTGGAGATTCTTTTCTTCGACGAAAACGTGCCACCCGATCCATCGCCATTCCGTTTGACCTCCAGCGCTGCGGTTAAATAACAAATGTTTCACTGGCTGCTCGAAGCGCCTCCTTTGTTTTTAAAGTCGCGTCAAGGTCGAAGAAAAGATATTTTAAACAACTGAAAAAATGAGATGCGGCATTAATCGGCTTCCAGCAGGGAGCACCTTCAACTGTGCCCTTTCTAAATGTGCTGACGGGAGATCTACAACTGAATCAATTTCAAACCGGTGGTTCAAACGCTTTCGGTCTCGGGCTGGCTTTTAACACTCCGGACAAGGAGGGAAAGCATGCAGTGTTTTAGATGGAGGGGACCTGTGTCTTAAAGCCCTTGGGCAAAAGCAGGTTCGCTGGCGGTTGGACCCCCACTGCGCTGCGTCTCTACCTTTGATCGCCGCTCAGGTTCTCCGCTCTGACCCCGAGAGCGTGCTCCTGCGCTCCGCCGTCCGCGATTGGAGCGTCTCCACCAGAAACGCTCCGCTTTCCGTGATCAATCCTCCATTGATTCTGTCTGACCACAGCCTCCGCGCCCCACAGCGGTCGCAACACCGTGTCTGGGGGCTACTGGGGAGAAGGGGGGGCAGTGGGAGCCACAAGCAGGCTCTCAATAGGATCCCCCTCACTCTGCTTCTGTGCTCGCTCTCCTACTGTCAGTCCTCCCCAAAAGGAGGCTTTTATATGCCTCTCCCTGAGCCACCGGACTCACCACACAGCGCTCATCACACGTGTCCTTTTATTAACCCGGGGGGGAAGGATTGTGCTTCCGATTCAGTCTTTCAAAATCGGCTTTGCTGAACATCGCTCTCCTCTGACCTGCCGTGGCCACCCGGGCGCGGTGTGAGCGGTCCGGCGGCCGCTGCGGTGGAGGACCCGGACTCACCTTGCTGCTTCGGCACCTCTTTCCTTCCGATCAGGTCCCAGTTTGTGGCTCCGAAAATCAACAGCTGCCCCTTGACTTTGGAGCCTTCGAGCTTCTGTTGGGACAGGAACGAGTGGGGAAAGAACAGGAGGTGAGCGTAAATCTAATCATCGCAAGCCCCTCTACCCACACTCTGAAGCCCTCTACGGGAATCGGAATATGACCCCCTGCCTCATCATGAAAGCGCAATGTGAAAATGGATATGCATAATATTCAATATCTAAAACATTATTCCATCAGGGACCAAGGTGGATTACATCTGGCTAGACATCTTTTTCTGAGAGTTGGGGGTGGGGGGGGGATGGCCAGGGCATTTTTGAATCGAAATTAAATTGGCTGCTGATCTAATTGGGCATCACATTTCTAAACAGGCAGTTGTTTATTCTCTGGCAGGGCCTCTTCCTGCTGCACCCCCTCCATCGGTGCCTGCGCTGGGGCGGCACAGCCGTACGCAAGCTTTTCCTGTGTGGGTGTCTTCTCGCGGCTTTGCGCCGGATTAGTTACGACTTCGGTGATTGAAACACGCAGCCACGCCATGTGCCGACACCTCACTTCATGAGACAGGAAGTGAAACGGAGACAACGTGAGAGGGGGCAGAAGTGCATGTCACTACAAGAACGGCCGAAAAACAACCACCTTTCATTTCACTACTTTCTGCGCTTGACTCATCCTGCATAGGGATTAAGCAATGCCGTGGCTATGTAATCCCATACAGCTACAGGAATACACAGGCTCGTTGATAAGGGCAGAGGGTCTAAGTGCACTCTGAGCATAGTGCCCAACAGAAGTGGCCAGTTTTCAGGCGGTGACACTCTTGCAAAAGAACAAACTTGAAACCGGAAAGCCACTCACCAGCTTCACTGCACATTACCTTTGGCACTAATCCTGGGGAAACTTTGAAAGCATCAAGCACTTGGAAGCTAGTTTAAAACAGCACAACAGACAAATGCTCTTCTGTTTGGGTTTTTACATTTGACCACTTGTGCATTTAAGTAGCTATTAAATTATTTAAAGGGTGACTAAAAATAGAGAACAATTCGTGGGATTTAATGCATCTAGATTGTCTATAGTACACAAATGAGCGACACTCTTGCTCATCTTAAGTTTTGCCTTGTGATTGTAAAAGGTGGTCAACCCTGATTTAGTCGGACACCTCTTAAATGCGGTGGGCTTGACGACTTGTGTCTGCATGCACATGTAAGCGTCCAGAAGTAAGGCAGAAGCTTTTACAATCTTTTCCTTGACGTCGTCGGCCACGGTGACGGGCTGCAGTCCCGACTTGGTCTTCCCGGGCTTCTTTGTGTTCTCCTGCTCAAAGTCGTCGAACTCATCGTCGCTGCTGAAGTCCCTGTCCTTCCGCCTGCCCCCTCCCCTCTTCCTCTTCACCCCGCCATTCCCCGAAACTTCGGTCACCTTCTTACGTGGCATGGTCTCTGAAATATTTGGTAAGGGGAAATAATTCATTAGAAAAAGGAAAAAATCAATTTGCATTACAATGTACCCTCCCTTTGATCACACATTCTGTGATACATCAGCAAGAGTAGACGATGCATGTCATCCGATCAATCAGTTTTAACAACGTTCACCGGTCTCTTTCTAATTATCAAATTGATTGGCGGTGTGTCTAACGTTTGGTGTTAAGTTTGAATTCCATACACGACATCTTATTTGCATATGTAAGTATAATTACAACTATATGTTAAGTTAAAAAACAAATGTGAAATTGTAACATACTGTATTTTAAGCGAGAAATTATGCAAACTAGACACAGCATTTATACGAAGGAAACTGGGTGTGGGGCGCTAATCAACTATAAAAAGCACGCAAGTCCACATTTGTGACTGGTTGTCTAAGAATGTCTAAGAAACTAACGTTAACACAGTATTTCTTTGAACTCGTCATTTTTACATAATAACCTACCGTTCATTCATAATGCTATCAGCATGGAGCGCGTATTATGATGCGAATGTGCAGAATGATTCTTTCAATTCACTCTACTCTGGTACCATATTACTGGTCAAATAATCTGGGGTTTATTTTAGCAAGCGAACGTTAAATACGTTACCGGAGAAAATGTGTCTTCGTACATTCGAAAACACCGCAGAGCTTTAGCCAGATGCGGGTAACGTTAGTTCAATAGTTTTTGTGTTTGCTCAGTGCATTGCTAGCTTGCTTATAATGCGGTATCCCCGCTCGAATGTTAACGGGACTGGACCAAGATAGCTAGTTAGATAGTTAGCCATCTTGGCTAGTCAACACACAACACCCACTACATCAATAATACCGGAGTGGATTAAAACTAAAATGGTGTGTGTCGAGGGAAATCCGGCAAATGCCAGTTATCACAAAAGCAGCTATCCAACTACCACGGTATGGTTAAATTGTTTAAATTAAATTATGGTCGAAAATGTCATGCTCTTAGATAATGTTACAGCGAGGATATTTCCTTTACTGTGTAGTTAGCTCGTTAGCAAACAAGCTACCAAGCTAATCTTGGATAAAAACAGAAGACAAAGCGTTGTAGCGAGGAAGCTACCGACGTAGGTTTAAAATAAACATAATCCGGGAAATACTTTTTTATAGAGCTTTAAAAAAGAAGCTCGCTAGCAGCTTGGTGGTCGGCTGACCGGAACAAAAGCTTTTTGTACAAAAATTAGAAAGAAAATTCAGTTCATACACAGTATTAATAACTAGTTAGTTAGCGAAAATAAGACTAATTAGCTTATCACGGATGGATACATTTGTAGTATTAGTGAATGCCGCTATAGCTAGTTAGGTAACTAAGCAAAAAAAAAAGTTAAGGTATAACTAAGAATAGGTTAAGACAAGCTAAATGTTAAATATATTTCACAAGTCCAATACAATTGAATTCAAATAGCCAGTTATCTCCGCGTCTGGAATCAAGTCACCGTTTCTTTGTTGTCTTTCTAGTGCAGCTGGTTGCATCGAAAGAGAATCATAATGCTAACTAGCTAGTTAGCAAGCAGGCTAAAATATCGACTGAATAGGACCGAAGACTGACATACAAGCTCGCAAGCTATAACAGTAGTACCGGCATTTGAAACAAACAATGAAATCAGTCGCTAGCTATGCCAATTTAGCTAGGTAGCAAGCTACCTATTTAACGAACTACATAATGCAAATGTTTGTTAACCCCCCCCAAAAAACACTGTGCTAACAAACGGTAGCTAGCTAGCAAGCAAGCTAGGTTTAATTTGAAAGCAATACAAACCTCGAGCACAAAATACTGGTGAAAACTTTATTTCTCAACTAGCTAACTAGCTAAAGTTGGAGGAAAACTAAAACTTTATGGTGCCGGTTCTCTCTTTTTTTAGCTAACGATAGATAGCTAGAAACTAGACTAAAGAATTTCCTGGTTCTGATGCTCTTCTCCTATCTGTCCGTCTTCCTCGTTTTTGATTGATTTTGAACAAAAGAATCTGCAGTCTCCTCGATCAAACCACGTGGGTGCAGCCTTACGTTCATTAAATTACAGTCCGCGGTCGACACCGGGAAGTGGCTGGCATACACACAATAACCAGCAACAGTACAATTCCCAATCTCAAAACTTTTTCACGGGAATTAAAAAACTATTTTCACAGTTCGTATCCAAACTACATTTTAGTGGAAGTCGGTTCCATTCTTAGTTTTACCTGTGTCAACGCGCTGGTTATGAAACAGCGATTATGTCTTGAAAGACGGAAGGTCTTGCCATACATATAAGCCCTCCCCCTTTCGCCGTCTGTCTTTTTGTTAAAATGTAAATATGAGCTGAGATGTGACATCGCTACAAAACAGAAACACATGGGGACCCGGGGAAAAGAAGGGCCTCCGAAAAATTCTAAGCTAACGACTGGGGATAAAAGAAAAAGCGAAATGCAATACCGCCCCCTGGTGTGGTGGATGACTGAATACAAAGCACAACGTTTCATTAACATTGTTTCAATTTCCTCAATTTGTCTTTATGTTTAATTGTTAAAGGCCGTAACATGGAGTCAACATTGGGGGACATTTAAAAAAAAAAAAAAAAATCAAGGCTTTGGGGGGACATTTTGAGCATATCTTTTGGGGGATGTTTAATTGGTCTGCCTTGGCTGCATGTATTGCATTAGTCTAGTGACATGACGCATATTCTTCACAGATTCACTGGTTTAAATAATACAGATTTCTCATTGGACTCACAGATCACACTAATCCACACACCACGAAGATCAGAGAATCTGTACAGCTCCACACTGTCCATAATACCTGCTTGTCTGTATTGACGTGAGCAGAGTCAGCAGTCCGATTACATCATTTATATAACACACATACTCCTAATTGCATATATAATAGTATGAAACTTATAATTTATGAGTTTTCATTAAATTACTTGGTTACCCATTATAGTAGGTAAAAATCTGTGAATTAAAAAATATGGATGACACAAACATCAACATTGGCATTGAGAGCTGTTACAGATTAATTGATGACAGGTATTTCAGAGCTTTCAAATGGTGCACAGTAGTCTGTTTAGTTAACAAAACAGGCCAATATCTTTCATAGCTTACTTGCATGCAAATTCCTATCTAGTTTCTCAAGTTATATTTGCTTACACCACAAATGATTATTTCCATTTTTTCCACAGTTGGTAGTTGTTTCATGTCAAACCTTTAACATTTTACATACTTTGTCTGGGATGTTTACTCCAACTTTGATATCTCTGTGGCAACAATTAAATTGATGAGCTAATCATACAGTTCTCTGGTGTGCAAAAGTTTTTTGTCAAACCACTGTTTCATAGACAATGGGAAAATGATACAGAAATCTTCAATGTTTTATATATATATATAAGATATATACACATATATATATATATACAAAAGAATACATTCACATTTTGTTTACTTTTAATATTTTTTAAATTAAAAACTCACATGCTCAAACTAAAACATTTTATATTTGGTGGAAGCACCTTTCGCTGCAATAACAGCTTTATGTCTTTTACAGGCAACAGAATGTTGATTCATGGAGGAATGCTCACGGTTATTGGCACATGCTATATTTAACATATTATTCATACAGTAGGTATTCACAATGTATGAATAATATGTTTATCAGTAACAGAGTATGACTTGTCAAGAGAAATGTTCCGTGCTTTATATTTTGGTATTAATTAAGCATCATTGCGTGGTTATCCCAGCCACTTATCATGGCTTGAGATTGTGTTGTGGAAACTTTCTGTTTGTGAAAAATGTTTGTACAGTGCCCCAGGTGATGCAAATTGCTGGGCAAGTTTTTTTAGAGGGGAAAGGATTTTAGATTTTGTTCCTTCTTCCATTGTCAGAACTCTATACTCATTTGATACTGTGTTGGACTGCACCAAACTTGTTATGATTGGTCTATTTTTATTAATTAATCACCGCTTAATAATAAATGATTGCCATGTTATGAATTCAAATCGAGAATCTATACAGGCACTCGTGGATTTTGACTGAATTATACATTTTTAAAAAATCACATAGTGAAAATAAAAGGACCTCTTAACGTGTCTCAGCTTTTGCTGATAGCAATGAACTCCAGATGGCAAGTCAGACCATTCTCTATTCTAAAATATATTAAAATAGATAACGCAATGCTTTAGAATATTTACAACCATTTGTACATCATCATCAGTTTATATATTGTATAGAGCACATGGAGGAACCCTGATGCACAAAAACCTTTGACTTCAGATTCTGTTCAATAAAGCCAGTGCACATTTGATACCATGTCTTCCCCACCTGGTCAGTCATTTCAATAGAAAGTTTGGTAACTCAAAACTCTGTTTTGAACCAATGTGGCAGAAGCTCTGTGGAAGTGTTGCTCTGCCAGCAAAAACAATGGCTATAATGTGACATAATTTGAAGGAAACATAACAGAAAAACAGTGCCACTCTCAGCTCTTAGGGAAGCCAGAGGGTTAAACAGAGAAGGGAAACAGTCATTTATAAAATGTACTTCCATTTCTTTTAAATGGAGTGTTTCATATTTATATCGAGGGAAGGGTGGGGGGTGGGGGTGGAGGACAATTATTCCCTTCCTGTTACTGCTCCACTGTCCAACAGTTCAGCCCGATTCAGCCTCAGGTCTAAGAACAATCAGTATGCCTGTCATCCTCTTTTCTCTCTGCTTCCCTTTTCTCTCCCAAGCTCTGCCTACACTTGTCTTGAATGTGTTAGTCCCAGGACCATGGGCTCCCGTGATTGGTGGATGAGCAGGCCTTAAGCCTCTTCCATTGGCTGACGTAGGCTGAGAATCTGTGTGCCCCTGCTGCGGGGCTGTGCCTTGTTGTTGCATAGCAGCAGCAGGGGGAGGGAGGGAAAGGGAGGGGTTGAGCTAAGAGAGAGAGAGAGAGAGAGAGAGAGAGAGCAAGAGCAATAGAGAGCACGATAGAGAAAAGAGAGAGAGAGAGAGAGAGAGAGAGTTTCTTCATCCAAGGAGCGGTGGCGCTAGCCTGCGTGTGGACGGGGAAACTTCTTGTGGGAAAGTAAACAGCGAAGGATATTTTGAGCCCCTCTCTGCCGGGGGCTGGAAGAAAAGGGGGTCGGGTCTTTGAGCGCGGGACCTCAGGGGTACTTTGCAGCGGGAGGATGGGGGCGCGTTTCAGAAGCCTGTTCATTTGAGGGCAAGGCGGGTACTGGGGGATTCCTTGGATTAAAGTCTTTAGGAGGTGCTGCAGCTCACTGCTGGCTGTCCTACTGAGGAGCAGGAGGTGAGTGGCTATTGTCTGCATTGTCTCTCTTTTTCTTTCTCCGCATTGCCCCCCGTCGTAACAAAAGGCTGCACGTCTCTCCAGGGAAAGAGATAGGGAGGGAGGGAGGGGTGAGAGGGGGGTGGACGGATAGATTTGTTTTGTGTTCCGTCTCTCTTCGCACAGCGCTTCGTACAGGGGCTGGCGGGGAGGTGAGAAAGTGGAGGTTTGAGAGAATGATTATCGGATTGGTCTGCGCTGGTGGTGACAGACTCTAGATCCTCACGTCGGGTAGTGACACGGCCTGCGGGACCGGCTTAAAGACTAACCCTTCTGTTTGCCTGGTGTGCTTCAGGGATAACAGCCAGTCAGGCACTAAGAAACGTCTGAAAACCTCAGGCTGGACAGAGAGATGAAGCAGGCCTTGCGCAGGAGGGCGTTTGCACCCCAGAGCTGTCCCTCTCCACTGCCGAAAGCCTAAACTGAAGGGTAAATGCAAATCTGCACCAGTTCAGGGCAGTTTTCTCAGGCACAATAACTTCAGCCGGCCAGTTCAGGGCTCTGTAACACACCGAGGCTAATGGGACGATGGGCATAAATTTACACACGGCGTAACAGCGATGTTTATTTTCTGCACGGGATTGTATATTTATTCCGCTTTTATTTGTGTCCTTGCCTGTTTGGCGCAGCTTCAGTGGAACTCGTCTCAGGGAGAGAACTCTGCGGTCTGTGATTTAAAGCTGCTATTTTACAAATCCAAGAGGATTGTGTAACACTAGATTTCACAGGAGGGTGAAGTGTGAGGCAGCGCTACAGCCCTGATATCCGATACAGGTGGAAGAGGGAAAGGCTGCAGTGTCTGGGCCCCCGTCATCACACGGTTTTCCTGTCCTCTGCGCTGTTTTATCTCTCACACGTTCCAGATCGCTCGGAGTGAGCTTTGTCCCCCTGCACAGCAGAGTCCCCTGCCCTTCTCCTCTTGCCACATGATCCCTCGCTCTTTAATAGCTTAGTTGTGGTTCGACTTTGCTCGAGAGCAATGCAAATAAATCTTAATAGTAACAAAAACTAATATTTGACAACTTAATGCTAAATCGGTTACGGTAGGATGCAATGTGGTAAGCGTATTGGGTATTGATGGAGAGAAGGAAGCCGTTTGGAGTTCTAATACCGGATGGAATCAGCCCAGAGGGATGTTAGAGTGCAGAGTGCTTTGTTTGAGTGCTCTCATGTGATCATTTACTGTTGTCACAACGTCCGGAGAAAATCCTGATCTTAAAGACTCCCCCCCCCTCATTTCCAGGAGCTGTCATTATTTCCTGCCACCCTCTCGTAGTGACCTCTGTGCGTCTACGATCATAATGCGCCAATCGTGGTCTCTGGGATACACTGTGGCGCTAGAACGATATGACTGCACGCCATGCTTTCAGGTCGCACAAAGTGCCAAATGTGGACAGCAGTGCAACGAGGCATGGAGAGTGCCCCCGCGTGGAAAACCTGGGTGCCACGGGTTCGAGGCCCACCGGGGGTGGGGGCTCTCCATCCCTGCCTACCGGACTTCTCTGGTTAAAAAGAAAGGAAGCCGTACACATAAACATGTGTGTGACGCTCATAAATCCGGTGGTACCGTGGGGGCTATGTGACATAGTGTGCCAGTGAGGAGAAAGGGCAGTCTGTGAAGATGGGGGGGATGAGGGAGGGAGAGAGAGAGAGTCCTGTGAAAGGAGTGGGCTCGTTCACTGGAGTTAATGTGTGTGGATGTGCAGATGTCCCGCTGTGTTTGTTGTGTGCAAGGCGCTGCTGTGTAATTCCTGTGAGCGGGAGACTCATCGTCTCCATGGAGATGGCCGTTCCAAGTGGTCTCCTCTATGAGGGTCTCTCTCTCTCTCTCTCTCTCTCTGTTATTCTCTCTCTCTCCTCTCTCTCTCTCTCCTCTCTCTCTCTCTCTCCCATGTATCAGAGTTTTTAGTGGCTCAGTGATGGGATATGGACTCTTTATTTGGACCTTACATCTTAATCTCCAGTCCAGACAGGGCCTTGAGGCTGGGAGGTGCTTGCTAGTCTGATGAGTTTTGCAAACGTCGCACACCATGCCTGGTCCACACATTCACCATTAAGGTGTATTAATACACTTACCATGCATTAATGCACATCTTGTAAGTCGCTCTGGATAAGAGCGTCTGCTAAATGCTTAAAAAATGTAAAATGTTAAGGAAACATTTATTAATATTCATATAAAATGCTGCAGCTTTGCATGTCCCAGGGTTTCTTCTGTCAGGCAACCGTTAACTTTGAAGCCAGGCAGATTTGTAAAGCGCACGTCAAACCAAATATAGACTTGACTGTGGAAACTGAACAGTATGTCCCATGTGTTTAGTTATTGGAGCGCCGGCACACATTTTTTTAAACAAAACAATGTAGGGAAGTTTACAAAAGTTTTAAAATGGAACCCCCCCAAAACAAAACGCACAACAAATGCATACACATGCACGCACTGGGAGAGAAGTACGTGGTCAGACTGTGTGCGTAGATCCGAAGTCGTGGTGACTGGGTGATTATCTGTGGTCAGGGAAACGGTCATTTGGGACCCCGTTACAGCAGTCCCCTATAGGGGGGCCATACGCAGCAGCCTCGGGCCGGTGGTTTTCTCCCTCGTAACAATCCCAGCGCTGTTCTCCCAGTACAGTACACTGCAGCAGCTGCTTTGTGCTATTGTCCATTCAGGCTCGCCATGGCTGCTCATAGCCAGCAGCGAGGCAGTGAATTATTCATGTGGTTCGACCCTCTCAGGGACCGAGGGACCGGTGGAGAGGATCAGGGTCATGGAGTCGCTTGCTGTTAACCCTCGCCGTGTAAAGATACCCTGTCCAATGAGGGAGGGCGTGGGGGGTCGCAATACACAAAGAGCTTCCATCTCAAGTGAAGTTGTCTTGGACACTTGACCTGGAAAAACAGTCCTCTCGCTGCAGGCCGTTATTAACGGACTTCCCCTCAATGCCTGCTGTGGTGTGGCAGCTGCCACAGGTACACCTTGCTTCTCATCTTGCGTTTGATGAGCGCGGAAACCAGCGCCAGACCATGGCAGATCAGGGACACCTGTCGAGAGGGAGAGAGAGGTCTACAGCTGCCGCTGATTATGCAAATGAGAGTTGAGATGTTGCCATGGCAAAGCTTTGATGGTATCTCATCACCAATTTAGCCCCAAGCTGTGGCCGCTGGAACAGTGCACGGCCACACACACACACTCACACACACACACACACACACACACACACACACACACACACACACACACACACACACACACACACACACACACACTCACAGACACACACATACATCTAGTGTAATAAGCGTGTGTTGAACTTTGCACATCGAGCAGGTGCTGATCACTTAAGGGCTCTTTCATCGTAGCTCCATAACCCATTTGTGCTGGGTCATGGGAGACAGCTCATGATATATGAAACCCTCAATGGTTCAACAATATCTCTTTTCCTCTCAATGCAACCTGAAAAAAGGATTAATGAAAGGGTCGTATCCAGGCACGGCCCAGCAACAACACCTACGAACGGAACACTGGTTCACCTCAGCCCGTCCGTGAAGACACCCATCACACCTCTCATTCCCCAAACGTAGACTCACCGTGCGCCGGAGCTCTCGTGCCTGCGTGGCGTGTCTGGATCTGCTGCGCTCCTCGGAGGAATTTCACAGCCCCACTCAGCCACTGTGTCTGTCTCCGCCCGGCTCTGCTAGTTCTCCCAGGCAGCGGGGAGAACGTCCGCGCCCTGTAGGCAAACCGGCCAGGTGAGACCAAAGTGCGAGATCCCCTGGCCCCGCCCGGGATTCGCATGTGCCTCCTTGCTCTAACGGGACGGTGCGAAAGGCATTAAGAGATCTGCCCTCTCATAACACGCGGTGTCGAGGCGCCTGATGTTAGCACAGTCTGCACTGAACCGGTCGTTTGTCAATTGCAATATTCACACCGCCATCTTTTGACAAAAGCACTGATGTCAGAAGTCAGCCGGTTGTTCTATTCATGCTAAAGGTTAGAGTGTTCCATTGCTATTGTTCTGTTATTCTATTCGTCACAGATCAAACCTGCCAAGAGATTTGTAGTGTCCAGCATTGGTGCTAAACTCACATCAAAACCGGTTGTCAAATTTTATATGAGAAAATCCCAAGCTTAAAAAAAAAAAAAGTGTAGGTCTAGTTTGTACTTAAAAAGCCATCAATGCTTTAGAGTACAAATATGTATATTTACCTTTATTTCAGATTCACAATATTCCTACAAAAGGCCCAGCATGCTACAGGCAGAGCTGTTCAGTTAATCCAGCGATGATGGGTGAGTTATTCAACTAGGGTTGCCAACTGTCCCGTATTAGTAGTTTTTGGGCCAAAATTGGCTTGTTCCGTTCCTTGTCCACGTTACAATATACAATATACAACGTACAGTATGTGTTGAGTTACATCCATACAACACCATGCCCACTTTGCCCCCAGTGCCCTGCCTTCTGTCCTGTATTTGGATGATAGAAAGTTGGCAACTCTCCATTCAACAGACATAAGAAGGCTAGCAACAATGGCAAAAACACAGCTGAAGCTAACAGACCTGTATTGGGTGTGATCACCAAATAATTCTTATTTGCACCACTATCTTGAGAAAGGTCACTTGAGACCGAAACGTTGACCAACCTTTGTCCAAACATTTTATTCGGTTATGGAGTAAAGAGGCCAAAATATGCTTTTTTGCTTTCCATCTTTATTTATTTTGCATCTAGTTCTGCCCACGTGAAAAGCAGCACCCGAGATGTGCTACCTTTACCCTTTTTTGATACATCACTGTTCTCATTTCATCACCCTAGCTAGACTAACAATGAAAAAACGAAAAACACACACAAAAAAAACCAGGACAAATATTAGCACCAGTGTGTAGCACCACGCCCTGTGTAAATAAAAAAAGAAACATGACCTCAGGTTTCTGGGTCTCTGCAGGACAGCCGAGTGTGACGGTGACATAACCGTGCGCTGCCTGTTACTACAGACACCTCACTGCATAAGCACCTCAGGGGGAATGTTCTGTAGGTGCGATAAGTGCAGGAGCAGGCCATTTTACGAGCAGGAATTACCCACTGTGATTCCGAATGACTATTTTCAAGCTGATGAACATAACCAACCGTAGTTCATAAACAACACTGAATTATTCAGTTATTAAGTGAAATGTCCTTCGCCTCTTCCCGTTGTGAGGAGCGAGGAGGGCTTTGCATAGGCTGTGTAATCGAAAGAATCTAGCTGACAGCCACACTCAAATCATGATTCCAAGCAGACTGACTGTGTCTTTCAAAGGCGGAAAAGGGCTCCATTTCCACTGTGAGGCAAATGCCAATGTCTCACTCGACCGTGACTAAATAAATAACTTGGCTTTGAATGTGAAAAGAAATGTACTGACAATGTTTTTTTGGGTCCCAACCAAGGTTAGTCCGACAAAACTGTATGGGCCGTTTAGAGTGACTACGAGGAAGGGGCCAGGGGCCAGGGCCAGATTGTGATGTATTAACAGACAGTGAGAGGCTGTGGTATGAAGTGGCCTTCCAGAAACACGTTTCAGGACATTGAATAGGACCCATTCTTTTTTTCATGAGGGATTACCTCATAGTTCACCCATATTGATCAGAGGCCACTGTGCATTGCTGGACTGTTGCTGGATTTTGGTTTTGATTGGCCTGTTGATTTCAGCACCGACTTTGCTGTCATTTTCTGGCTGCTCAATGTGCTTCTCCCAACAAGTGTTCTTCATACCCATGGTGAATAATCTGGTTTTTCCCCATAAAATTAATTCTGGGAGAAACCGGTGGCCTCGGTTGACGAACGTGTCAGAATTCTACAAAACATATAACATTCTACAAATCTTCTAGGGAAGGTGTCAGGATTCTACAAAGCATCTAAAAGTCAAATCCTACCTGCAAGTGTCTCCGGTAGTGGGACTGTGGAGCTCTGTTGGCTGATAGAGTGAATATGCTTCTGAACCCCGTTTGACTTATAGGTCAAAGGTTTATCTGACTTTGTTGAGAAAATGTCCTCTAGTGGACATTACCTGGGAGCCCTTCCCTTCCTGCACCTGAACAGGGCAGCTCAGTCGTTAAAACTAAAACATGGTGTTCTCACCTGGAGGGTTCACACCGTACCGAGTTTGCATTGAAACGCGACCTTGCACCCTTTCCTGCATCAACCTGCAGCTTGCGCATTACGTCATGTGTGAGCCATACGATTCCCAGCATTGTTACGTAACATCTTTGGAATAGTGTGACCACTGCACATTACAACAGATTCAGTGTGTAAACGCCCACTGGAGACGCCCCCGCAGTAACACTGAGCCTCGTTCTTTTGCAGAGAGACTGATGTGACTGGACCGACCCGAATGGCATCCCCACACCCCCCAGCCCCTCCCATGACCGGTGAGTTCCCATTCCCTCTTACACAGCCTTAGCTTCCTATTAACACCGCTCCCAACGCATTGTTTTGATGACTGAAGTTTTTGAAATGCAAAAAATAAAAGGGAATGTTTGGGGTTTTTTAGTTGAAGATTGCGATCGTGAATCCCATTGGGGCCACACATACTGAAAAATGTATGCATTCATTACTGTAAGTCGCTTTGGATAAAAGCATCTGCTAAACGGCATATATATATATATAAGATAATTGAGAGACAGCATGTTGTTCCAGACAGGGGGCTTACCAAACCTTAACGGGAAAATACAGAACTCTCAGGCCAGATGAATTTGGCGGAATTGAGATTGCGTAATACCTCCTGCAGGCTTGAACAGTGCACCCCCCAACATTCTAGTGTCTTACAACTCAGGGCGGGTTCCCCTCAGCTCCGTGGCCCACGCGTACCTCCTCCAACACAGAGAGTGTCGTCACTTCCCATGGGGGTGTCAACATAACAATCTCCAGCAACAGTTCTATCATCGGAAGAAATAGTTTCCGCAGTAATCAAAACAGTAATCAAAAGCAGATGCTGCTCTGGGAAGCGTGAGCTGCAGTCTACTCCCTGGTGCTCCGTGGTGCACGTGGACAGATGTGTCCCCCTATAACATACGCACTTGATATGAGGTAAATTATGAGATTATATGAGTATATATATATAGAGTACATATTATTTTGACTTTTGGCTCATTGGCTCATTGACCTTTGTGTCATTTTATGAGCATGTTGGTATTGCCACAATGTTGGAAAAAGAAAGACCTCAGAAAAACCTAAAGACCTCAGTTTGTTTTGTTGGTCCTTTTTTGTGGGAAATGGAATTGTAGTCATTTCTAAATTTAGAAAGCATTAAATAACAGCCTGTGTCCAGTCCAAAAGCTAGAAAGCATAGTGCTCTGCATTCAAGGATTTAACTCTTACCTTTCTCAAGACTGTTACAGTAACACTTTAACACTTGTTTTCAATGTGATTGTCACAATTACACTTCTTTCCTCACGATTGTCACTAAACTGTCACGTCTTTCTCACGATTCTTACAACGACACCACTTATTCATGTTCCTTACAATAGCATGGTCACAAATAGTGGACGCTCTCGTGAACTAATCTTTATGTTTCAATCAATGAAACACAGGATACGGGCTTGGGTCTAACAGGCAGTGTTTTTAGGGCATGTCAATGTGACCATAAAAGCAGCACTGGTGACAGCAGCATGTGACAGCAGCAGTGACACAGCGCTTACAGCGGGAGACAAATCGTCCGCCAGCCTCTCTGTCTGGGCACCCTCCAGATGAACACACCTGCCGCACAACAACCGTATCTGAATATCAGAATACCTGCGGCTACAACTCCTGCGTGGTGTTTGCACACAAAGAGGAGCATGCGTCTGTCTTACCCAATCAGCACAGCGCAGGCCTTTAAACCCCTGGGGTGCTTGGGAAAAAGGGGGGAGAGCTCGGAGTGAAGGGCATTTTCGGCCAGCTGAGCCACAGGCTGCGTCAGGAAGGATCCGGCCACTTGCCCATATGTACGTCACGCTCCCTGGAACCCACCCCATGGAGCATAGCTCCAGATAAACAGGTGCTGGTCTGTACAACAATGGGCAGTGACAGCATTATGCAAATGTATTATGTACATGTACACACACACACACATATCAATAAACACATGTACATAGACATGTTTTCTTTGTGATGGGATTTATGCTGGAAGCTTGGAAGGCACTGTTGTCTTATGAGCCCTGACAGGAGTTGCGTAGCTTGGACTGAGTGCTGGTGACCCTTAAACCCACAGTGAACCAGTCCTGTACTAAGGGTGACTGGTGAATTCTACTGATGTACAGCGGTCGCTCAGGTTTTTGGAGTTATTGATGGCGTTGGAGAAACTGCGGAGGAAGAGCTCTGGAGTCCTGCCTCGTCCTCATACTTCATAGAAGTAGAAAGGCTCGGGCCTGCCATATGCTCCCTCCTTTGTGGCTGTAATCCCGCTCTCTCAGCCGCGCGCTTGCTTCCCCCGTAGCCCCAGCACGGGGAAGTTAACCTAATCTTCCGCTGGGCTTGAGGTGATATCATCTATCGCCATTCCGAGGAAGAGCTGTGTGCGCAAGAAACCAGGGCGTCTCCCGCGCTTTCTCCCAATAACAGAGCGGTCTGAAGAGTATGTTTTTCCACAAAGTGTGTTGAAGTCATGGAGAGGATCCAGTGGTGAGGCGCTCTGTTATGCATCACCGTCTCCGAAAACAATCTGCGCTGCGCTGGCGTACCCGCTTTGTTCATTGTGCTGGCGTAAATCTGTTTTACGCCACGTGTCACCGCGCGGTGTCAGAGAATTGGTGGAATGTTTTCTGTCATACTGATCTATTTGAGATCTATTTGTCTTCTTTATCACCTGTTTTCCCCTCTTAATCAAACTCACAAGATATCGTTAAATTCGTTACATTTTTTAATCCAGTAGGCCTACATCCTTGTGGTGGTTTTAGGGCCTCCTCCTAATTCATGACACTGTCATAATTAGCTGAATAAAGACTCTGGAAGGAGCTGCTTTGTTATTGTACTTCTGTAGCAGTGCTAGACACACAGACTGGACTGTATAGTGCTCTCCCAAACACACCCAGTTACTCACAAACAACTTGTCCATTGTTCCCAACATTGTCAGTCATGTGCTTTTCGTGGAGCTCACTATTGTGTTAAGCTCTCCTATGTTTGGCCAGTTGTTGCATTTGTCTTTTTTGCTTATGATTTTTCCCTTTTGTTGTTTTATGTAATGCTGAATTTTCCATGTAATCCGATTCTGGGCTCTAGTTTGGGGAGGACGTTAGCGAAAACGCACCTGGACGGTATTGTAATTACTAGTGTTGGGCGTCTCAAACGGAACATTTCTCGCCTCCACCCAGTTTTGTAGTTTCCTGGTCCAAAATAAAGGTGTTTGCGTCAACATGGGTTGGGCAGCACAATGGGGCGTGTGTCAATAAAAACACCAGGCGATGTGCAAGTTTCATGACTGATGATTCGTTGACAACATTTTTACACCCAGACCACCACAGATATGTGATAAATACCCCATCACACAAGACTGTTTTGTGGATGTTCTGTATTTCACCTCACTCTGAGGCAAATCGTTTAAGAAACTAGGCCTACTATTTGAAATACAATCCGTATTCAACTAAGCAGTTCAAAGAGCTTTGCACTTGTAAGGAGTGGTTCAATGCACATGGATGAGAGAGACAGTCTCCACACCCGTGTAATTGTGTAAGATACATGTTTTTTAAATACATATATGTATGTATGTATGTATGCACACTGGTTTATGTTATGTTAAATATTAAAACATTCACTACAACAGAATGTAGGCTAGATACTTCATGGGACAATGCCCTGAGCGATTGCAGAGGTTGGATATGATCGCACGGGAGAGGAGGGACCTTAGAACGAGGAATAATAACGAATAAAAAACAATGAAGCGATTGCTGATGTCCATATTTTAAATCAGTAACAGTCAAACTAACAGCGACAGAATTAGGAAATCACGTTAATTGACACTATGATGATATTGTTGAGCGGGGTAAGGAATATTAGTTAATAAAACAAGAACATTTAAGACGGTAGTTCTCAACCCTGGTCCTGGAGGGCCGCAGGGTGTGCTGGTTTTCATTGTTACTCAGCACTTAATTGATCAATTAAAACAGTTCACCTCACCTCACCTGGTTTCTTGTGTTTAAATTGGTTGCTGATTTTAAGGTGAAAACAAAAACCTGCAGGCCCTGCAGCCCTCCAGGACCACCATTGAAAACCTCTGCCCTAAAGCAGGGATGTCAAACTCATTCCATCGAGGGACTTGTATATGCTGCAGGTTTTTGTTGCAACTAATGCACTACACCAGGTGATTTCACTAATTAGCTCACTTCAACCAATTATGGACTCATTGAAATCACCTGGTATAGTGCATTAGTTGCAACAAAAACCTGCAGCATATACTCATCCCTCGATGGAATGAATTCAACACCAGTGGCCTAAAGCAAAGGTTTTCAACCCTGGTCCTGGAGGGCCGCAGGGCCTGCAGGTTTTTGTTTTCACCTTAAAATCAAGAAACCAGGTGAGGTGAGGTGAACCGTTTTAATTGATCAATTAAGTGCTGAGTAACAATGAAAACCAGCACACCCTGCGGCCCTCCAGGACCAGGGTTGAGAACCACTGATTTAGGACAACGTCCGTAGTTGCGGAATGTGGGACAACAAGTAAAAATTCTGGACATCTGGTCACAATATGCGGAGCATCACAAGCGCATCAACGAAACGTAGTTTTGTTTAGTTTAGTATTACAACATGATACCGTCCAAGTACATACTCCATTGTATTGTAGTGAGTCTCATAACGTGCTCTTTGCAAGCCATGGCGCCTGTTCTTTATTAGACACGACGAAATTGCCAGTTCGCTATGGCAAAGGTAGGCTATTAAAGGGGAAAAAGGCGATGATCGGCCATAATGAACCAAACCCTCACCACACCCACAGGTAATTTATTCTTATTAAAACAACTTATTTTATAACTGTGCCACGGCTGCGCTATCTTCTCATGTCACAAACCTACACAAGGAAGTGCCTTGTGGGGTCTTAACCTTGTATTAGCGCTACTGTTTGCGCATTGTGCTTTGACAACGAGACTGCAGCCCCTTATCTCACTCAAAGCATTAGACCCTATTCTGCTGATAAAGACTGCAAGGTAAGCTTAGTTTATTACAGGTTCTGTGAATAGATTGCAGTGGAAGCCTGACACAAACAGGTTTCCATCTTAAGTATATAGATGTGAGATGCGTGACAATCACTGCAAATATCACGAGAGTGAGGCGTATACTAATTACAGATTGCACAGTTGAATTCTGGGATTACACAAGGCATGCTGGCACGCTGAGAGGTGGATACAATGTCAGTAAACGAATCAAAGCACTCAAAGTATATCTTTTGGAAACAGAAGCAAACACAAAGATAAATAAATATATTTAGATTATCTGCAGACACTTACAACAATAAAGAGTTCAGTATTACTGGAATTATCTGTGTTAATGCTGTACAATCTTCACATGGGAGATAATAAAAAGAAAGTTGGTTTAGAAAAAGATTATGAATATTCCAGTGTTACCAAAGTTGTGGTTCTGGGAAAGAGCAAGGGCCTATTTTAGCTGCTGGTCTTTTCAAATCTATTTTTCCAGTCTCCTAAATTAAAAGCACAGAGTCTAGTTACACAGCATGCATCATGCAAATAGCGACCAAGTGACCTAATTTTGACATTGTGTCCCAGAATGCACTTTTGTTTCCTGAAACTTCATGTGGCACTCAATCTTCAATTAATGTATTTTATTTTTTTTTTACAACAAAGGGCTTCAGAATAAACACTGTGGTCTTTCGACACAATTGTTAATTCAAAACTTTGAGAAGCCAAAAAAGGCCCCCTATGCTAATCTGCAAAAGAATGAAGGCCCACAGAGTCCCCTTGTGTGTTTGATGTGCCAGCTATGGGTTGCCAACGCTGGGTGGTTTTTAGTCACTCTTCTCATCTGTATGCTTCACATGTAATCAAACTGCAGTTCAGTAACCCACAGCTTTCAGACACTTTCTTCAGCAGAAATATTGAACACGTTTTAAGGAGCACTTAGCCTGTTCAGGGACTACAATGTTGAAATACAGTATGCCCAGTTCCGAAACACTATTACAGAGCAGCGTTCAAGCATTTTGGCCTTTTACCAGCAGGAAGAACTGAAACCACTAATGGCGTTTTCCCACCACACAGTATAGTACAGTACAGTACGGCATGGTAACAAATCTGTGCTCCCACATTTTGTCACTTTTTTCCACCGCCAAGCGACCCGTACTGAACCTAATTACCCGTGCTGCATTTAGCTACTGCTCTGTTTATGTACTAGCCAGCTGAACAGGGACCTAAGGGTGGAGCTAGCAATACTGCAGCGAGTACAGTCATCACAGAATTGTCCCGTTAAATCTCAGACAGGCTCAGACACAACCACTATGTTTTTTTGGCATTATTGTCAGGTTTGCGTGTTACGAAAACTGAAATAAACATGTTTTCTTTGAAAGGACAAAGTATAGTATTGTCATTTTCATTGACGTAACTAGAATATACATTTTCATTGTACAACATTTTCATTCGTCACATAAATAGATTTTTAGAAAGATATAGGAATCGCTTCGATGCTGGAGCTAAACCCAGGCCTTTGAAACAAAAGGATCTGAACTGGACAGTGTGAAATGACAAAGTGTTTGGATAATCTTGCTGTATATTACGATTGCGATATACCACCGATGTAACAAAACACATGGGTGGAAAATTGCTCATTGATATTATATGTGTTCCAGATATCATAGAATATACATTATATTAAGTGAATTAAGGGAACCCAAACAATACAATCTTTCCCAATATTAGTTTAGCCTAATGTCGAAAACATTTATTCAGCTGTTTCTATTGAACTTTATATTACTGAATGAACGCAGCTGTCCTATTGTTTCTTTCACCACAGCACTGTTTATAAATAAAATAAGTACAGAAATAAATTAAACCTTAAAAGATTTTTTCTTAAGTGCTGACTGAAAATAAATATGACATACATGAAAATAAAAAGTTGGTAATCAAAAATGATTAAATCTGTTCTTCAACAAAGAGCAAACGAGCGCTATGTTGACTTTTCTATGTGTGATCTCCAGGGGAAAACAACATTTGCAAGCAGTGGCTTCTCAACTCAAAGTCCTTATTAATAAAGTGCACCAAAATATATGGCTCAGTTGTCTGCCTGGGCCACAGGTCTGTTGTGGTTGCTTTGTTTGTTTCGCTTGTCAAGCCTGTGGATCAATTTCTGGAAGATCTCTTTGCTTACAGTATAAATTAGCATCATGTCTTTTGCAAGGTGGAAGGTGATAGCCTCTGTGATATCGATTTCGTGTGATTTTGAAAAGCTTAGAGAGCTTTTCTTGTAAGGCGTTGCATTTTCAAACGCATCCACGATTGATGCTTGCTTGAACTGGGACTGAGTCTGGGATGTGATTTTGGTAAATGAGTTCTGGGGAGACAAAGCTAGTCTTCGAGTATGTGTGGGAAAAACACCTTAAGACTATGCCGGGCTGCACCTGATTGCATCCTTGCTTGAGGACTAGACCTTTTAGAAATGTGAAAGTGTCACTGATTAATCTTAGTCAGTAGTTTTAATTGAAGAGGGCAGTCCACAAGTGCAGACTGAAGGATCTGAAGGATCTTGAAAAATTCTGTCAAAATGGTCAACCCCTCCCAATATGTTCACCAATCTCATAAAATACTATAGGAGATGACTTAGTAGTGCTATCCTTGTGAAGGGAGGGTGCACAAGTACTGAAAACAGGGCTGTGAATAATTGTGGCACATACAGGAGTAAACAAATAAATGGAGACACCAAAAGAAAAAGGACTCATATTTTGAAGGAACTAAATCACAATTAAAAAGGATCCTACATATGTTTTTCATATTAATGTCAGTACTAAGTACCAATATGTTTCTGCTGTAAAATATGTTTTACAATCAACACTTTAACATGCGAGTTTCTAAAGCAAAGTACATCTGCTGTAAAATATGTTTTATCAACACTAACATGATTTTGAAGAGATCTAACAGGTCAAATAGTTGGTGCCCAAATTACCAAATGATGCCTTCAACCCACATTGCCTGTTAAACATGGTGGTGGATCTGTTATGGTATGGGCAGCCATCTCGTGGGAGTCACTAGGTCCAATTATTTGTCTGCATTATAGAATTATGGCCAAGGAATATGAAGCCACTTTAGGTGCATGACCAGGTACACTCTATGGTGCAATTATTGTTTCCTCAAGATGTTCCCATATTCCAAGACAATAATGCCCTCACACACACTGCTAAACAGATTCAAGAGTGCCTTCATGAACACCAGGATAAAGTACCTTCATTGGCCTTCCCAGATCTAATCATTGAACCTTTATGGGAAGTTCTGGAACATAGAGTGCAGAGTAGATTTCCACCACCTTAATCTCTCAAAGAACTGGAGGCTGTCCTTCTTGGAAATGGTCCAATATCCCGCTAGGAACAATAAAACCGCGTATAATAGAATTCCCAGAAGGTTTGAAGCTGTTCTGAAAGCAAAGGGCATCCAACCTCCTTCTTAGTTAATGCATATTCATATATTGTGTGGTGTTTCCATTAGTTTGTCTACCCCTGTATCTTTTTTGGGGGAAAAACATTATTTAAAAATGTTTTTCTCTGCGCAATTATATTAGTATAAAAAATAAAATGTTCTCATTTTTTGAGTGTACAATATAACTAATTTCCTGTATTGTTTATTTTATACATTCATTTTTGCTTGTCTTTATCAAGGGTATGAATACTTTTGGAGGGTACTGTATATTTCAGCATTCATTTGACAACCTTAAAAGGGTTGTATTTTTTTGGAGCATGAGGAAATGTTTTGGTGCAGCTATTAAAACAAAATAAAAATGCTCCCTAATAACATTTTACATTTACATTTTACATTTACGGCATTTAGCAGACACTCTTATCCAGAGCATTTAAACACGGTAAGATTAATCAAAGTTAGAGCAAGAGATCAATGTAGTAATACAATAATAGACATCATTGTTGGCAGTTGCATACCATACCCATAACACAGGGAAAGAAAAGTTAGAATTTTTTTTCTCCCACATTTGTAAACATGAAAACAATGGCGATGGCAGTTATAATAATAATAATAATAATAATAATAATATACTTTATTAGCCATGTTACACAATGTAATTGGAATTTGTCTTTTCACATATCGCTCCTAGATACACACACACACATAGACCCCTATACATATGTATTCCATCAGAGAGGTCCAAGCGCAAGGTCAGCCATAGTATGGCGCCCCTGGAGCAGTTTAGGGGTTCAGTGCCTTGCTCAAGGACACTTCGGCAGTTCCCCAGGAAATGAACTAGCCTCCCTCCAGTTTCCAGTTCATTGTTTTTTCGTTGGCCTTCCTGGGATTCAAACCAGCAACCCTCCGCTTGCTGGCCCGTGTTGCTAACCACTGAGCCACTGCCACCCCACTTAATGTATAGAATCAGTGGTAGTGGAGTCTGAAGAGATGGGTTTTTAGTCTCTTGCGGGAGATGGCCAGCGATTCCGCAATCCTGACCGAGTGCGAAAGATCATTCCACCACCAGGGGGTCAGGACAGAGAAGAGACGAGACCACAAATGGCTGCCGGGCGCCCGGAGGGATGGAACAGTCAGTTTGCCAGAGGAGGCAAAGCGGAGGGTCTGGCTGGGTGTAGGGTGTGATGAGTGTCTGGAGGTAGAAGGGAGCAGTTCCCCTTGTGGCCTGATAAGCCAGTACCAGTGATTTAAATTTGATTTGTGCTGCAATAGGGAGCCAGTGGAGTGTGGTGAGTAGTGGAGTGACGTGTGAACTTGGGTTGGTTGAAAACCAGGCATGCGGCGGCATTCTGCACTAGTTGCAGTGGTTTGATGGCACAGGCCAGCAAGGCCAAATATTTTTTCAAGACAGTTACTTCAGATTCAAACCATTAAGACATTTATTGCAGGGATCTGGTAATACATTTAATTTTACAGCATATGAATGAATGAATAAATCGACTCCCTATAACAACGTAATAGTTGAAGTGGTGGAGTTTAACAGGGCTAAATAGCTGAAGGGGGCCTTTGGTTGTTACTGCTCACAAATATATCACAGTGACATTGTAAACAGTGTGAACCAGAAGCAGCCAGTGAGAAAGACACAGAGGAGGCAGAAAACACATTTAAGCTGATATTTGTCCTGGATCTGTTTTTGATGGTTTTACATAATTATCAAGCTTGACATTTGAGTAAGCACATCCCATTTTACTTAATTGTGTCTACTATGGTGTCATTACAGAACATCTGTGCACTTGACATTACATTATTCATAAATGGAACACAGAGACTGGGTTACATTAATCATTTTTATGATTGCTTTGCTATTGCTCAAAATCTTTACCGAAAACGAAACAAACCAAAACCATTTAGTGTAAAGCACAGACATGTAATGGCAGATGCAGTCTGGCAAAAAAACCAAAATGCTGGTAATGGGTGATGTTTATTTAATTGGGCATAGATGTTAATCGTGCAACACAATGAAAATCCTGGATCTGGATAATTCAATTCAGTTCTCTGCCTCCCCTATTTCAGGTCAACCACCTGCCACAGCTCTGAATGTTCAGATTTAGGAGATTATGATTATGGAATAACATGTAATAACCCTGTAGGATGATCTTAGGACAGTGGCAGTCTACTGTGCCATTTTACCTCGTTCGGATTTGTTTTGAAAACAGTGACTCAAAGACCAGCTGCCATTGCAATATACAGTATATTTCCCTGTGCGTATCATATCATGGCTGCCCACTGGATCAGAACATACAGTACTTAGGTTCTGTGTTTCAGGTTATGTGGCAAATTAACAGGGTCTCGCGTTGCCGTTTCAGAGCTCATGTCCACCGCCCCATCCCGTACGCAGCAGCAGAAGGAGGAGGACGAGGAGGACGAGGAACAGGGGGAGAAATTTGAGTTTGACGATAGCGACGAGGGTGAGAGCGCTCCGGGCAGCTCTGTGGTGAAGGACGGCAGTGCTGGCACTGCTGTGGAAATTGTCCATGCATCCGATGCGAAAGAAAAGCAGGCCCCCCATAACAACATGGTGGTGACCAGTGCTCTCCCAGATCCAGCAGCAAAGCTGCCCTCAGCAAGCAATGGCGTGCCCCCTGCTGGCCAGGAGGACCACAGCGCGAACACAGCTCTCCCCTCCAATAGCTCAGGTGAGCACAACTAAGAGAGTGAATTACTGTGACCCCCAACCACAAATAAGGCTCCCACCGTCTACTGCTGTATCTGACCGCCATGCCACCCGTCACCAACATGAGACTTATGATTAGCTGATGGGATGAGATAACATTTTCATTAAATTCTGCCACACTCTGTATTATATTTACGTTACATTTTGGCATTTAGCAGACGCTCTTATCCAGAGCAACTTACAAGATGTGCATTGATAATGCATGGTAAGATCAATCATAGTCCGTGCATGTATGTATTTAATACATTGTTCATTGTATACTTTCACTTTGTATTTTAACATTGACAACCGTTTTTGTAATGGATACAGACTGGATACACACTAGAACAAATTTTCGGGCAGAAGTTGGAAGACGATGTGGATTTATTTCAAAGTAGAGTTGTTTTTGCGCTGCACTCTCACTCAGGAATGTTGATATTGCTCCCTTACTCTGCAACGCCTCACCACAATGTCAGTAAAATCGCGTCGCGTGACTCATCGGCAGATATTTTTGTTCCATTTGGCCCGTTTAAAAATATTACTATTATGTATCACAGCCTCTGTGGTCAAGCTGAAACCAAAACATGTTTCTTTCATCAAAGACAAATCTTTCTACATTTTCCACAGATGTTGCTGTCACTGAAACTGCGAAAGGGTGAGTAATCCATACGTGCTTTCTTATTCTTCATTCCCATAAATGTCTTGCCATTAACTGACATAAGGGAACTCCAAAAGGTTTACATTACATTCCCTAGGAATGCTGCCATTGAAAATATAAAACCTTTTAAAAACATAGAGGTTACCACCTGTGGAGAATAATACGCATAATCAAGATAATGTGTGTAATTTTGTACATTTTTATTATGCATTAGTTGAAAACGAGAAAAAGGGAGAGAAGTGGGTTTGTGTCTCATAATCGCTCGTTTGACAGAACGGAGCCGATGTTAGATCTGATGAGGTAATGGCCTTGTCCTCTCACAGTAATCCATTCTGGGGAGGGACTGATGGTGATGCAGATTATGTCATCATCAAGCCCATCTCATCAATGGCCGTGTCCCCAGCTGCGCATGAAGGCACGCACATGGTTACAATTTGGTCACAGTCCTACTGTCCATTGAGCAAGTCAGCCTTGCCACACCAGCTCACCATTGTCTGCTCTTTCTTATTTATTTTTAAAATTCCCCTTTTTTCTCCAAATTTAGTGGCCAATTCAACCCTCTAGTTATTTCAATTTGTCCTCCCCTCACGATCCCGCCGGTAATATCCAGAGGCTGGCAATGATCCTCTTCCAAAACGGAACTTCACCCACCTGCTCTTTAGGAACGCCCTACTGCTCCTCGGTGTGCTTGTGCCGACTTTCCTTCCACCCACGCCCTGGGGCAGACAGCCAAATGCCACCCCCGATCGGGGCTCCCGGCCAGAGTTGGTTTGACGCAATCGGGTTTCGAACCGCGACTGCAATAGGTAACTCACACTCGCAAAGCACCAGTCAATGCGAGTGCGTTAGACCGCTACGCTATCCGAGGCCCCCATTGTGAGCTCTTGTTCCCAGCAGACATGCACAGCTTTCTCCTTGGTTTGTCATGATAATATTGCTGTTTGTACATCGGCAGCAGCTGATAGAGGTTACAGTCCACGTACATTTACTTGATGTTGTGGATGCATTCTAATCCACTATTTTAAAATATGATAGAATGCAACAGGATGAGCAGTACTATCACTCAGCATCAAAAACCACTTGGTTTAATCATGACACATTCAACTTTGTTTCAATTCTATGTTCTCCTCTTAGATGACTTCGTATTTAAGGAGTCAAACATTCTAAAAGGAGAACATTTTTACCACTGTCTGCCGATTGTTATCGCTTTAATCACGATTTTGCTTTGGCGTCCCTGAATATAAAAATATCAGCTCCTCACTGTCTCTCTTGTTAATCTTGAAAAACATCCCAAAACAGATTCAGCACAGTTATGACCTTTTAGCCTACCCTATTTCAAACTCACTGGTGTCTGCTGGTTCAGCGAGAGCCTGTGGACCGTCTGAAGCCTGATGGGAAATCTGTGTAGCATGGCAAAATGGGGTCTGTTCCTGTGGGCTTTCCTACATCCACTGACTGTGTGTGTGCGTGTGTGTGTCTGTATGTGTGTGAGTGTGTGTGTGTGTGTGTGTGTGTGTGTGTGTGTGTGTGTGTGAAGAGACCCTCTGTTGTCCCTGGAATTCCTGGTCTGCCCCCAGCATTTCTGCTGAGTATTTCTTTCCACCGTGGGGCAGAGTTATTGTCCAGATATTGTCTCTCTCTCTCTCTCTCACTCCTCCACTCTCTCTCTCTCTCTCTCTCTTACTACCTCTCTCTCTCTCTCTCTCTCTCTCTCTCTCTCTCTCTTATTACCTCTCTCTCTCTCTCTCTCTCTCTCTCTTACTACCTCTCTCTCTCTCTCTCTTACTACCTCTCTCTATCTCTCTCTCTCTCTCTCTTACTACCTCTCTCTCTCTCTTACTACCTCTCTCTCTCTCTCTCTTACTACCTCTCTCTCTCTTTCTACCTCTCTCTCTCTCTCTCTCCCTCTCTTATGCCAAGTGCAAAACCTGTTCTCACTACCGGGTCCGCATATGAAAGCATCGCCCGCAGCTAAACTGTCTGTCCACTGTCAGAATCCAGCTCTCCTTCTCCCCTCAGCACTCTCCCACAGCGTTTACATTCCACAAACTTTCAGCTGAAGAGGCTGGGACTTATTTTTCCAGACCAAAAAATGAAAATTCTCGCTGGGTGTTCTGGACTAAATGACAATATTCCCGCACCAGTTACTGCCACTTAAACACAACGTGAAATTGAAATTGCAATATTATTTTTAAGATTTAGTACCACCGTTTGAGAAGGGTCAGCCGTAAGATTAATTTAACAAGTCCTTTAAAGGTTAAATATGTGTAAGGGTGCTTTAAAACATTGTGCTGTGTGTTTAAGCACATTGTATTTTGTGTATTGTGTGTTTAAACTAATTGTATTGGGTGTTTAAACACGTCTTTTGAAGACGTGTGTGGGAAAGGCAATGTAAACACAGGAGACACCAGCATGAGTGGGCTCAACACCACAACATGCAAGAGGAAATTATTCATTTATATAATTCATCAATACATAATAATAACAATAATAATAGAGGCTGCAGACAACCTTGGAAGCTTCCAAACCCCATTTGACAATGAAAAGTTGCCAAAACACTGTAGAAAGCAAGTCTAACATAACAAATCGAGAGGACATCACACTAAAAATGTGACAAGTGAAAGTGGGCTGAAAGCTTCCCAAACCAATTCAGACCAAGCGTGAAGCATGTTCGGTTCCCATCGAGTCGAGTGACAATACAGAAGTCCATCCTGGAAAAGTGCAAACACTCGTGGGCATGAACGAGAACAAAAACAAGAGCAAGAACAATAGAGCAATAGGCTTGGAGGCCTAATAAGACATGTTTGCATCTTCAATCTATGAAAGGCCGAAAGAAAGAAAGATGAATGGTGATTAATTGTACGATAGTTTCAGAAATCTCATGTAATCCTTTCACACATCTCATGCTGTCTTTTTACTTTAATTTAACCAGGTAGAATTGGCCTGAGGAACTGAAGTAGGTAGGTAATGCGAGGGGAATCCAGACCAGAAACAAACATTAAGCGTAACGTTATATGGAATTATCATCGTATAGAGAATCTAAATCTAAATCAAGTCCTTTGCCAGGACATTCTCATCAAAGAATAGATACAGTTGCTCAAACCTCTCCTCCAGGGGGCCCCCAGCCAGTCCATGTATTTGTTAAATTACACCAATCACTAATCAATGCTCGTTAAGTAGTAATGAGTTGAATCAGGTGCACTGGTGGTGGAATTCAACAAATACATGGACTGGCTGGGGGTCCCCGAGGAGAGGTTTGAGAACTAAAATAAAATCTTCAGAGGAATAATGAAGTACAGTAGTTTGAGGGAGTCAGGATATCTGGCATATTGACCTTGGCTGCCCACACAACACCCTTATTCACCCATAGCTTTAAGGTCAAGACTTACCTATAACAGATAGGCACCTTGGTGGGTGGTAACTGCCAAAATAAAGGAAACACGTGAGTAAAGGAAGGGTTCTGGGGGCTCTGTTATGGTGTGAGGTGCATATTCCTGGCATGATTTAGATCCACTCAGCCCCTTCAAGGGCATGGTAATAAATACAAACGCATTCTGAGTTATCCCAGCACCCTATTAAGACACTTTATGTTGGTGTTTCCTTTATTTTGGCAGTTACGTGTACACATATATGCATGTTTCTCCCCAGTAGCAGAAGCTCCGATAAATTAACCCTGAAATAAACTGTTGCTTTGAATGCAAATACAGTGAACATTCGGCTCAATGTAGTTAGACCACTGAGCTTCCACCATCCCTGGGAAACTCTGCCTGGGGCATGTTAAATATTCACAAGGTCCTAGCAGCTCCACACCTCCGAGCCTCAGCAGTACTGAACTCTGAAGGACAGAGGGGGCAGGGAAGCAAGAGATCAATGGCTCCATATGCCACAGTGGGCAACAAGCAGCAGTGAATCATTCATTTCTGCCATGTCAGCAGTGTGTTGGAAATGCAGTCAGGAAGAGGCAGGTAAACAAGCTGCTATTGAACAGGTTAGCCTGCAGGGAACAGATCTCTCTGAGAAACACACACACACACACACACACACACAGACACAGACACACACAGACACACACATAAACATGCACACTCACAGACACAGACACACACACATAAACACACAGACAAACAGACACATATGCACACACAGATACACACACACACACACAGACACACACATACAGATACACATACAGATACACACAAGCAAACACGCACACACAGACACACACACATAGACACACAGACAGACAGACACGCAGACACACGCACACACACCCGCACACAGACATAAACATAGGCATACACATAGACACAGACAGACAGACACACACAGATACATACAAGCAAACAAGCACGCACATGCACACCTACACACACACACATACACACACACATACAGATGTGCACACCCACACACCCACACACACACACACACACACACACACATATATATATATATAAACACATTCATATGTGCAGTGTATACATATGTATGACGTAGGCTGAGATTACAGCAGATTAAGTCTGCCATGTTATGTGTTTTTACATTTTGCATTTGCATTGAAAGGTAGGTTTTGTCTGTTCCCCGGAGGAGGGGAGGGGGGGGGTACCTACTCTGCCTCGGGGCTCAACAGTATCCCAGCGCTTGCGGCGCTTACTTTGCATAGCGGACAATTCCCTTCTGTGGAAATACATCTGCATCTCATGAATAAACACGATGACACAAACATCTCCGCCCGGGAGAATTCCGGGGTGTTACTGTACGCACTGTGCCGCATGTCAGCCTGTTGGAAAACGCAGGATTTTGAGGCGGAGGTTACTTTCCCAAGTATCAAATTCTTTAGTCGCTGATGGGGTGAGTCACTTCCTGTCAGGGAGGGCCTGGTATCCAGTGGGAAACTGTGTGAAAAGCTAAAATGTGCTTTAGAGGCACAGTATGGGGGGGTGTTCACGAGTGTGTGACTACGCTTTTTTATTTTTCTGTCTTAGTTAGACAGAAAACTGTTACAAAGGTTTGAAGACTCCACGTTAACATGAATTTGCCACTACTGTTCACTAAAAGCAAACATAGTTTTCATGAGAAAGGATGTGAAATAGAAGAGAGAGCAGGCCGCTGCTCATGTTGGTTGGTCTGGACTTGAGGGAGTAGTCTTTTCGATATTGTTTCTGGCCCTGATCCATCCCATTCTCAGTATCAAAGTAAATGTACTGCAGAAGTGGGTCCCCAGCTGTAATGCAGATATCACACAGCCTTCCTGTCCTTTCTCCCATCCTTACGGTGCTCTCTGTCATGTAGCAAAGTGAAGTGCATTCAAATGATGTCGTTTCTGTACTCAAAAGTATTTCTGTTTTCAAATGTTGTTTTTGGGCTCGTTTCATCATCCTCCTCAGAGGATAGCAAAAAAGAAAGATTTAAATGTTTAAATTTAAAGTAGTTTAAAGTGAATATATTCCATTGAAGCTCAGGCTCTTTGATCAGCTTCGGAAAGTGGAACATCCGTTGAGAAAAAGATTAATGTCAAAATGTTTCATGAAACATTTAGGATTTGGTCATGCCAGATTTATAAATCTAAGTCTACAGGTTTTTTTCTCCCCCTTGCATAAAATCCTCTTGCTGTCAGAATTTGAGTTCAGTTAGACACTGACAGGCCTGGTCTACATTTCAGTCTCATTACACACTCGGTTGGAATATTTTCCTGACAGAGAACTTCAAGCATAGGGCTGTGGTGATCAGTCTGTGGTTAAAAAAATGCTTATATATTTATTTATTTGACAGACACACTTACCAGGGATGAATTACGAGAATGTAGTCCAGAATACAAACATTAACTGAGGACATTAAACAACTCCTTAGCATACAATTAAATAAATCCAATGTACAGTCAACTCCAAATGTATTCTCGCCCTTGATAAAGATGAGCGAAAATGGCTGTACAAAATACAGGTAATGAGCTATATTTTACGCTCAACAAATGGGAGAATTTTATTTTATACTAATACAATTGCTCAGGAAACAATGTTTTTTAACAAGGCATATCATTACCAAGAATAGATATGTGTCATATTATTTTCAACGTTGGTTTACGATTTTGTTCTTGTTTGTCCACTTGAAGAATTCCTGCGTACTTGCAAAGGATTAGGCTTGCTTTGATATGTTCAGAATGTTCTTTACACCAGCTGAGGTAGTCTGACGGTACGGATAACGATTGGAGATTATGCAATATTGTTCTAATTATCACAGTTCAATTTTTACAGTTGTAAATGTTTCATTTTCAATATCATGAACCAAATAGTATGAACCGAATATATTCAGCAGCGCTCACCATATTGTCCCTCATGTCCCTCCACTTAACACTCAAATATCTATATGGTTCTTGTGTACTTATCTATCAATGACCAACTGAGCAGAGAGAGAACATTTATTTCAAAGGACTGTTGCTCACATTTCAAGTGGGCTAATAATGACAGGATTTTACAGACGCAGTTTCAGCGTATCCATTCATTGGGGGATGGAGCAAGTAGTTGGGGACCCAGCATGTCTTTTTTTAATGATAATGTTTTCAAAGTTGTTCAGCGGGACAGGTGGGTGTGTGTAGAAAGGAAGGCATTATCAGATGTGACACTCAGATATGCAAGCATACAACTTAGAGGAATTTCCTTTTCAAAATTCAGGGATTTATTCAAAAGGGACAAATGACAGCCAGCCTGTAGGAATCTTTTATCACGTCTGTTTTAAGACTGCTCTATTGAAATGCTGTCCCGGTGAAGCATTGTGTTGTGGACACAAAAAGCTTTCCTCATATGCACTAAACACTTTTGTTTGTATTGGTGAACAAAGATGGTTGAAAGCTTTTCTTTAAAGAATTGTAAGCAACACAAAACACAAACCTTTCATTCTATCATATTTGAAGGTAAGAATAATCATGTATGAGTTTTTAAAGCGGCTCGATATGAATTGTTGTCTAACTGCATGTTGTATTGAATGTTTTGCAGCAGTTTTGTTATGTGCTTTTTGGGAAATACCTTTTACCATCACTTAATATGTGTGTGTGTGCATGTGTGTACATGTGTGTTTGTCTGTGTGTGTTTGTGCATGTGTGTGTCTGTGTGTATATGCATGTGTGTGTGTGTGTGTGTGTGTGTGTGTGTGTATGTGTGTGTGTGTGTGTGTGCGTGTGCGTGTGCGTATGTGTGTGTCCATGTATGTGTATGTACGTGTGTGTCTGTGTGTGTGTCTGTGTATGTGTGTGTGTGTGTGTGTGTCTGTGTGTATATGCATGTGTGTCTGTGTGTGTGTATGTGTCTGTGTATGTGTGTGTATGTGTGTGTGCGTATGTGTGTGTCCATGTATGTGTATGTACTTGTGTGACTGTGTGTGTGTCTGTGTATGTGTGCACATGTGTGTTTGTGTGTGTGTGTGTGTGCCTGTATGTGTGTGTGTGTGTGTGTATGTCTGTGTGTGTGTCTGTGTGTATGTGTGTGTGTGTGTGTGTGTGTGTATGTGTGTGTCCGTGTATGTGTATGTACGTGTGTGTCTGTGTGTGTGTCTGTGTATGTGTGTGTGTGTGTGTGCAGGGATGTCCCTCCTTTGATCTATTTTGATTGTTTGTAATGGGAGGTGCTGCATCCTGGGCACTCAATGACCACAGCGCTCTTTTTAATAATGTTTCAGGGAGTCCCCCACACAGAACCCAGCACATCAGGAGACCTGGAGCCTACCAGGAAGATTCTCAGCCTCTATGAAGGTAAACAACGTCTCTTAGACAGACCAGTTTTCATTTTTTATTAAAACCATGTCGAATGTTATGCTAAATGATCTGTGTGTTTTAGTCTTCTCTAATCTAATGTGCCGAATGTATGTTTCATATGTCCCTAATATCCCCTTTTCGATGCCTTTTTTCATGACTTGGTTTTGGCAATTAGATTAGAATATAACATATCAATGAGTCTTTAGCTAAACAATGTGTCACCGTTGCTTAAAAGTGGACTTATTTCCTCAATTCTTCACTTTCCGATGTGAGCAACACTGATCTTATTTCTGGACAATACTTTAATGCATCACAATACTGTGAATGATAAAGGCTGACAGCTGTAATCAGCCAGTACACAGTACAGTTTATGGCGCTCCTGAGAATAACCTTCTCGCTTGTGATAGTTGCATGACCTCATGTCCAGCTCTGTTTTTGTGTCCGCGAAACCCCCAGGTTTGCGCTCCACAGCCGAGTGCTGCCGCGCCGCAAATGCGCAGGCAGACCGCAAATGCGCTCACGCAGGTGTGTTCAGATCGCTCGCAGTGCTCTGTGCGCACCCTCCATCACAGATTTACCTGGGAAATCGGGGAAGAATCGCTGCAGGTCACTGTGAAACCTGCAGAGGGGTGAAATACCGCATGGCAACAGACAAGTCAGGCTGACTAATCAAACACAGACGCCACTTTACTTTAATGCCCATTGACACAGTGAATGTTTGCTCCGGGTGCTCTGGGAGTTATTGCCCTGTCTCATTCGGGGGTATTTCTTCCAAAGGGAGTCTGCAAACTTCCTTCTACTTTTTGAAAGGTCTCATATCCATGGTTACTGATAACAATGTTTAACGTGCAATCCTTCACATAGTATCATTAAAAAAACGTAATAATCAAAATTCTTGAAGGTGTTTACATAGCAACTTTGAGTAATCTCTTTATATTATATATATACAGTGCATTCGGAAAGTATCCAAACCCCTTCACTTTTTCCACATTTTGTTATGTTACAGCCTTATTATAAAATGGATGAAATTAATTTTTTGTGAATTTTCATGTGTGGACACATTTTCATGAAGTCCTAGGAACTCTCCATAGACCTCCGAGATAGAATTGTGTTCAGGCATAGATCTGAGGTAGGGTATAAAAACATTGCTAAAGCATTGAAAGTCCCCAGGAGCACAGTGGGCTCCATCATTGTGAAATGGAAGAAGTTTAGAACCACCACGACTCTTCTTAGAGCTGACCTTCCGGCCAAACTAAGTAACCGAGCAAGAAGGGCCTTGGTCAGGGAGGTGACCAAGAACCCAATGGCCACTCTAAGAGAGAGTTCCTCTGCAGCGATGGGAGAACCTGGCAGAAGGACAAACATCTCTGCAGCACTCCATCAATCAGGCCATTATGGTAGCGCTTGGCATTCAGGCCAAAAAGTATTTTGGCTCGTCAGACCAGAGAATCTTTCTCCTGATGCTCTCAGAGTCCTTTAAGTGCCGTTTGGCAAACTCCAGTGGCTTCCATCTAGCCACTACCATAAAGGCCTAAAAGCCTGTACTTGCTTTGTCATTATGGGGTATTGTGTGTAGAAAACATTGTGTACAAAAAAATTATAATCCATTTTAAATTAAGTCTATAACACAACAAAGTGTGGAACAAGTCAAGGGGCCTGAATACTTTCCGAAGCCATTGTATATATATATATATATATATACTCTTTATATTGTCAGACCTTTCAGTGGGATAAAGTTTTGGGCTGCTATGTTTGAAATGCATGCTACCAGACTAACAGGCTTTGGGATTTACGATCACAAATACAATGGCTGCAGTGTATGGCTTTCACAAAGAGGCTTCTCCCAGCTCAATCGTCAAATACATGGAGCATGGAGATGCTGTTTGTGTTCTAAACAATCATGGCAAGACAGAAGTATGATTTGAATTGATAAATCCGTCCTTACAGCGCTCCGAGGTGAGGAGGTTGTTCCATTCCAGTAATCTTTCTCCTGCCGCAATATGGCATGATATAAAGACTATCGATCGTAAAAGAAAAACCTTTCTAAAAATCAATTGTGCAAGCTTCCAGGGAGAACGCTTCATCAAGGTCAAACTGTAGGATTGTTCTGATCTTTTGAAACTGGAGCTCTTTGGAAAATTGGACACTATTGACTGTGTCATCTTGAGATTGGATTTATGTAATCATTTTGCACTATGATTTATAAATACCCACAATTCACTGCTTAACATTTTGTTGATATTGCTGAAGAGGCAGATGATAATCCAATACAAAAAATATCAACATAAGAATGCTTTCTGGGAATTTGATTTCGGTATGGACATGGCTTGTGGTTTGAATGAAAAAGAACCAAATGAACCATCTATTTGCTTAAGAGATGCATTTCTATAGAGCTAAATACTGTAATTCATATGTGACATATTTTACATTTTTATATCTGCGATATTGATTCAGCTCAGGTTCAGTTACTCAATCGAGGGTGCAATAGCAGTGCCCCCCTTAAGCTTCGAGCCTACAACCTCCTGGCTCAAAGTCTTGCACCTTTAACCGTTATTCCACACTGTCAACCATAGATTTACATGCTTAATGCTTAAAATGTACATGACAAAATTACGGATAACCTTAACCTCCAGTCGTGGCCTGTGAGCCTGCTCCAGCGATGATGATCCTGGTTCTGTGTGCTGTGTGTCTGTTCAGCCCAGAATCCGACCCGGGCCCAGGAGTGGTTCAGTATGGTGTCAGAACTCACTCTTCGTCTGCACAAAGGTATACGTTCCACCCAGGCGTTCCACAGGGGCCTGTCCATGGATATAAACAGCACTCCCAATCAATAGCAGTTTGAGCCGCTCCAGGTCTTGCAATGTGCGCATCAACGTACTGATCTGAGCCCACAGAGTTGGCGGGTTCCACTCAGTACATGAGCACGCTCTCTTGTAAGCACCACTCTTGCCGCTTTGGATAAAAGCATCTGCCAAATTGTAAAGTTGTAAAATTGTAAATCGTATGCTTCTTTTAAAACCTATAGTGGCACACACCACTATGAATTGGGACTGCTGTTCACAGCCCTGATGTGTCTACAGTATCCATGGTCAACTGCTGGAACACTGTCCCTCCCGTCCCCCACCTCCCAGCAACCACCCCCCGCCCTGCCCAGGTAGTGGAATCCAGTCACTGTGGAACGCCCCCCTTCCCCCCCCCCCCAGGTAGTGTAACATGTCCATGTCCTTCCCCTCCCCCAGTGCGCTAATAGCATTTTTAAAAATGCTGTGTGAGCTCTCGCGGAGTGCGCAGCTGATTAGGAGCGCGATGGCGAATAGGACGCAAGCACCCCTCGCTCCAGTAGAGGCACCAGTCGTCCATCTTGATTATGGAGCAGAAATCCCAGCTAGAGGTGGCCCGTGCCGGCAATTTCAATTTCCACTGCAGTAAACAATTACTTAGACAATCTAGCTGGAGGCTCTCGCCAAGTCTGACAAACGACGAAGTCAGCAACACGCGGCGAATAAGATGAGCAAGCTGGGGTGAGCTGGGGTAGAAGAGGTGTGTGTCTCTGCAGCTGCTCTTACATAATGGAGGGCCTTTATCGGAGTGCTTTTTTCATTCGGGAGGGAAGGATGCAGTTGTTTAGAGACGTCAGCGAAGTGTTCCTGTGCCCTTAAATTGTGAGATAATCTTTGGAAAATATTTCCTGTTTATGTCTATCCAGAGCTCCACAATGTTTTTGTTGGAGCACTTTTGCTTTCCTGGATGAGCAGCAGTGTTGGAACTCCAGAACAATCCGCTCGGCTTTAAATTGCAATAGGTGTGTATTTATTCAAATCTGTTCAAAGGAAAATTCAGAGGTGCTGTCTCCATAGTTCCCCTCATAATTGTCATTAAAATGTATACATCGTGAATGAGCCTGTATCGGATTCAGACTGTGCCAGTGCCGACTGAAGCCAACAGCCCCAGGGGGCAATGCATAATTGGTAGTAGTGTCACCCAGGGAGGGAGGGATTTAGTTGGCCAGATTGTCTGTGTCTCATTGAACATCAGTGACCCCTGCTGATCTATCGGGCGCCCACAGTCGGCCTGTATAGCGCTGCCCATTAAATGTCTTCCTCCGACTCATGTCTGTGCAGTTTAACTTGTGAACTGTGGTGTGAAAAGAACAGCTAACAACATGTGTTTTTGGGACAGCCCGTGCCTGTCTACGCTCTCCTGAATTTGAGGATTCAGTGAGAAGCGGCTTAAGAATTGGGAAAAAAAGGGGAAAAGCATTCAAAAAATAGTATATGTATATATATATCGTTGGTATCATTCAATTTTTTCCTGAATGTTCTCATTCAGCTCTATGTACTGTTATGTCTCATAACTCAGCAACAAATCAAGTTGATTCAAAACCCCATGAGACTAAGCCATCATTTTGTGCTTTTAAATGGAATAAACAGACAAAGTTTATTTTTTCTGTTACTGAGAATTCTATTTTTTTAAATATTAGGCTTTTGTGTGACAATATCTAACTGGCTTGGAATTACAATACATTTTCCAGGAAAAAGTTCAATTTGGTGTGGAAACTAACCCCAGGAACACACATCAAGCACACCCCAAGTAAATTGCCTATAGCATGCTGATTTATTAATGGTCAGCATGTCCAACCAAGCACTTTCCCAGGGTTATAGTTGTTCACAGAACAACCATAGAGGCATTTTAAGCAAATTATCGGAGGGAGTTTGCAGGAGTCAACTGGACAGCTCCAGAAAGCATTTTTCTGCCTAGTCTCTGGTATTAATTCCTAGTTCCCCTTCAGACACATTGGTGATCTTTATGAGGCGATGTGCCCACCTGCTCAGAAAACTAGCACCGAACTTCCATTGTGCTTTGCCTTTGCTGTGCTTGTATCTTCAAACAAAATCCATAGCCTAGCAATCGTTTTCCACTCTGGTTTTCCATCCGATGCACCGTATCAATGTGCATAAACGTCTGCTTCCCGTCAACCACAAAAGCACCGTAGCAGAGAATGATTAAAATTCTTTGCATGAATAATGTATAATTCATCCACATTTTTGATCCACTTATGGAGTGAATGACTCAAAGCATTCCATAATAATCATAATAATCATAATCATAAATACACAAATGGAGTTGAACGGTGTGAAGACTCAAAAATGCCCTTTTCGCTTGAGCAGACAGATAACATGAGGATAATGTTATACTGTTTCAGGCCATTTTTCAGACTCATTTGTCCGTTATGTAAATGATCACAAAACTCACCCGACACCAGTATTAAAGCTCCCACCCATCCCTGTACCTGCAGGGCAATGCCACTACAATCAAACCGTAGGTACAGTAGTCCTATATTAGATTGTGGAAGAAGAGTGAGAGAGTCTTGTACATAGATATAAATACGTAGATTCCGCATTGCTTGTTGCAGCAATACATCTGCAAGGCTGCCATATTGTTTCGTGGGCAAGATCCACGTCTAAACAAATGCATGTGTATTGAGAAATTTGGCTTGTCATAGACGTGAGAAATTCCTGCATAATAGTCATCTAATTCGTAATCTTATAGGTATATTGTGATTGACAAGTGTGTGTACGTTAGGGGAACGATGAGATTATAATAAATGGATAAATCCACACCTTACGTGGCTTCCTCAACAACAAATTAGATGACTATCAAGTAAATATCACTTTGTCACTTGGTCATGCAGTGGTGTGACAACTAGCTAATATTATATGATTTGTTATCATCATGGTGATATCTGTCGGTCATTCAACGTCAGCTTTAAGGGACAGTGAAATAGTGAAAGCCATTTACCCGTGAAAAGTTATCCCACAAGCCTTGCTTCTATGGTTCCACCTATTTATACAGCCAAATGCTGCACAACTTTGTGGCATTTTTGCATAGGCTAATTCCTCTTCATACCATGTTCACAGCCAGGTTCTGCAGAAAATTGTTGAGGAAACTCAACAATTGTGAAATTTGAAATTGAGAAATTTCTCATGTTTATAACTAGCCAAATTTCAGGAAAATTGCTTGAGAATTAAGCAAGTTACAGTAGATTTTATCTGGGGAAGTCTGCATCTCTCAATACACATGCATTGTTTAGATGTGGGTTTTGCCCACGCTAATATGGCCGCCTCGTAGACACATCTGAACAGGGCGAATGAGGCATGTAGGTTTCTATATCTGTAGGCCAAAATTGGTGGAGTAGTCATATGTTAGTATTGATGTGCAGATTTCAAACTGTTGCGGTGGTTTAATTGCTCAGATGAGCAGTCTTGATTGATTCACACAAGTCGCTAAATGTGGAGAACTGCTAAAGGTAATGCAGTTTGCTGTAGTGAGTGATTGTTTTTTGACAATGTTAATTTAAAGTTTGTTAAGAGAGCTGCTCAGCTGTTAGGCTGCAGACATTTTGTCCTTGGACATTGTTTTTCAATTCAAATAAATTAAATAGATGAATCATTAAATGAATCAATCAATCAATCAATCAATCAAAATGTATTTTTTGATATTTTTACAATTGAATGTACAGGACAACGCATTGTCTTGGAGTTAAGTGGAAAACCTTGAGCCGTTTGGTGCCAGAGAGAATCAGAGAGTTAAGAATCAGAGAGAAGGCTCACCCTGAGCAAGGCACTAACGTGCTCAAAAGTTGGTTTGTGACATATCTTTTTATAAATAAAGTAATGAAAGATTAATAGAGTGGTGGGGTGCTGCCAGCTTTTTCATTCTTCGTGGCTTCCAAACTTTTTTAAACTTACTGAGTGATGTCCTGAACAATGTGTTCAAGTCATGGAATTTAGTCGAGAGACATATTATAAATATGTCTGATATATTGTACATTATGTATTTTTTCCATCCTTATTCAGGGTGACACCTTTTACCTGTTTATACGTTTCCTCATACAGGTACCTCAAAGCTGTAATTACACCACCTGTGATTTAAACCTGTAAGATTGTGTTTACACTCGGTTTCACATTTCACTCCTCGCACACTTTTTTGGATGGGCAAATACCAAAGGGAAAAAATAATTTTTGGCAGTGGTTCTCTAGTGCTTCTTGCTTTAGATTTTTCATGCACACAGAGAATAATTTCTTCAAAGCCAGATTTTGGGGAAAAAAATGAATGAATAAATAATGGTTCGTAAATAAAACAGAAGAAGCTGCCAGACCCTTAAGAGGTAAGCACAAATCCTTTACATTGCATGGACAGACTGTCACAGATCAATGAATACATGTATATGCATATATACAGTATGTACACACACATGCACATAAACACATTCATGTTTATTTTCTGATCACTTTGAGAACACTTGAACAGTCATTGCTACTGAATTAATGATCCAAGTCCTTAACTTTGGCCTCACGTGCTGTATGTCTCAAAGGCAATAATTGGACGCTTGTCCATGAGGTGGAGCCTCGCTGAAAACAGCCACAGACGTGATGACGGTACCCAGGTTTACGAACGGGTGTTGAACACGGGAGAGTAATGTTTGGCAAGTCTCTCTGGAATGTCAGGCTGGTCAAAGAGACACTAGAAAAACAACTCCTACAGTCTCCAGTGCACTACCAAATTGGCACTTGTAAGCATTACCCCCGCCCTCCCCCGCCCCCGCCGCCGCCCTTCTTCCAGCCTCCGCAAAGGGGAATGATTGAGAGAGCGAGATCGCAGAGGGCAGGTAGGAATCGGCCCTGGTGAGATTTGTACGAGTGGAGCCCATCACTGTGAGGAGGACGCCTCGATCTGCAGGAGTAATGGCCGTGTGTGGCGTTCTCTTTCCCTCCCTCTCTATCTCTCTCTCTCTCTCCCCCCTCTTCCTCCCAGGTAAGCTAGCTCCTGAGCCTGAGGCCAAGCCCGAGGCTGATGTAGAGGCCGAGGCAGAGAGCCCAGAGGTCATCTACGACGATGTGCCCTGTGAGAACCTCCTCTCTCCTGATGAAGGTGAGCCCCTGGATCCATGTCTGTTGTCAGTACTACTATTGGGCACGCACCGATATGAAAATTCTGTACCGATACCGATATCGATCATTCAAATAACACAATCGGCTGATACCGATGCCGATAATTTGTTAGTTATTGTCCAATTTGTGCCCTGGCAAAAACGATTCTAATCTGCCCTTCATTATAATTTTCAAAAATCCAATCATACTAATGTATGGAACAGCTTTTATTGTAACATTCTTTCACATACTTGTTGTACTGTGGTACATGTCTTATTGGAAATGCCTGATCAGATTTGATGTGAATGAATGAAAATGTGAATACTGTCTTCTTAGGTTATAACTACACTAACATGTTCCCATTTCTCCCAAAGAAAGCACAGGGTTCAACCGTTTTTTCCAGTGGCCCAGTTGGGTTGGTAGTTTAGGTCAGAAAGTCTACTGGTGTAAAAATTAATTCTACTGAACTGACTCAATTAAAAAAGTAACTGAGTGCCAATCACTTTATTTATTGCATGTATTCATCCCATTCAATAGAAAATTCACCATCTTTTGGCTGTGCTATAGGCTATAGGCCTAGGCTGCTATGAAATACAGTAGGGCTATCAACTGTCCCCAAGAATGCCATTCATCACTAAAAAATAATACTATTACAATACATTTGAATATATATATTTAGGCCAATACTCTACATGATTAAATCAATGAGCAATATCATGCCTTTTTTTACTTTCTCTTTTAGGCTTAATTCAGAACGAATGGCAGATCTTCCTCATTTAACTCAGATTTATAAACCTGTAGGACAGCTAATGGTAATTTATTTTCACCAATGATTTAGTAGCCTACGGTTACTAGCTAAACTCAATTCAAGACATTGGAGAATGAGTGAAAGTTGATTTGAGCCTCATAACCGAAGCGCGGGGCAGCCTTGACGTTCGCGAATTAGCGGGTGAACACGATTCTGCAGTGCCCCGCTAATAAAGAGTGAAGTTGGTCAATATTATGAGTTGAAACATAATTCTGGTATCGCTAGAAAGTAAATCATCTCCCCTATATCACTATCAGGCTATCAAACCCTTCAAGTATATGCTAATTCAGATTTCTGTTTCAAAAAGGCCTTCCCTTCTCTCTTCATTTGAGTAGAACTGAATTAGGCTACAACTCGCTCAGTTAGGATATAGCCTAACATATAGGCTACTATAAATTAAAAACAGGACTAAATAAAATAGATTAGGCTATGCCTATGTGACGGTGTTGGTTCTCCTCGCAGCGAGTTTCGAACCGAGGGGATCTCCGACGCGACAAGAGAGCGATTAAGCTCGCTGAGCCAAAGACTCAAGTCCCTAACTCCGGGAACTAATCGCACTCTTATCCACGTCACTCTGCAGCGGCCTCACGTGAGCCCATCCGCTACACTCTCCCCTCGAAACTCATGCGGCAGCACCACGCCCAACCGATTGCCATCAGTTGTATTATCCGAGTCACGGCACCAATGTGACGGTGTTGGTTCTGCCCGCAGCGAGTTTCGAACCGAGGGGATCTCATCCGCTACACCTACAAGTTAATTGTAGTGACTCCTGAGCAATGCAGGGAAGAAACAAATGAGAGCCAGCAATGCAGCTGTTATTCCGTTGCACAAGACGAACGCAAAATAAAAGGACACGCATAAACTTTTCTTTGGTCAAAAAACATTCAATGCTGAAAACTGCATTACCTGTCAGCTAAAAGTGGTATGGCGTTCACCATACTGGCCATACCTATGGCGGCGGCCATGGTTATCGAAGTATTTCGTCAACATGTCATGCTAATTATTTTTGCCCATATGGCCCAGCTCTAGTGTGCAGCCTGTGCAAGACTGCGTGGAGTGCCTGTGCCACAGTGCTCTGATAGCTAGTCAATCGCAGCATTGCCAGGGGAGTAAATTGGGTGTGGTTTCAGCGAGTTTAGCCTGTAAATAAAATATGCTGCCGTACCATTAAAGTTTGAGCATTTAGACCAGATTGACGCAACAGAAACTGACGGATAATTATCGGCCACTGCCATCGGTAAATGTAATTTTATCGGCCGATAAACCGATAGCAGTCAACAGGGCAAATATCGGCCGATACCGATAGTCCACCTATATCGGTGCACCCCTAACTACTATAGACATTCAGTGTATGAGTGAGTTATAAGTGCTATGTATGCTGGGTTCTTGTGAAGTTGTGTTAGCTGTGAGGATTGTGTGTGTGTGTCTGTATGTATGTGTGTACACATTTGTGCATGCATATTTGTGGGTGTGTAACACTGTCCGCTCTGTGTGTCCATTCATGCCCACGTGTGTGTGTTTATGCATATTCGTGGGTGTGTAATGCTGTCCGCTCTGTGTGTGTTTGTTCATTCACGTGTGTGTGTGTGATCATGTGTATTTGTGGGTGTGTAACGCTGTGCCCACTGACCTCCAGATAACCTGATCTACGAGGACGTGCACAGGGCAGAAGACCACATGGGGGCTGACAACGGGTGGAGCTCCAGCGAGTTTGAGAGCTACGATGAGCAGTCGGACACAGAGAACAAAGCGCCCAGGCGCAGCAAGGTATGCAGGCGTGCCCGGCCACGGTACTGATGGACAGCACTGAGACGAGACTGTGAGGAGGGAGGGATGCTGGACTGTGAGGGGGATGGGATGAACAGAACTGAGTCTGGACTGTGAGGAGGAAGGGATGGACAGCACTGAGTCTGGACTGTGAGGAGGGAGGGATGCTGGACTGTGAGGGGGATGGGATGAACAGAACTGAGTCTGGACTGTGAGGAGGGAGGGATGGACAGCCATATAGGGCTCTCCGGTGTGCTCTGTTCCCAGTCCGTGCATAATTCAGGGTGTAATGACTAACAGCTGTTCTGTATAGCCTCACTCTGTGTAAACTCCCACTTGTAGGGTGTAACGCATTGAGGATTGGGCTTTGGGTGGGCGAAACATAGTGTTGCGTCACTATAGTAACACATAAACAGCGAAGGCATTCTACACATTCCGAACAGTGTCCGAAGGGGAAAAGGAGTAAAAGAGAAAAGATTATAACGCAAAAAGATATCAGGACCACCGCTTTGGGGGACAAACAAAGTGTGATTAATCACGATTAATCACATTGTTAAATGTTAAAACCACAAGGGAAAATGTGCGTTCCTATGTCGTCTGACAGATAAACCCTTGACTGCGCTGGATTTCAAAATCCATTAAAAACTGGAAAAAGGATTATAAAGTATTAACTCTGCAGTCTGAATACATTCCACAAGGGGGCAGCATCTGTTAATGCTATCTGGACCAGAGGCACACTTGCTGAAATAACAATGGCTTAAATCATGTGTTTACATTCAGAAGCTCAAGATAAAAATAAAAAAAAGGGAAATAACTCTGGTTACATGTGGGTTTATAATCCCTGAACTCATCAGTGCAGTAATCCCTAAAACCTTTACTGAATTTGGCATGGGATTTACTCCTCTACATATCCCTGTTGTCAGGATATCATTATATATATATTGTTATTACGACTACATTTTCTAACGTGTAACAATAACGTGTAACAATAACAACAATACAAATTATAATAATCACAATAGAAGAGGAAGCAGAAGAAGAAGAAGCAGAATAATAATAATGGCAATATTGTTAGGTGTGTAAAAGAACCAGGACTCGCGCAGTGAGCCGTTGGCAGTCTCATTGCATCGGCTGTGTATACCCGCGTGGACACACCTGTGCAGACGCAGCGCGATCTTGGAGACGGGCGCCGTGCTCGCGGCGGTGCAAAGCATCGATCCCCTTGACGGAGTATCGCCCGTCTGGTGCCTGGCAGTGAAAGAGTGTGGCCTCTGCGCGCGAGCGAGCGAGCGAGCCGGCGGCCGTTCTCAGTTTTGCTTCCCCACCGCGGACTTCCCCTCGCTCACACACCCCGGGTCTGGTGCGGCACGCATCAGCGGTCCCTCTGTGCTGGAGGCGAGCACGCGTGCGGCGCTCCCCGGCACCCGTCTGACTCTACGTCTCTCCTTCCACGCGGCCCAGGTCCAGCTTCCCCTCGCCCGGCCCGCACACAGCCTCAGCTCCCGGTCTCTGCCGGAGGCCCGCTGGTGGTGTAGCTCTGCACGCTTCTCGGAGGCAAGTGTGTAATATCGAGTCGTCATGCTTGTAGTAGTGGCTGGTGATCCTAGCCTGCCTCATGGTCATATAGTTAGTTCTCTAGTGTCAATTGTGTAATTGTGTTTGGGTGTTTTTCATCTTAGCAGCTGTTAGTTTTTTTGTATGACTGTCGGTGTACTCTGCAGGAGTACAATAGTCGGTCAGTTCCGTTAAAGTTGGTAGTTTTACCATATTATTAGCTCCTCTGTGCTGTGAAGTAAAACGCAACGGAAACATCGTGATTGTTTAACATTCATATTCTCTTTTGTGTAATTCTGTGTTGGGAATTAGTTTGTTACAAGAACCTTTTCTTTGAACACAATTTCTCAGGATCATTCTAGTCTGGTTGATCATTGTCTGTAATAGGAGCCATCAGCTATTTCAGAAATCAGTCTTTTTTTGTGATTAACATTTTTATTGATTTTCAGACATGCATAACTGCCATACATGTACAACGAACCTATAAGAAATCAGTCATTTTTTGCGATGTTGTTCACATTATTTACTTATTATTTACAGAAAACTAGAGAGAATTTGTTGGTTGAGCTGTAGACAGGTGGTTTGAATAGATGGGAATGGGAATTGAACCCACAACCTAAGCGTTGTCAACGCCATGCTCTACCTGCTGAGCCACACAAAACCACAATTAGCAATTAATTCGTCGAGCCAATTATCACAGACCGTTATCACGTGTCCAAGCTCAATTTGCACAGGCACTGACAGCAGATGAAGGGGTTTTGCTGTAACAAGGAAGCAACCTATCATTTAATAAGCATTTAAATTCACAAATAGTCAATAATCGTATTCTGTTGATTTGAAGCCAGTTGCCTCTGGCGTTATTGAAGGTGCTCTCTTTTCCATTGACACAGTTGAAATTAGGTACCAGTTTTTTAAATTTGCTTTATTTTTGCACGTGCTCACTGCATGCATTCCCTCTCTTTAATTTTTTTTTTTTTTTTTCAATTGCTAAAACAAAAAAGAGAGACACGATGGAAACGATGACCGGTTTAATTTGATACATTACACGCACTACAGAACTGAATCACCTATAAGTGTTTTCACGTGGAAGAGGAAGGCAAAAGGCAATTGGTTCTGATTACGCCTAGCTGTCTGAGGAGCGCTACACGCTGGGTTCATTTCAGCTCTATAAGAGCTCTGTCCAGAACTTTCCGGAAGCGTTTGCCATTCCGGCCTCTTTGCACTGCCCTGTAGCCGACGTCTTTCTGCCAGTTTCAGTTTCAGTTTTGTTACGCACACTGTCACCTTGACACTTCCCTCTGTTTCTCTCCCCCCACCCACCCCCTCCTACTCTCTTTCTGCCTCTTTACCTCTCTTCTCCCTGCGTCTGCTGCTCACCGCACCTGGCCTCTGTCCCTTCACCCCCTCTAACCCGTGCCTCAATCCACCGCCCCCGCCCCCCCCCCCCAACTCTCTCCCGCCTTTATCCGTGGGCCTGTTGTCACGGCGATGCCCGTAGCTCTCTCCAGACGTGCGTCGGCTGAAGGAACGTTGCGCCAAGACCAAGCGTGAGCTGGCGATGCGGCTAGGGGGCCGTGACGTCACCCAGATCAGACAGAGCTATGACACAAAGGTATCTGTCCTGAGACCTGTTGGGGGGGGGGGTGCCGTGGGGTGCGGTCCCACCCCAAACCCGTGTGCCATAGGAGGTAGCATCGGTCATTCAGGACCCTCTGAATTGACCTTATTTCTGTAAAAACATGTTGCAGACGTGTTGCTGGTGTGGGTCTGAGAGCACACATAAATAAACGGGGGAAAGCTCTACAGAGACATTGCCAAGAAAGTGCTCCAAATTAATTAATCGGGTTCTTGGAGCTGCACATTAAAGGGCTTTCTAGCGAATTACTGCGGGCAGAAGGGCCTCACTGAGGGAGGGGAACAGACTCGGTGCCCCTGGTCTGTACAGGCACGATAGCGGTCGACAGTTCTCTCTGTCCGTTTGAACGTGCCACGCTGCAGAAAGAAGGGAACGATTCTAAGAAGTCTAATCCCACCCAGCGGGTTTGTGGCGGAAGACTCTCTGCGTGGATCATCTTCCGTAAAGAGGAATATTAAGGAGGAGATTTTCCCCCGTGCCGAACCGACTATTCCGTCTGCCCGGACTCGGAACAGAACTAATTCCTGACGGATTAATGTGCCTGACCTCCCTTCCTCTCTCTATCTCTCTCCCTCCCTCTCCCCCTCTCTCTCTCTCTCTCTTTCCCTTTGTATCTCACTCTGTCTCCCTATCTTTCTATCTGTCCATCTCTCTGCTTCCCTCACTCCAACTTCACCTTGCTGCCTGATAACAGGTCCAGCAGCTGATGAAGGCAGCCAGGAACGGGACCAAAGATGGAATTGAAAAGACCAAGATAGCCATGATGCGCAAAGTCTCCTTCCTGCACAAAAAAGACAACCCAGGTAATTTGGAAAAAGGGCTTAACTCAATGAGCATCTACAAAGAAAACAAAAATGCAGCAATAAGACATGATTTGTTTATTCATTCAGCCTCAGTAGTGCATGAATGTCTTAGCCGTTTAAACATTATATTGGTATTTTAACACATTTACCCTGTTAATGAAGAGGTATCAGTAACACTTTGGGTCGGCAAAAATCGAAATGAAACATGAGTTTACATTTTGCTGGTGTGGCAGGACTTATGAATGACTGAATCCTTTCGGTGCAAGAAAAAAGTGAAAATAACATTTCAAATGAATGCAATTTATTGCCCACGCTTGCACATCACACAGCGAACAGATTACCATTTGGTCATGGAGAGCGCTGGTGCTTCACAAGAAATTGTAGATTACAGGCTGGGAAAAAAAGTCCTGTGACAAGATAACGAAGGAGCTTGCAATGCAAATAAGACACGGAATCATGTTTTACATTTAGATTGGCAACATCCAATTAAAACATTTCCTTTTTTTTTTTTTCAAAATGGCTTGTTATCGTCTGCAAATTTGTGCACGCTACTGTGTATACACCATGTGTCTTCAGCATTACGAGACTGTCATTATAATCAAAATCATCTGTTTAGTCATCTGTATAGTTATTACTAATACTATAATCATGATTATAAGTAGTTATGGTCTTATAGTTAGCATTTATAGATACATAATGCAGGTCCAGAAAATACCAACATATTTCACCATGAAGAAATAACAAAACCTGTCAAACAGCTAAGGAGAAAATGTTAGCAGCTTAATCCAATGGAAATGAATCAGGTCGGGTTATAGAAACGAGCAGCTGTACAGTACCAAGATGTCAGAGGCTGCAGTGGACTGGCAGAGGAGGGGTGGGTGTGGAGGAGAGGAGCCGTGGGGGTAGCGGTAGAGTTTGGGCTGGTCTGAAGGGGCCTGGCGTTCTCCCGGGAGAGTTACAGAAGTCCAGGGGAGAGAGAGCGCACGGGTCTGTGTCTGGGTGAAGGTGGAGAGGGCGGGGCAGTGTTCGAGAGGTCGACTCTACGAGGGCGAACCGCGTGAGCGCCTGTGTCTCTGTGCCCCTGAAGATGATGCAGAGGATGACGCTGGGTACCTCGATGTGACTGTGTCAGAGTTCAAGCACCCTCCGCCACAGCTGTGCCCCATGCCGGAGGGACTGAGCAGCCAGCAGGTGTGTGTGTGTTTGTGTGTGTGTGTGTGTGTGTGTGTGTGTGTGTGTGTGAGAGAGAGGAAGAAAGTGTGCGTGTGTGTATGTGTGAGAGTGTGTGTGTGTGTGTGTGTGGGTATGTGTGAGAATGTGTGTGTGTGTGTGAGAGAGTGTGTGTGTGTGTGTGTGTGACTGTGTGTGAGAGAGAGAGTGTGTGTGTGTGTGACTGTGTGTGTGTGTACATGTGTGTGTTTGTGTGCCCTCTGTCCCCTTCTTCACCAGAACACCTTCACTGCCACACTTGTTTGTTTGCCAATAACTTGTCACTTGTCACAAAATTCTACCGCATGAAGCCACACCACATTACAATGAGCAGATGTTTTGTGTTTGCATACATCTTTTTACTGTGGAATGGTGAAATTAAAATAAAATGCTATTTTATCTGATTTCTTCTTTTAAAGTGTTTGAGAAGTGTCTAAGGGAAATGTTAACGGGACACTCGTGCCACTTAGCAGACGCTTTTATCCAAAGCCACTTACAGTAGTGAATGCATACATTTTTCAGTATGTATGGCCCCTTCTTTCATAGTGCTTAGCTAGAAAGTGAGCGTGCCCAAAAGAGTAATGCACAGGAACATGCTATATGATGGATCATATGATCTGCACACGCGAGCCACAATGCCATGTTCGCCCTTGCTCTCTGCGCGCGTTCATTTTTGGCACGCGATCAGCATTCTTTGAGTGTCTGGCGTTCTGTTTGGGCCCTAAGGTTGTCCGCCGGCACATCATAGGCTCCATCGTACAGAGTGAGCGCAGCTACCTGGAGTCCCTCAAGAGAATCCTGCAGGTGAGTGCTGACACACAGTGTCTGACACGCCTCTCCCACTCCGACACGCGCTCTCCCACTCCGACACGCCTCTCCCACTCCGACACGCGCAATATTATCAGAGTGTAATCACCAGAACAGGCCGTTCAGCCCAGTTGGTTCATTGTTTGTCTTCAGTCAGTGAATCATTCCCTGTGTCCAACTTCCTCTTCATTGAACCGCAGGTCCGCTCCCACTCCCGCTCCACTACCCCATACCCACTTACACTTTCACACCCACTCCCATTCCCACTCCTCCACAACCACTCCCACTTATACTTCCACACCCAGTCCCACTCTCCCATGCACACACCCACTTGCACTTCCACTCCCACACTCACTCCCCCACACCCGCACCCACTTACCCACTCCCACTCCTACATGGGTGAGAATGTCAGAGTGTAATGAGCAGGTAGATGAGCCCATCCTTGTGTGCCCGTAATCGGCGAATCGTTCGCTGTGTCTCCCATCCGCAGCTCCATTCCGAGCGCCAACGAGATTAGCCCGGCATTTTCCGGCTCCTCCACACTCAAAGAGGCAGATCATCTCTGTGAACAGCACAGCCTAAAAGCGTGCGTGCCTCTTAATCTTCGCAACGCTAAAGGTCTCAAACTACCTGGCGATTTTCAAAATGGAGGCTTTTTCACGCCCAATAAATGGATGGCAATATCTGGCGAGCGCCGTCAAAGATGGTCCTTATCTGCTATTGCTGTACCATTTACAGCTTAATCTTACGGGAGCCAGGCGCTTTGAACAGGACGCAGGCCAGACACGTTTCTCTCGAGCCCGCTGCGAGCGTGGAACGAAGCCATATTTGTTATCGCCGTTGAGAGATGGAGAGATAAACCGCCGGCGAAAGAAGTGGGATCCACTGCATCAATGTCATTTTTATGTACTGTGAAATCTCCGCCCTGTGTTTGTGTCCAGATTTATGTTGCGGCGCCTCTTGCCGCCGAATCCGATTATTCCTTCTGAATTATTGAAAGACGCCGAGATGAAAGACGCTGACTTTGTTTTGCATCTTTACCGCCGTCTTTTTTCGGCCGCCAGTTAACATAGGCAATCAAAAACAAAATAATGAAAAGAAAGTTGCCGTTTTCTGAATTGATTCCAAATGAGCGAGTGCCAATGAGAGCCTTTTTGTAACGTATGCGCGCGGCCAGATGCTTTATGTCAATAATCCATCGGTTTTAGGAGGCTTGTGTAATGGAATTACATTTTATTAGGAAGGCGATAGCCATTCATGCCTCTTGAGCTTTTGTTTGCAATAGAGAAAAAGATTATTTGGTGATTCTCAGCTGCCGTGTCCTTCAACTTCTGATTACGTATTTCTTTTGATTTGATTTTAGATTGAATTCAACAGTGTATATGCCAAGGGAATGTGCCAGAAACAAAACAGGAAGTAAAAAAGAAACGTGTATGGATATGAAAAAATAACATTGAATTATGTCTGCTTTGAAATTTGGGAAATTAAACCAACGGAATATTAAAAACAAAAACAATTCAGCATTATTTTTCTTTTTAAAGACCTAGTACACATACATGTGGCCTGAATAAAGTAACTGGCAGCGTTTATGAAAACTTTTTTTTATTTTGTGTTGGTTTTGTAAAATTTTCCCTGAAGAGGCGATGATGTGAAAAATGTGGAGAAGAAAGATGGAAGCGTGTCAATTACTCCCGCTATTCTCAGATCAATCCCTCCCCGTAGTTCACAAAGCCGAAGTATCATCTCCTCCGAGACGGCACTCGTCATGCTGTCGACCGTAACTCCGGCATCCCAGAGCCACTCCTGTGCGCAACAAACGTCTTGTTGGCTTCCTTCCCCCCTCCCTGGGGCGGACAGCCAATTGCCGCCCCCGGTGGCACTCCCGACCAGAGCCGACTTTGGGGTGTACCGGGGAATCGAACCCCGGTCGCCGCGGCCAGCGTCGGACGTTGAAACCACTAGACCACGCGGGAGGCCAGAAGCATGTTTTTATCCTGAAATGGGAGATTGACTGCTTGAATACATACTTTCATCCCAGCTGGCGTGGAGAAGGATTCATTCGTTGAATGAACATTTCACCAATCAATATGGGGGTGGGAGGGGGGGTGATTAGCGATCCACACTGGAAATGTGGCCAGGACATCACAGAACCCCAGCCCTCTTTGAGATAAATGCCCTGGGTTCATTACCCGACAGAGTCCGGTTTCACCTGGTTTGAACATCTCATCCAAAAAGGCCTTTTTAATCCAACACGATTTACAGATTAGTGTACATAATAACGGCCACTTACCCAAAAATGCCTCTCCCCTTCCTCCCTCCTCTGATTCCTGTCCCCCCCCCCAGGAGTACCAGAAGCCTCTGCTGGAGGCGGAGCCTCGTATCCTGAGCTCTAAGAAGATCCGGCCCATCTTCTTCCGCCTGCGGGAGATCCTGCAGTGCCACTCCATGTTCCAGATTGCCCTCTCCAGCCGCGTGTCCGAGTGGGACCACACGGAAACCATCGGGGACCTCTTCGTGGCCTCTGTGAGTCGCGCCGTACCTCGCCTTACCTCACCTCACCTTACCTTTCATTTACATTTTACCATTCAGCAGATGCTCTTATCCAGAGCGACTTACAAGGTGTGCATTTATACATGGTGAGATCAATAATTGTTCGCGCCAGAGATCAGTGTAGTGATACAGTAATAGACATCAACGTTGGCAGCTGCATACCGTACCTGTAACACAGGGAAACCTTACCTTTGCCTTGCCTTGCCGTTGCTTTTCCAAAGCTCTTTCAACCTTGCCAGTGTCACAAACACAACTTTTCCCGCCTCACGCGTCGCAAAAATGTTCGAATTCACAGCACTTTTTGAGAGCGTTGGATGTTTTCTTTGATTTGTTATTTTATCTCGTCCGTGCCTTTATTGGATCCGCTTGCACGGTGCTACATTTTAGTATACACTCACCTGTAAAGCACTAATTGTTTTTGAAAAGCGTGATATGAATGAAATGTATTATTTCTATGGTTTTAATATGGTGGGTGTTGGCAGGCAGGGTTGAGTGTGGGGAGGGTTTGGGTTCTGATTCAGGGCGGTGTTTCCCCTTTACTGAGGCAGACGGTTAGTAAATAGTCTGTTAGCTAAAAACATTAATTGCACGATGATTTATATAAAATGTGAGCGATGTGCCTTGTGTCTGCTATGCAAATACATAATGACATAACAGGGTCTAAGAGGTTTGCTGTGTGTCAGACAGGATTCACAACTGGATTTTCCCAGTAAATACAAAGCTGCATTAACGGGAGACGACCAAATTGGACGCTAAGTACACCGCCCTGTGTCAGGGTGGCTGCTCTTGACGTAAAGGTCATCGTAATGTGGTCTGGCATCTCTCTAACCAACCGTGTTAGCATTAGCTTCTAGCGTAGCATTGGCTTCACGGGCTGGGGGCAGTGACGCCTTTCACAGAAAACCAGAGAGACTAAACTCACATATGAGAGCCCTGATTTTTAAGCGACGGTGGTTCGCTTCAAACACTGCGAGTGCGGACACAGGTGTGGTGAATCCTCCCCCTCTGTTGTAGATGAACAGGGAACATGTGTGCGCTATACTCTTTAAGAAGTGGGCTAATGGACTAACCCACGTGTTGGCTGTTGAAACCCTCTCTCTAATGAGCTCCTGCATTCGGTCCCTCCAATGATTTAGGCCTTGAAAAGGTTAGGTTCGTCTGCATTGAACCCATTACCTGCGTAATTGAATTGATCGCTATGGATCCCGCCAGTTAAGCGGAGCTGACAGCGGAGGAGGGGGGCGATGCTGACGCGGCAGAACGGGGCCCTGATTGATTTTTGCATAATGGCTCATTAATCACCGAGGGAACGGCGTGTAACAAACGGGCCCCCCCTCCAATCACAAATGACACTCGTCGACGGGGGCTCGCGGTGGTCGCCACGGAGATGAGGGATGGAGAGGCGGGAGTTCATTACCGCCGACGGTCCGCTAGTCTTTCATCAGTCCGCCCGGCCTCTCTCGCCAAACCGCCATCGTCAGCGGCGCTGGGAGCTGTGGGTGTTTAATCAGAGGGGAAAAAAACCAGCTCGATTCCATGTAGTCTCCCTTTAACGGGTCGGCTTAAACTGATGGCAGAACTGGTTCTGATTCCCAGCGACCGTAAGCCGTGATTGAAGGGCCTTGCCTAAACTCCCGTTTCATGGTCACCAGTGTACCTGTGCGATAGGTCCCTCGGTACTGAAGATGAATTTGAATTTTCTTTGACAATACAGCACAAGATTCAATGTAAATCTCCCGGTTTGCCTCATTGTCTCATGAATGTCTATTCTGGTACCCTGTGTTTACCCAGTTCTCCAAGTCCATGGTGTTGGACGTGTACAGCGACTATGTTAATAACTTCACCAACGCCATGGCTCTGATCAAAAAAGCCTGCATGTCCAAACCTGCTTTCCTGGAGTTTCTCAAGGTGAGTGTAATCCCAGTGCTTTTTTTTTTTTTTAAGGTTTCAGATTTTCTCCCATTTTGCCAATTATACCACTATTTTCAAGTCAATCCCCCCCCTTGTAATTTGAGTTCGCTGCCGTAGCCCTGTGACCGGTAGTGACGAAGGCGAAGTATCGTCTCCTCCGAGACGGCACTTGCCATGCTGTCGACCGTAACCTGGTACTCCAGAGCCACTCCTGTGCGCAGCGAACATCCTGTCAGCTTCCCTCCCCCCTCCCTGGGGCGGACAGCCAATTGCCACCCCCAGTGGCACTCCCGGCCACCCAGTGCTTCTCTTTGATCTCTTTATTATTGAGCTGGACCAATGATTCCATTGCACTATTAGAATATTTCTAGTGATGACTATCATTTTTTTATTCTTGACTAATTTCACAATCTAATATGATATTGTAGCATTATGAACTCACAATCAGCTCAGAACTCAAAGCCATATGACTATTTGCACCCTGCAAATAGACTCAGTTAAGGGCTTTGACTGGTGTGTCCTTTTGTCCATCTGACTGGTGTGTCCTTCTGACCCGACCCTATGATCAGAAGAAGCAGGCGTCCAGCACGGACCGCATCACCCTGTACGGCCTGATGGTGAAGCCAATTCAGCGGTTTCCCCAGTTCATTCTTCTACTGCAGGTAGTACCACACACACACACACACACCTGCAGTCATTACCACACACACACCTGCACTCATTACCACACACACACACCTGCACTCATTACCACACACACACCTGCACTCATTACCACACACACACACCTGCACTCATTACCACACACACACCTGCACTCATTACCACACACACACACCTGCAGTCATTACCACACACACACCTGCACTCATTACCACACACACACCTGCAGTCATTACCACACACACACACACACACACACACACACACACACACACACCTGCGCCGGTCACCACCAATACAGTGTTTTTGTTCAGCACGGACGTACAGCGGCCACAGTCAGCACTGACAACATCTAACGTCGGCATCGACACACGGCATCAGCAATCGGCGCGCACGCAACAGCTGCAGTCAGAATCGACACACAGCGTATACACTCAGCACCTACACACTGCATCTTTTGATTGACACCAGTGACAGGAGTTGGTGCCAAAGTTAATTTTTTTGCACTTTTCTTTTATTTCAACATCTATTTTAATTATGGATAACTGTCAGCATGCAAACTCTATCACCTCAGAGGGGCTCGCGCTTCGCTGCGTGCTCGGTGAGCGTTCGCCTTTTTCCAGTCTGGTTAGATGAATATTAATAACACATCCTCTCCACGCCAGAAGGCAAGAAGCATGCAAGTGATTTTCCAACCACACACGAGGTTGCTGACGCGTTCAGGAGGGAGTTTGTATTGTTTCAGTGCTTCTACCACAAGACCTTTCTCATGGCCAGAGCTGCTCACATACCCAGAAGGACGAGTACCGAACCATCACTGCACATGTTCAAGAAAGGAGTAACCACAGCCATGTGATGCTCAGAATTGATGTATTTGCACACATGTGTGTGTGTGGGTGTTTATCTGTGTATGTGTGAATTTGTATTTGTTTGTGTGTGTCTGCGCATGTGTGAGTGTGTGCTTGCTTGTGTGTGTCTGCGCATGTGTCAGTGTGTGTTTGCTTGGGTGTGTGCGCATGTGTGTGTGTGTGTGTGTGTGTGTGGGTCTGTGTGGGTCTGTATGTGTGTGTGTGTGTGTGTGTGTGTGTGTGTGTGTGTGTGTGCGCATGTGTGAGTGTGTTTGCTTGTGTGTGTCTGCGCATATGTGTGTGTGTGTTTGTATGTGTGTGTGCGTGTGTGTATGTGCGAGTGTGTGTTTGCTTGTGTGTCTGTGCGCGCGCGCGCGCGTGTGTGTGTGTGTATCTCTGCATGTGTGAGTGTGTGTTTCCTTGTGTGTGTCTGTGCATGTGTGTGAGTGAGTGTGTGCGCGTGTGTGTATGTGCTGCAATTGCCCATCAGTGCGCAGAATAAGGAAGTGAAAGTTGGCGTGTAAGCAGTGTGATTAATTTAGACTGGTGGCTCAGGCTTGCACAGCTGGACACATAGCATGGTTTCATGCGCCGTGGGGCATGCTGGGAGAAATTCTCTCCATTGTCTCACACACAACCAGTGGTTGGGTGGGGGGGAAATCCCTCAATGACTCCTCTAGTCTCTAGACTTCCTTTCTCTCTATCTGTCCCCCCTGTCTCTATTACAATAGGCAAAAATAGCAAATCTGCAAGCTAAAATAATTAGAAAAAGCAGACTACGCAAGCTACATTATTAGATAATGAAGTGATATGAAAGGAGAGCCCACGTTGTAGCAGGAATAAAGGACTAGCTTTGTTAGACACGAGGTCTGGAGACCCATTACATTACATTACAGGCATTTGGCAGACGCTCTTATCCAGAGCGACGTACAACAAAGTGTTAAAGTGACCCCTGTGCCACGTCGATATTCTTTATATAACGCGGGTTCTCTTTCCATGTCAGGCAGTGTGGTATAATGGTTAGGGAACTGGGCTTGTAACGTTAAGGTTGTGGGTTCAATCCTCAGGTGGGACACTGCCGTTGTACCCTTGAGCAAGGTACTTAACCTGAATTGCTTCAGTTAATATCCAGCTGTATAAACGGATTGTAAAGAAATGTAAATTGTAAGTCGCTCTGGATAAGAGCGTCTGCTAAATGCCTGTAATGTAATGTCACTTTTCTAAAACAGATGCATTGAGAGATATCCGTATATACTCAGGAAAAAGAAAAATATAAATATAAAACTTTAACGGACTATAAGGTGTGTTCTTCAACTAGCAAAGTCATATATTTTTACATTACATTACATTTTAAGCATTTATCAGATGCTCTTATCCAGAGCGACTTACAAGATGTGCATTAATACATGGTAGGAACAATCATAGTTTGCGCAAGAGATCAGTGCAGTAATGCAGTTATAGACATCGTTGTAGGCAGCTGCATAGATTTTAAAGTCTCATTTTTACCTGTAACACTGGGTCACTCAGCAACAAGAGTTACTGAACTTAGCTAGGATTCACCCCAATCTCTCTCTCTCTCTCTCTCTCTCTCTGTAACTCCTCTACCTCCCTTTCTCTCTCTGTAACTCCTCTACCTCCCTTTCTCTCTCTGTAACTCCTCTATCTCTCTCTCCCCCTCTCTCTTTCTCCCTCTCTCTCTCTCTCTGTAACTCACCTACCTTCCTCTCTCTCTCTCTCTGTAACTCCTGTACCTCCCTTTCTCTCTCTCTAACTCCTCTCTCTCTTTCTCCCTCTCTCTCTCTCTGTAACTCCTGTACCTCCTCTCTCTCTCTCTAACTCCTCTCTCTCTCTCCCTCCCTCTCTCTCTCTCTCTCTCCCCCTCTCTCACTCTCCCTCTTTCTCTCTCTCTCTCCCTCTCTCTCCCTCTCTCTCTCTCTCTCTCTCCCTCTCTCTCTCTCTCTCTCCTCTCCCTCTCTCTCTCCTCTCTCTCTCTCTCTCTCTCTCTCTCTCTCTCTCTCTCTCTCTCCCTCTCACTCAGGACATGCTGAAGAACACTCCGAGGGGTCACCCTGACCGGTTGCCCCTGCAGCTGGCCTTGACTGAGCTGGAGACGCTGGCGGAGAAACTGAACGAGCAGAAGCGCGTCGCCGACCAGGTGGCCGAGATCCAGCAGCTTGCTCGCAGTGTCAGCGACCGCAACCTGAGCAAGGTGACCACACCCCGAACGCACACTGACCGTCACAGGGTACCACCCCTGTACGTGTACTGAATAGGGAGATTGCCTCGTCACACACACACGCACACACATACTCAAAAATGTATGCATGCGCACACACACACATACTCTCTCTCTCTCTCACACACACACACACACACACACACACACTCACATTGGCACACATGCTCAAAAATGTGCACACACACACACACACACACAAATGCACACAAGACACTCTGCTAACTCCATTATCATTCAGCATCACTGATAAAAAGCTGTGGCCATGAATCATGAGTGTGTATTTGAATGGCAGGTCCAGGCTAAATGAGATGTTTCACGAAGGCCGTTTTGCTTACCGTTCCTCGGCTCTCCACATAGGACTCATTTACTGCTGTAGTGGCACACAGCACAGCAGTAGTGTTAGAGAGAGAGAGAGAGTTAGAGAGAGAGAGAGAGAGAGGTAGAGAGGGATCGCTGAGCAGTCAAGAGCCCTGACACACACTTATGGACTCTTTCCTACAGAGTTCCTGAAGATTACCGTTAGATGGCATTTTGTGACCATAGGGCAATTTGAGTGTTTCATGTTTTGGCCTGAAAAAAATCACATTTATTTCTGAATTTCAGTGGTGAAGTTGAAGAGAAAAGGCCAGGGGTGGCTAAAATGATTGTTGTTTGCACTGTTCTTTGGTGGAGTAAGCCAGCTCAGACGGATTGAGATGTTTTTCCAGGGAGGAGGGCACTGTGCACTGTGTGCTGTTCTGCCTCCCCTCTCCTCTAGAGGGCGGTGTAGCGACAATGGCGAGGCTGCATTCGGCGCATTACCCACAACAATATTAAAAACCGAATGCATAAAAGCTCATGTAGTTGACGGAATTAATTTCCTGTGAGGAAGTGTAGCGCGGTATGCAAAGCGTGCGTGACGCACAGATGGCTCAGACCGATTGCATAAATTTTAGTATCATAGGAGGATCATGGCAATTGCGTATTTGAAATGAAAACTTTATTTCATCAGCTCTTCACTGGTTTACCATTCCTTTAATTTCCTCACAATTGGAATATGCTTTATGAGGATGAGATGTATCTGTGTCTGTCAACACGGAGGAGCAACAGAAAGACGGCTATGTGTTCACGTTGCAACAGAAGAGAACCTCCGTCTGTCACATAAGGGGGTCAGGTGGCCTAAATGAACTTGAGCGTGGTCTCATGAACACCAGGATGAAGTCAAACACATTCCATGGCCTCTCCAATTACCAGATCTAAACATGTGTTTGCACATGCGTTTGTTTGCGTACATATGGTGTTTGTCGATGTGCATGTGTGTGTGTGTGTGTCAGTGTGTGCATTTGTGCCTTATGAGTGTGTGTGCGCGCACACGTGTGTGAGTGTGTGTGGGTGTGTGTGTTTATGAGTGAGTGAGTGTGTGTGTGTCTGTGCGTGTGCAAGTGAGGGAGTGAGTGCCTGTGAATATGTGAACACACATGTGTGTGTGTGTGTGTTTATGAGTGAGTGAGTGTGTGTGTGTCTGTGCGTGTGCAAGTGAGGTAGTGAGTGCCAGTGAATATGTGCACACACACATGTGTGTGTGTGTGTGTTTATGAGTGATATGGGTCCTCACCCCTCCACGTGCGTCTCCGCCCCGCAGCTGTTGAACTCCGATCAGAAGCAGCTGATTCTGTGCGAGACGCTGATTGAGACGGTGTACGGGGAGAGGGGACAGGTCCTGAAATCCAAGGAGCGCAAGGTGTTCCTCCTCAACGACATGCTCATCTGTGCCAACATTAACGTCAAGTGAGTCCCCTCCCCCGGCATGCGCAATGTAGAGAGACCACTGCACTGATGACACTTTAGCCGAAGGAAAGCTCCATACTGTTTCCCTTTGTCCCCCTGGCAACTGGCTCGCGGTAGTCAAGGGGCCATGGCACTGCCCCACGTCTGTTCCTTTCTGTTCTTAAGTGACAGATATTTCCAGCCATCCCTGCCATTATATTTACATTACATTTGCATTTTAGGCATTTAGCAGACGCTCTTATCCAGAGCGACTAACATTTCTTTACATACAATCCATTTATACAGCTGGATATTTTACTGAAGCAATTCAGGTTAAGTACCTTGCTCAAGGGTCCAACAGCAGTGCCCCCACCTGGGAATTGAACCTGCAACCTCTTGAGTTACAAGCCCAGCTCCCTAACCATTACACTACACTGCCAGCCGTCAAACGCGACCATTTACCCATTTTCTCGTCCCCTTCAGCATTATTAGCTGCGAAAGTGGCATCGATCGAGTCATAGCTCAACCAAGGTAACGTTTATTTTGAAGTTTTGTAAACTCTCTCCCGTGTTTAAATGCGCTTCAGGAGAAGGGTGATACAGTGATCTGCCCAATCCCTCTGATTGCGGCGCCAGCGTTAATTATCAGCCTGCGTTTCGCAAAGCAAAGAGCGTCCTGATGTTGGCTCTGGCTGCAATTAAAAAACAAATCTAGGGGAACTGATCACTATGCTGATCGTGTGTGTGATTACAAGAATACATGAATAAGAATGTACCCGTTAAAAACGGCGGGGGGATCTTGTGCTCCCGCCGAAATCAAGAGGGGTTTTAATTGCAGTCCTGATGCCCGGCTTGCTTTCATGACAAATTACAGATCAAAGGACCTCGGTGCCATTTCTCTTCGTAATTGCAGTTTGGGAAACTGTGCTGCTGTCAAGCTCTTCTGATTAGAGAGACAAGCAGGGAAACTGAACGCAATGGCTGCTTTGTCCACCAGGGGGCCCCCTGACATCGGAAGTCTGGTTCCCGTGGGGCCCAAGTACGCTATGAAGTGGAGCGCCCCCTTGCTGCAGGTGCAGGTAGTGGAGGTGGGACGAGAGTGTACCCAAAGCAAGGAGACCCTCTTCCAGCACTGTGGATCGAAACGTCTGAGCAGTGGCAACGTCCAAGGTAAACGCAAACGCCCCCCCACCATCCCCAATCACCCCCACCATCCCCAATCACCCCCACACATTGCCAATCACCCCCATTCATGTGCCCCCCCTTCCCCAATCACCCCCATTTATGCCCCCCCACACATTGCCAATCACCCCCATTCATGTGCCCCCCCCCTACATCTCCAATCACCCCCATTCATGTGCCCCCCCCCCCCCCCTCATTGTTTTACACTACCTGCACTTGAGTTGAGTGATGGGGGCACGAAAAGGTCACTTTGGTTAAGCGTGTCTTTACAGGCCGCGTGATAGCCACTCACACATCGGTTCAAGGAGCTTTATCTCTCCCGTGAAAACCAATTGTCAGCGGTGGCGGCGTCTTAAACGCCCAGCGCTCCCTCCGCGATCTCATTTCACTCTCTGATAGACCATAAACATATTTGGAGAGGTGCCATCAATCTAGAGAGATTATTCAGATTACCTTAACTTCCAATTAGAAAGCCTGGATCAGTAGATCCAAATCAAAGGGAGTTAAAACATGTTTTTCTTCCTCTTCTCCACCCACACAAAACCTTCTTTTCCGTGCATCGCTGCGAAGCGTGATAAACCTGTCACGGGGATCCCTGACGCGAAATGTTATCAGGGTGTAGCGGTGCGAGCGTTTTCAAACCGAGACACTCTATTTGAAATATTAATGACGCCGTTGCGGTTACAATCCCCGCCCGAGTGCCAGGCGAGCTGACTGCGGATGACAGCGGAACGCAGAGGGAGACACACAGCCCTGTCACATACGTGATGACCTATTTAGAGATGCAACCGTGTAGTTACGCAACCGCCGTCAAGCGCTTTAATCCCCCCTTTCCCGGGATTCCAGCTTGCCAGCACAGACGCCCCCCCTACTCCCCCGCCCCCTCCTCCCCACTCCGTCATGTTGCGCAGACGAGGCATCGCGCACGCACACACACACCGGCGTCTATTTACAGGCCTGGGGCGTGCGCAGCTCCCTGCAGGACTCCTGCCAAAACCATGTCCCACGTTCCCCCAGGTTGGCTGAAATGGGCCCCATTTTTCACCGGCGAAGGCCTCATGCCCCTCTCATTTCATGATGAAACAGGCTGGACTTCTGGGAAACACTCTCAAATGTCATACGCACAAGGGGGGAGAGCACAGGAAGCAGAAAGCACAGCTGTAGGTTTAACTCTGCCCCGTGTCACCGCCAGTCAGTCGATGAACCAAGTTTTACGTGACGTTAAATGCTCTTAACCAAGGTATGGCCACACAGGTGCTTCACAGGATACGTTCCATTCTGAACAACTCATTATATCCTGCAGGTACACCTTACATGTAGTCATATATTATATGGACAGTGTTCGATAAACAGTATGTGTAAATTGCCCTTCAAAGGACAAACGACACATAACACACATATTGCCGCCATCCCATACAGTGCCAACCAGATATGACATTTAAAGAGGGAAATGTACTGTGTCTACATTCACTGTCGCAGTGTGTACTGAAGGTTTGTGTTTAGAGAGCTGCAGGCCTTTGGTGGTTTCATGGTAATCACTTAAGAACACAAGAATACATAATGACGAGAACGGGCCGTTCAGCCCATCTAGGCTCGTCACGTCCTAATCTAGTACAGCATCTAGCCTGGACTTGAATAGCCCAAGTGTTTCTGCTTCTATTACCTTGACATTGACAACTCTGTGGAAAAGAAAAACTTAATAATATCCGTGCGGAATTTGTCTTGGACTAACTTCCACCTGTGGCCTCTTGTTCTGCTAACCGAATTTCTCTTAAAAAATCTTTGATAGTTCAAAGATGAACTTGGCCAGTATATCTGACAGTTTTGAATGGGTCCTTGGTTTAGATATCATTTTCTGGGGGTGGGGGAACACATTCTGGAAACGCTACACCCTACACCCTACACTGTGGAAACTCTACACCCTGCACCTGACACCCTACACCCTGGAAACTCTACACCCTACACCTGACACCCTACACCCTGGAAACTCAACACCCAACACCTGACATCCTGACCCTACACCCTGGAAACTAACAACCCTACACCTGACACCCTACAGCTGACACGCTGGAAACTCTACACCCTACACCTGACACCCTGAGACTCCTGACACCCCACCCTGACACCCTACACCTGACGTCCTGAGACACCTGACACTCTTACACCCCCCGTGGCAATCTGGCACTCTATACCCATTTTTTTTTAAACGCTTAAATTTTGCCCCCTAATTTTTTTTTTTGGCGTAGTTTCAGCGGACATTTGCGTACCCCAAGAATACGCAAAATGCGTACCTGTGTCATACATCTAGTGAGATCAACTGAAACGGGGCATTGCAGGAAAAAGGCAAAATTGAGATGATATTCCGGGCAGTAAAAAGCCCAATGGGCTCCCATGCCTGCTCTTTTGAGATTTCTCCTGCTGTTCGCTGTCGTTACGGCTGACATCAGAGTAAACGGGCAGCCGAGCTGCGGCCGAGGATTACTCCCGGCTGCAGGTAAAACCAATTCCGGCACAGCCGGCGGATTACCATGGATTACAACCGCACGCCGTCACCTCGGGTGGCACCGCCGCCGCGGGGAACCGGCTGATTTGTCCACTTAGGGACCCGTGGATGGCCGTCTGGCACCTCTCTGTGCCACCGCATTTACACTATCGATCTGGTCATGGATAACGGATGGACCCCGCCTCGGCGGTTCGGGATCCCTTCGTTCTCAAAGGCCGGGACGTGCCTGATCGAGCCGCAGGTTCTCCCGGGGGCGACCGCGCCGAGCCGACAGGCACGGCACGTCACGGCCGTCATTCCAAATCCGGCACGATTAGTTATTCCTCTGTTTGATTCCGAGGCAGCGGTGGCAGGGTCGGACAAAGCCCGCAGCCACGTACAGCTGTGGAATTTAATCTCGCGAATAATATCCTCGCGCCGAGAGAAGGGGGCAGTAAAATTGGAGGGAACAATGGAGGTATGGATTCCCGATGAGGCCAGCGTGGGGGTCGAAGTGGGAGACGGAGAAAAGGTCGATAGCGCGTTCGCTGTTTAATGAGACACCTGCGCTTCTCGCACGGCGCCGTGCGGTGTCTTCAAGCGGCTTCGTTTTTGATCGTATTGGCTTTGGCCACTGTAGTTCCCTTAAACAATGGGGATCAATTCATCACACATCGATCAGCATGGTTAATGGTGCGCTGTATCGACAAGTGGAAGTTTTCTGTAATAACTTCCAACTTCTGCGAAGTACAAGTTGGATCTTGGAGGTTTTCGTTAAATGTAGTTTTTAAAATTATTGGTTTAATGAAAAATGACTCACTGGCATGTGAATTTTGCATTTCCTTTATAATGTGTTAGCATTTATAAAAAAACCTGGCCATTAGACAAAATTTCATGGTGCTGTGTGTTAGGGGCGTAATAAATTGAGTTCACATCAGTGTAGTGTGTTACAGGAGATAATGAGGAGAGCTTACAGTAGTGTGGTGTGTTACAGTGTGTAATTTAGGTGAGCTCACGGCAGTGTGGTGCGTGAGAGGAAGTTTATGAGGTGAGCTCACAGCAGTGTGGTTTTGTTTATGAGGTGAGCTCACAGCAGTGTGGTGTTCTTTGAGGTGAGCTCACAGCAGTGTTTTGTTTATGAGGTGAGCTCACAGCAGTGTGGTTTTGTTTGTGAGGTGAGCTCACAGCAGTGTGGTTTTGTTTATGAGGTGAGCTCACAGCAGTGTGGTTTTGTTACAGGGAGCTCAGCAGTGTTTTGTTTATGGGACCCCAGCAGTGTGGTTTTGTTTGAGGTGAGCTCAGGAGCTGCAGGAGCTGCAGCATGACCTGTCCGTTGTGGAGGAGATCACCCTGCTGGTGGGCACGCTGCAAGGGGCGTACCAGGTAAAGCGGAACCCAGAGGAGCCGCCGCACCGCCAGGCTACCTGTTCCCCTTTCTGTCCCTTCCACGCTGCCTCTGACACGAGCTGTCCACCCTCTGTGAGAGAGCGAGTCTGCAGACAATAGCTGTGAATGAATGTGAGAGTGATGAAACAAAAAAACAAGGGAGCGAGAAACCGACAGAGAGAGAGAGAGAGGGGAGAGAGAGAAAATCAATAAGCATTATACTGTAAGCTCCTCCATCCGAGACATGAAGCAATCATCGTTCATTAACATGAAGCGGCTTAATCTCCCCTCTCTAACCAGCCTGCATTACAGGAGGTAGGGGCGAAAGACTCGCAGTGCGCTGGGCGCACATGAGGATGATGCGAATGTGATGGATTGCATTTATTATATAGAGCCTTTCACTTTAGCCTCAGCTCACGTCAAGCATCGGTGATGCGTGGCGGCCATTTTGTGCCAGAGCGCTCACCACAGATCAGCTGAGGTGGAGAGGGAGGAAACTGTTAAGCTAATTAAACTTGGGGAAGGAGGGGCCTTCGATAGCGTAGCGGTCTAACGCACCTGTATTGGCTGGTCCTTTACGAGTGTGAGCTGCCTATCACGGTCGCGGTTCGAAACCCGACTGCACCAGACCGGCCCTGGTGGGGAGCCCTGATCGGGGGCGGCGATTGGCTGTCCGCCCCAGGGCAAGGGGGGAGGGTGAGCCAGCACGAATTCACTGAGAAGCGTGTATGGGTGACTCCAGAATGTGGGTGGGTGAATTGTAAAGGAAGGAAGCGGAGTTCGCTGCCCTCAGAGAATTAGCTTGCCTCGTAGAGAAGAGCAGTGAATTTGTGTGGGGGGAGGGAAAATCTAAATAAATATGGGTATAATTGGCCACTAAATTGGGAGAATTTTATTATTATTTTTTTTAATTGGGGAAGAATCAGAATTGATGTGTCCTGTTGTGTGTGTGTCAGAATCTGAACACGACCGTGGGGCAGGACTGGTGCCTGGCACTGCAGAGACTGATCCGCATCAAAGAGGAGGAGATCCAGTGTGCCAACAAGTGCCGACTGCGTCTACTGGTCCCTGGCAAGCCAGACAAGTGAGTGCCGTCTGGGCAGAGTGTGGGGGCGAAGTGGGGACTGATGGCAAAAGCTGGAATGCTGTCCACATCAGCGCGGAATATTATTATTCTTCAGCCGATTGTGTTAACGACAAACACAGAGTTGGAGTGTGTTGTTTTTTTCTCTCGTATAAATGAATATTCAGAATCCGGCTTTTCCTTGTTTCATAATATTGTATATAAATGACTGAAGGTAGAACTGTGTGTAGAAACTGTGTGTAGAAAAAGGGAATATCCCAAACGAGGCGAAGGCTCGATGTTTGATTAAAGTCTTTTAATCGACAAGACAGACCAATTTTAATCATCAAATGACCATCATCAGTGGTGACATCATCATTGACTGATGATGGTCATTTGACCGAAACGTCTGTCTTGTCGATTAAAAGACTTTAATCAAACATCGAGCCTTCGCCTCATTTGGGATATTCCCTTTTTCTACACACAGTGTTCGGGTTATACCTTCATTCATTTATTTATCGCGGCTATTGCAGCTTTTGAACCTATGCACCTGTGGTTACAATTATCCGGTTGGCGCGGCTTCACCTCTCTACAACGATAATATTGTATATGCAATTAAATGAACGGATGAAGGCACTTTATATTAGCAACCAACTCAACTAGCAGTTTGGTGTTAATTGCCCCATCCTGTCCTGTAAACCCGAAATAAGTGCCAGAGGATAATGGGTGATGACTAAGATGTGAATCTGGCTCCATGTTCATTAAAGTCATGAAAGAGATTCAGGAATGTATTTGCAGTATGAAAAGCATCATACATATGAATCTTACAAAGCCTATGGCTCATAGCTATCCTGAGCACAAGAGGGAAGATGACCAAAAGAAAATGCCATGCTTTTGACTCTTTTTGCTTGTCCTGATGAATGCTGAAAAATTATGTCTGGACAAGTTCAATGTGGAAACTAATGCAGATGAGTGTGCAACTTTATTTCCTTGCGTGTATCCTCTTTCTTTTGTGTGAACACATATGGCCTTTGTGCATCTGAATAATCTAAATGTAAAAATTATGAGGACCCACTAAACCAGGTGATTTCACTAATTAGGCCACTTCAACCAAGGGAGGGACTGGTTGAAATCACCTCGATAGTACATTGGTTGCAACCAGAGCCCAGCTCTGGCCATGAATCCCGATTGGGGCCTTTGTGCATCTGAATAATCTAAATGTAAAAATTATGAGGACCCCGGATGGTGCATCCGGTAAAGGCACTCGCCTGGAGTGCTGGTTACCCAGTTTCCCTGTGGTCAAAACAAATAGGCCATGAATCCCCGTCTCGGGGCGGCGGTTCAAGTGGCCACCCCAGAGGGAGTGGGAGACTGGTCCCAGGAGTTGCTGGCGCAGGGCTCCTGGGGTCAAAACGGGCGAGTTCCATCTCGAAGGAAATGGAGGGCAATTGGGGTAGTGAATGCCCATATTGACCACGGCAAATTCATGGGGAGAAAAATTGGAAAAATGGAAATAAAATTAAAAAATTTGGGAGAAATAAATGTAAAAAAGTTCACCTTAAGGAACAGAGGATCCCAAAGAATCAAATCCAATCGCCCAGAACAGAGTGAACCCGTACAACTATGCTTTTCAGAATCTGAAGATATTGCTGAATTTGCAGAGCTTTTGGATTAGACTAATAAGATAGGATCCACTTATAAGCCCCATAATCATGAAGAATGGCATGGAAAATCACGAACATCAAGGAAGGGCCTCGCGCTGTACCTTTGTCACAACCCCCACGTCTGAAAAGAAACCGCAGAAGTGTCCCAACGTGCCATGCGGTCACCCCCCCAGAGCACAGGCCGATGTGTTTATCTAAATGTGTCCAGATAGCATTAACTGAACCTCAGGCCAGGGGAAAGAGTGTTGGCATTCCGGCCAGGTGTGCAGAGTGTGTTCCTGGGCGTTCAGGGGAGGGGGGAGAGGGAGATGAACGATCCACAAGGTGTGGGGGAATCTGGGTGACTCGGAACAGGCTGTGGGTTGTGCCTCAGGTGCCGGCCCCCACCTCCCTGACCCCGCGACAACTTGAGTGGCGGAGCCCCCCCCAGCCGGTGACACATTGGGCATCGGCCGCAATCTGCTCATACAATCGGGACTGTGTCCCAGCCAGTTGTGTCCCTGGCTCTCGAACAGGTGCAGGATGCCCTCTCCAGCACATGAACTTAATCATCTTCATCGTCCCCCACGTTCAAATCCTCTTCCCGTTCCACTCGTTGCCATGAGAAAACCGTAAATAACCGCGTGACTGGCAGCGCCCTCTAGAGCTCATTCGTGGGCACGGCACGGGAGCCAGGGAAACCACGTCGGCTCTACCGCCGGGCGGTGTGTGGGACAGACGCTAAACAGAGCGGGACGCGCTGAAGTGGGTCGAGCGGGCCTCCCCCACGCGTCTGCTGTGCCGGCCGTGTGGCGCCGCCACGGGGTGAGGGGAACAGGTGGGCGCAGCAGGTGGCCAAGCCCGCCTGACCGGTTCTGCACGAGCGCCGCGAGCAGATTGTGAGGAGGCACGGGGGCAGGCGGGCAAGGACCTAACTTCTGTTACACGCAGCGCAGGATCAGCCAATCACGTGTCGCCGTGCGCCCTCGAGCCTTGTCACAGACACCCGAGGCGCCAACGCGGGGGCGAGTGCACAGGACGTGCTGGAAACACAAGGAGGAGAAGAGAGACCGTGGGTTTCTTAACCGCCTCCTAATTGATTCGGACCAGGAAGTGGGAGGTAGTCGCCGATTGAGAAGTAAGGGCTTCAGAGGAGCGCACAAACATTCGTTCCTGTTCCTCTGCGCTCACCTCCACACACGGCGTCAGTCCCCTGGCTAGAAGACATCAATCAACTCCGCTACTTCTAAGACTCAAGCTCAAAGCGTGAAAATCTAAGGGGAAATATAGTGTCGGCTACGGGAGGCGGCGTTCGCGTGACGGCGTGCGCGCGGCGGTCGCCTGGAGAGCTGTCCGGCGCCTCGGGATTGCTGTCATAAACACGTCGCTGCAGCAGCAGCCGTAAATCAGACCCCGGAGCGCGCGTTCCGTAGCTGTCCGCCGTCACGCCCCCTCGGCTGCTCCTCCATTCTGCCCACGCTCTGCCCCCGCGCCGCCTATTTCAATCACCCGGCAGCTGGAAAATTGGGCCTGTTTATCGTTTAGAGCGTTTTCCCAGAAATCCAATTAAATAAGCTCCCGTACCCGTCTTCTCTCTCTCCCTCTCTCTCTGTCTCTCTCTCTCTCTCTCTCTCCGAGGACAAAAAAAAATGCAAAGTGGGTCGTGTAAGGAGGTGTCAGGAGCGGGTTCTTAGCCGCACACTGTTCTGCAGTCAATTACCCTCTAATGAGGCCTCAATGTGACTCGTCTGCATTCGCCCACCTGACGCGCGGGCAGAGGGAGGGGGCTCTTTAACCGGAACGGCGACGGGCGCCGGTGACAAATGATGCGGATTTGACTCGCTCTGTTCTACGGCGGGAAGCCGCAGGAGCGTCGGCGAAATAGGCAGTCTAGGGGCGGGGCGGCGTGGGCCAGGGACGTGACCTCCGGTGGAGGGGGAGGGGGGAGGGAGGCACTTCAAGGCCGTGCGGGACGACCGTTCTTGTAAAACTCGTCCGATCGTAATTCCGCCAACTTTATAGGCATTCACGCACCGGGGATTGTGGCATGACCCGGTCACGACACTTCTCTGTCCTGGCACAGCTGTGGTGGAATGAACTCCCCACCGACGCCAGGACGGCCGAACCGCCGCCCTTGTTCCTGCCGCAGGATGAAAACACACCTCTTTAGACTGCAGCTCGGACCTTAACCCACCCGTCCCTATTATATTAAATAAAATAAATAAAATGTTTAAAAAAATGGTTGCGCTTATTGTTCATTTCCTTGTAATTAGCACTTGTGCTGTTTATGTGGCTCACTTGACGAATGATGCGCTTAGACGTCACGGTGGTTGTTCATTTGCCCGAGCCGAATGCACTTTCTGTAAGTCGCTTTGGATAAAAGCGTCTGCTAAATAGTTGTATTGTGCGGTATCCTCCCCACCTCCCCTCGGAGCTGCCAGGCCGTAGAGGGATAGGTTGTTAGTCCCGCCCATGGACCAGTCAGTGAAGGGATTAACCAAGCCGTCGCGCTCTGAACCGCTGTAACCGCTGTAACAACCACTGCCAAAATGGCACATATTTGTTGGCTGAACTAGCCTTTGTCAAGAGAGCGCTTAACCAGTTCTCGGCGGGTTAAATGCAGGTTCACCGTCTCAATTGGCGAAAGCAGCAGTGTTTGTGTACACCGCGGAGCTCAATCTGGCGCCAGGACGTTCACTCTCTAAACAAGCTTTGGGCAGAGCGCTCTCCGACTCTCTCTCTCTCTCCCTCGGCACGACGGCGGTCTTGTTAGCGGAGGAGGGACGGCGGGAGAATTACGGCCGCGACCGCGGCGTCCTCGCTGACCTTGGCGTTATCTCGCCGCCCTTCCCCCCGATTAAAATGCAAACGCGGGGGAACGCCGCCCGTCATGCTCGTGTGGGCCAGGGACAGGGTCACCGTCGTCGGGGATCTTGCCCGCCCCCCCGGGGGGAGCGTCCATCGCGGCCCAGCGCCCGGGGGACGGTCCAGTCCGAGACCGCGGTACCGGCCGCCTCTCACGCTGAACACCACCAATTTTTAATTTTCTGGTTCTCTGTGGCTCAGTTGGTAGAGCATGGCATTAGCAGCGCTCCTTGTGGGTTCAATCCCTGGGGCCCAATATACTGAAAATGTATGCATTTACTTGACATTTTAAGCATTTATGGTATATATTATATATATTATTACATTTTAAGCATTTAGCAGATGCTCTTATGTGCATTAATACATGGTAAGAACAATCACTGTTAGCGCAAGAGATCAGTGCAGTAATGCAGCGATACTGTACAGGTGATGTCTCATGCCAACGGGCTTTTCTTTACTCTGCGTGGCATGCCCTACTGCAGGAGAGGACATTTGTCAGTGTCTTCTGGAGCTTTATCTAAGAAGGGTAAAACGGACATTGTTTTGTACTTTCGGTCCCAGCTCATTAAAATACGTAAGCCTGTTTTGTGTCTGTGTCCCCCAGGTCAGGACGTCCTGTCAGCTTCATGGTGGTCTTCAACACCCCCAGCCCCCTCAGCAAGATTGCCTGGGTAAACCGGCTGCATTTGGTCAAGATCGCACAGCGTGAGTAATTGAAATCCGTCACCGTGATGTGTATCTCCTGAGTAACGTGCGGACTCACGCGGGGGGGGGGAATGACACATTGAGCAGTGCACACAGCACATGGCCATGGAAAGAGATGTAACTTGTAAAAAACGGACTACTCTCACATCTCACTCACTCACTCACTCACTCACTCACTCACTCAC
>JAINUG010000215.1:302500-615578 GCA_029706075.1 Aldrovandia affinis
CAAAGTTGTCCTAAAGTTAGGAGACTTTATTTAGGACTTCAGTGTGTTAGGGTGCTTCCGCAATACCCTTACCTAACTGGAGGTGGAACAAGACCATGGAGTTAGTAACCGTTCTGTAATGGCAAAGTTCCTAAATTGCGTCCTAAATAGAGATGAGATAAGATTTTGCAGTTGAGATGTTTCTGTACTACGGCCCCCTGATAATTATCCTTAAAATTTCAGGGAGATTGAAATCTCATTGGCCTCGCGCTTGATGTGGCGAGCGATCCAAGGATGCAGGATCGACACGTTTGGCTTGGGTTCTTGTCCTCGTTTTAGTGCCACGGGTTTGTGTGCTGTGGCTGAGGCTCCGTGTGCGTTCATTATCATGCTCATTCGGTTAATGAGCGGACACGTGCCTTCTGCGCTCCCTCCTGAAGCCAGAGATTCCTTTACTCTCACAATGCAAGGCCTTAGGCCTCCCACGTGGTCTAGCGGTAAGAGCGTTCGACGCTAGCCACAGCGGCGACCGGGGTTCGATTCCACCATTCCTCTGGCTGCGGCTGTGGCAATTGGCTGTCCGCCCCTGGGGCAAGGGATAGAAAGCAGAAGGAAAAACTCGCTGCATATATAAGTGGTCCTGTGACAGGCTTCGGCTTAGGCGGGTACTGGCTCGGAGGAGGCGGTACAGCGCTCACCACCAGTCTCGGGAACATGGCAGCGAGTTCTCATATGAGGGAGGGAATAATTGGCACAAAAAAGAGAGGGGGTATAATTGGATACTAACAGTGGGGGAAAAATAGGGAAAAACAGCAACAAAACAAAACAATGTGAGGCCTTGCCTAACTCCAGAATGCATAAGCAGAAAGCCATTGGCGTTTAAATAATACTTACTCATTTAAAAATCTTACCACTATTTTCTCCCAAATATGTGTGTGTTTGTGCTCATCTCGTGTGAGAGTGCTGACGAGCCCCTCCTCTCTGCGAAACACGACGATGTCAAATCGCAGTCTGCTCCATTAAGCTCGTGCGGACGTTGAGTCTGAGGAGTACACTTGGTGTGCACGTGGGGCAGGCAGACTGTGGGAGCCTGATTGCCCCATAAGGGACTGCTGGTGTCCGCAATGAGACGTCCTGCCGACCGTGACCCCCTCCTTCCCCGGGGAATGCTACGGCCAATTATGCGTCGCCCTGGTGATCTGTCGGCCGCAGCCGGCACTGGAAATAGCATTTATTGGTAGGGCTATAGTCATTCCCAACAGAGACCACTCATACCGTGTTAAGGAATATGATGGATTATCATGTTCAGAATTCACTGAAAGGGAGAGAGAGAGAGAGGGGGAGAAGGAGGGAGAGAGAGAGAGAGGGGGAGAAGGAGGGAGACAGAGAGAGGGGGAGGAAAGAGACCACAGACTGAGGAGAGAAAAAGGCACACAGCATAGAGAGCGAGAGACGGAGAGAGACATCGCATAGGAGAGAGAGTGAGAGAAAGAGAGAGACCAGAGAGAGGCATCACATAGAGAGAGAGAGAGAGAGAGAGAGAGAGAGAGAGATGGAGAGAGAGAGAGAGAGAGAGAGAGATGGAGAGAGACATCACATAGAAGGAGAGAGTGAGAGACAGAGAGAGGGCCAAACTGTGGTCGCTGGAGACCTTTTGCCTTATAAAATCCAGGTTGATTAAAATTAAACATTTGGGGGGAGGAACTCACAGGGAAGAGCAGAAAAGGGCTTCTGCGTAAATTGGACCGTTGGGCCCTAGCCAAAAGTAAAAAAGAAAGTGGGGCAGGTCATTGCTTATTTCAAGCCTTTTTCCTCCAGTGCAGAAGGGCAGTCTGGGCCCTTCACTTCCTTGTTAAAAGCTCCAGCGTTGAGACAGACCTGCTGCAGCCCTGATGAGCTGAGCCCTCCTTTCGGCTCTGGAGTCCCTGCAGTATGTCTGGCGCTTCTCTATTCTGCTGCCGGGAAAATGAGTCTCTGATAGGAGACACCTCTCTGGAGTGTGTCTGTGTCTGTCTGCGTGTGTGTGTGTGTGTGTGTGTGTGTGTGTGTGTGTGTGTGTGTGTGTGTGTGTGTGCGTGTGTGCGTAATTGTGTTTGTGTGCACGTGTGTAAGTGTGTGTGTGTGTGTGCACATGCGTGCATGGGTGCGTGGATGCGTGCATAAGTGTGTGTGTGTGCGTGCGTGCATGGGTACGTGTGTCTGTGCGGGTGGGTGTATGGGTGTGTGCGTGCGCGGAGTGGTTAGGGGAGAGATTCTGTCTCCCAGCCCCTCAGCACACCCCAGGCTCTCCCCACACTCTTATTCGACTCCGGGAGCCCCTACATTTGATAAATTCCAAACAGCTGCCGCTGAACAAGCGTGGGCCCGGCGTTCGCCCCAGGAACGGGAGCATCGCGCCCCTCCAGCTGGGACATGGGAGAGTCTGGACAGCCTGCAGCTGCGGTGCTGTCACTGCGCTGCGCAATTCCACCAGCCACTCTCCCACCGTCCTCCACAGGCAGGAACACGATATCCCATCCCAGGAGAGGGCCGTCTCCGTGGCAGCGGATCGAGACAGGGTTACCGTACGCCTCGCGCACTCGCTAGCGTGTCGCGCTGGGCGGCGGCGGCGGCGCGACGGAGCGTAGTCCCACGTGTAAGGAGTGGTCTGCAGGTTTTTCAATGCCGACGTCCCCTTGAGGGAGAAACGTAACCTGAATTGCTTCGGTAAATATCCAGCCCTTACAAATGGGTCATAAAAAAAATGCTAGCCTTGTAATTCGCCCTGGCTAAGCACACCTGTCAAGGAAATAACGAATGTAACGATGATTAGACCCCCTTCCCCTGGATGCGGTGTGCGCCAGCGGCCGTTAACACAAACTCAGTGCTTTCCTGGACCGTGTCCAACGCCCCCCTGCAGTTTCTCTTAGGATCACCCCGGAGAATCCGCATGGGCTGTGCTTCACGGAGTGGCTGAGGAGGCCGCTGTGTCTGTGCATTCACACCGGGGCCAGTGAGCAAGCGATGATAAAGAGTGGAAAAACAGAAGGAGAGGGAGGAAGGGAGAGAGAGAGAGAGAGAGAGAGGAGAGAGAGAGAGAGAGAGGAGGGAGCAAACGAGCAGAATCTGGCTGGGATGGGAGAGGGCAGATGCGGACGCAACAGATGGAGCAGGCAGACGTTGTTTAACATGACATTATTTATCTCCTTACGCACGCACACGTGACCACGTGACCCCGTTTGTGCTGGTGGATGTTTCCAGGAGGGATTCGGGTTAAGTGCCTCAATCAAGGGTTCCAACGTCGCCCAACCCACCTGGGAGTCACACCCGCCCCTGGTCAGTCATGAGCTTGGCTTCTTATCTGCTGCTAAACCCTGCACTGCAGTCCCAACACAACAGGGCAAGGACAGTGTGGTGTCTCTCCTTGCGAATGTTTTACCCAAACAACTAAATCGGTCAGTTTGTCCGTTTAATGCACACAATACTAGTGCTGTTGTATACGGCACAGATAGTGTGTCTCTTTAGGCAAAGTAGCTTGCACAGGTGAACAATGGGTGTGCCGCTCCCTGTTTTTAAACCTATTCCCTTCAAGTCACAAACCCAGTTACCTAAGAACTGTGCTGAACTACCCCTTATATCAGCTGAACACATCGGGTCTCATTCACAAAGTGCATATGCACAGATCTGATGCTAATTTTGGTATTATTTGTATTCATGTTATTGTATAACACAACACTGTTTTGTGTACATTCTGCAACATCTGGGTTCTTATGTTGTTGATAGTTATATAGTATGTGTATTTATTGGAAACGCTCCTTTTAAGGAATTAGCCTGCATGCCTTTCATATGTGAACAAATTCTAAATTTATTTTGCAATAAACAAATAATTAAGCTGCTGACTTTACTTGACTTACGGTCAACAGTTTGCTTATATTTGATTGGCTTGCATTTAATTATTGTAATTAGTATTCATCCTTAATTCATATTCAGACCCAGTTTGTTTCAGAAAAATGTATATTAAAGGCTCCACGATAACTCAAAACCACATGTGACAACGGCGGATTTGTCACTGCTGGAAGATCTGGCAAGCCGTCTTTAGACATGGCTGCAAAAATGACAAATGGCTTCTAATCCATTTTCGATTGCCAAGAGTAGATCTTCTTCTTTCTATTGCCTTTCGGAAGTATGTTTGTGTTTGTCCTTTTGCTTTGACTTTGAGTCTTGGCTATGCGACTAGAAAATCAGAAGGGCCTTGTATGGCTTTTCCAAGGCGTTTATGATGATAATTCAAAATTACATGCACGTGCAAGCAAGTCATTTGGGATTCATTTGGGATTGGAAATGATTGGGATTCATCAATATACGCACGTGGGTATGGGAGATTGATTGATACGCACGTTTCATGAATCCGACGGTACTTTGGCACGATAACTTTTTCTACGCACAAAATCCGCACTTTTATACTAACGCATTAGTGAATGAGGCCCATTGTCCTGAAATGTATTTACATGGTGAATGCCCTTGACGATAGTGTACCGCCATTCAACAAATTGATACAATACAAAAAAACAAGCACAGATATGCATCATCAAACACTCAACACCTTACTTCGAGGCAGCAGGCTGTGTAAACACAACATTGAATGTGCTGTGCTGTAAAAGTAAGTACCAGAATACACTGGGTTTAATCATTTAACATGGAAACCACATCGTTTAACATGGAACATGGGTTTAACGTGGAGACTACATTGTTTAACATGGGTTTCCATGGGTAATCATTTAACATGGAGACTACATCGTTTAACGTGGAACATGGGTTTAACATGGGTAATCATTTAACATGGAAACCACAAAGGATTTTCAGTCCGATGGCTGGAAGGGTCTAAGCCTTCAAATGTAACAGGAATACAGGCACGCATTCGGCTTATTGGCTGTGCAACTGTTTACCGAGGCTCCTGTTCAGCAGTCTGCATCCACGTTGAGATAAATTAAATTATGTACGCTGCAGACAATTACGAAACCAAGGAATCGGGCGCATTAATAGTTTGCGATGCTTTCAGCGTCAAATGTGCGCAAATGGACCCGGAGGACCATTTAAACACGGCTGATTTCCGATATAAAATATGATAACAGCGGAAAACTCGCATAAGCACTAGCTTAAACCCTGATGCAGGAAATGAACTGGAACAAGTGTGGATTTTGTTGGGGGTAGAAAAAAAAAAGCCATTAAAGAGCCGAAGACATAAAGCGAGGGTTTGATGTCTTTTTAATGGCAGCCCTGCCTGTTAAGCGATATGAATAAACTATGAATTCGGATGGGCGTTATAAATGAGACTAATAAAATTGAGGGCCTGAAAAAGCCTTCTTTATTTGTTTTCTTCTTTATGAATATATTATTACTGTCTTTTCCTGTTACGTAAGTATTTAACAGGCTACACATGCGATACCAAATAATCGTAATTCATTTTAATAAAGACCATTTGCTTGGTGCTGTGCAAGGTCTTTCTAGTTAAATTTCAATGGCTTATCGACTTTTTCAGGAAGATCGAGGAATAAATTCAAGTTCCTATTGGATAAACAGATGGACTGATAATGCCAGCATAAAGCCAAGCACAGAGAATGTTCCGGAGTAGGGCGCAGGCTTCCCTGTAGTGAGTTTTGTTGAGGGTTGAGTGAGGAGAGAGAGAGAGAGAGAAAAAAAACACATTTCACAATGCGCATAGCTTTGCTCCCGGACAGCGCTGGGAATTCTGGGAAAGTGTGAAGGAGAAATTATGTGTGTTCCCTCTCTAGTGTGTGTCTGTGAGGAGGTTCTCCGTGGCTCAGCAGGTAGAACATGGCACTGACAATGCCTAGGTTGTGGGTTTGCTTCCCATTTCCTAAAAAAACGTATGTATTCACTACTGTAAGTTGCTTTGGATAAAAGCGTCTGCTAAATGGCATATGTTCTATTATATTGTATTATAGGATGTCCGGTCTAAGTGATGACTGAATATCGTGGATTTGACAGAGGGATTTGGTCCGTTAGAAATAGGGGGGCCTTACCCAGGGAACGCTACCCACGCACACCTGCGGAACTGTGTGAGAGTCAGTATTCCGAGAAGGGATGTTGAGTATGCTGGCTTGTGCCTCGGTCCTTCTGAATCAATATGCAAGCTTCGCTCCGACCTCGTTCCAACTTCAAAGGTCGTTGAGAGCGGCCTTGAATGTATTTCTGTGTGCAATGCAGCATTAAAGAGAATAAGGGAAGCGGGGGGGATGGGGGGTTGTTAATAGGTGTTTGTTTGGCACTGCCTGAAAGCGGCAGAGTCTGTCTCTCATGCACGCATAGCTCATTATGCCTGATTCATTTGTGATGATCTCCTAATGTGGCGGGACAACGGGGTCGGGAGTCCCTGTTTCTCCCGCATCACTGAGTCACAACACTGCGTTCGCTGGCTGGTCCGGGGGGCACAGGCTCCATTATTTCACATCATTAATACATTCAATGGGCTATGGGCCACTACCAATAGACCTGAATGTCAAGCATCGCTTTTCAAAGAGAGCCTGTTTTTATTTTGTGTGTGCGTGTGTGAGAGTGTTTGTTTGTGTGTATTCATACCCTGCAGATAGCCATAATAATTCCAGAGCCAGATTTCAAGAATTTACAGGTATCCTGTGAGGACACTTTGACCTGAAAATGGGTAGAAAATGTCCAGTATAATACATTGGATACGTCTCATCTCATCTCATCTCATCGTCTAAGCCACTTATTCCTGGTCAGGGTCGCGGGGGGGCTGGAGCCTATCCCAGCATGCATAGGGGCGAGAGGCAGGAATAAACCCTGGACAGGTCGCCAATCCATCACAGGGCACACACACCATTCACTCACACACTCATACCTACGGGCAATTTAGACTCTCCAATTAGGCTAACGTGCATGTCTTTGGACTGTGGGAGGAAACCGGAGTACCCGGAGGAAACCCACGCGGACACGGGGAGAACATGCAAACTCCACACAGAAAGGCCCCCGGCCTGGATTCGAACCCAAGACCTTCTTGCTGTGAGGCGACAGTGCACCACCGTGCCGCCCCTACATTGGATACGTGTATTAGTTGATGAAATCAGATGGTCAGAGAGTGATCTGGCGCGGGTGAAAGAAACAGCACTACGGACTGTGTAGGACACTGGTTGCAGTAGTCTCACTTTTAACTGCACTGAGAGGGCAGGGAGGTCGACAAGTCTTCGTGACCAAGAAAGCATACTATTTTTCTTAGAATTTTTAGGATAGAATACCACAACAGAGGACAATGTTAGACCACTAGTTAGTCGAGCACAAACACATTACATTACATTACATTACAGGCATTTGGCAGACGCTCTTATCCAGAGCGACGTACAACAAAGTGTACACCAGAAAGCAGGGCTTTTCACTCGCTTTTGAATACCCATAAGAACGAAAAAAATATGTATTTTCAAACTGTACTCATTAACTAAGAATTGTCCAGAGGCAGGTTAAATAATGTATTACTCTCAGCCTGAATGAAGCCATTGAGGTTTAGGACCGTGTGATGGCTCGGATATATTTAGCATTGTTACCAACTGAGGTCTGAAATCTAAATGTTGTTTTTTTAATATGGTAAAGTTTTCTTTGAATTGATTTGTTGAGGAATGTACAAATATGCCAAGCTACAACGGAGCAATCTCTGAAAATACCAGCCAGTTATGAATCTTCAATGACTTTTGCAGGGTGTGAAGGCTGGGTGTTTGAAGTTTGTGTTTACGTGGACGTGGCAACATTTGCTTGGAGTGAAAGCTTTATCCATGAAACTGAACTGCCTTCTCCTGTACCCGTTAAAACGCACATTATGTGGACATGTTACGGTCCTTAAGTTTAAAAACATTACATAACTTTCAGCGCGATGTTCCATTTCCAAATTGGCATTCATTGCCAGTGCTCTCTCCCTGTTAATGCCAATCTGTCTGGAATAATTCACAAGAGCTCCAGTCAAATGTAGCCTAATTACCCCTTAAGAATGAGCATTCTAACTTCTGGATGCAATAACAGCAACATCATGTCGAAACGACACGTTCACACTCGTCAAATCAAATGAGTCACTTGCTCAATGTTTTATGTTATGTATATATTTTTTTTTTTTTGCGAAAATGTGTTTGGATCTTTGGCTGTGTTTATTTTTAATGTGTTTGTGAGACGTGTGGAGTAAAGAAGAGGGAGCTGTTTAATTGATGTCACAGCTGTGCCTGAGCCGGGCCGTGGCTGGTAATTGCAGAGCATAGAGGAGCGAGCGGACTCCGCAGTACAAGGGGACTTCTGTCACTGCATTCAGACTGATTTACCTTTCAGTGACGAAATCCAAGCATTTCTCCTCGTGCTGGGAGTCCCTGTTGGTGCAATCAACAATAGTTGAAACTTCTCGCACCTGTACTGTGTTCATAAAACTGACGACACTACAGTAGCTGTCATACCGTACCTATCTGTCAGATCAAAAATAATGATCATGTTCTGAATATACAGTGCCTTTTTCTGTATTTTTAATATATATTTAAAGTTCCCTCACAGGGAATTGCACCCTCTGAGCTGAAAAACTGTACCGGAATGCATTAATAAGACCACAGTGTTAGTAATGCAATCATAGGCCTGATTCGTAGACGCACTGGAAACCATGTAGTTGAGAATGGTTTATTTCGTTGCCCTCAAGCAGTTCAGAGACTGAGGTGTTCTACACGGTTGCCTTGTGTTTAGGGGAAGAGAACATGCCTGGTTGGTTCTGTGCAGAGGATGATGGGAAGACTAAAGCTCCGTTCTGGTGTCCACTGCTTGCCTGCCGTGTGCCAGTTTTCTCCACAAAAGCCCAGGAGCAGAAGGTGAGTTAGAGCATGCCTGTTTCTGTGCTACTGTAAGTGACAGCGTGTCTTTTGTGTGCGTCAGTATACAGTGGGTATAAAAAGTGTTCATCCCCTTCTGCACTTTTCACATTTAGAGTTGTTTTTTGGTTTTTTGTCTTTATAAATTGTAGAGTATTTTCTGTTGATCAGTTGCAAGAAATCCCAATAAAATCCATTTTTATTCCATGAAGTAAGAAAATAAAATGTGAAAAATGCCAAAGGGGGTGAATACTTTTTTATGCCCACTGCATGTGCCTGTCCTATTGTGAGCGACAGTGTGTGTGTCTGTCCTATTTTTATGTAACTTCCTTGGCAGAGATCTCTGTCTGATAAAAAAATAAACATCATCAGTACTTCTGATCATATGAATGGCCTGCAAGGATTTGCCCCTATATAATCAGTCAAGTGTGTGCCACAAATAAATTGTATCATTGCTACTAACACACATGAATTCACTTTGATAGTGTCATTCCCTGCTGGGTGAAATTGATACCACATTGTCGATTACCAGAGGGAGATAACCTCAGCAGTACATTGTAGTAATTGTAGAAGTCTATTTCTATAAAGTGAAGTACCCCACTCCCTCTATCAACGCTGACTGGCTCACTCAACACAGCTTTTAAAGGGTTGGGAAACGAATCACAAGCCAAACAGTGAATAGTAGTGAGAGCCTGCAAATAAATAGTTTCCGAGCCAAAATTGCAGAATTGACTCTGGGACGTTCCCATGTGATATGAAGCTGTTGCAGACAGACTGACAGGAGAGTGTTGAGATGTGGGACAGTGGGACTGCTCTCAGGTGATGTTCAGTGTCGGTTTCCGGGAGAATTTTAAAATCCCGTCAGAGACAGCGACCTATTGGCACCAATGGGGCCATGGCCTGGCCCATCCCCCCTCAGCCTCAGTGCCACCCCCATGACTCTGCTCCTCTGAAGTCACAGGCTGGCGGGTTTCTGAAGCCTTTGGCAATTGCCCAGTTTGGCCGAACGGGATGTGGTGGTGAATGCAGTCGATGAAGCCAGATCCCTAGTCTCAGAATGTCTGAGCCCGGGCCTAGCTGATCTGAAGCCCCTGTGGTTCAGAATGCGTATGCACAGGTGAAAAAAAACGGATGCTCAATTACCCTTTTAAAACAAGAAGGAAGTATTTAAAAACAGAAACACCCCACAGAACGGGGTTACCAAGCATTGTATCCTGTATCCTGTGGTTCTCTGTGGCTCAGTTGGTAGAGCACAGCGTTGGCAACGCTTAGGCTGTGGGTTCAATCCCCACTAGGGCCACATATACTGAAAAAAATGTATGCATTCACTACTGTAAGTCGCTTTGGATAAAAGCGTCTGCTAAATGGCGTATATTATTGTCATTCCTAATAACGATCATCGTGTGACTGGGGACCCACTAGAACTCCCCCTACAGGCTGCAATGCAGTGGCTCACACCAGCACGGAGGCTTGTCTTTAGATCATGGATCTATAAAAGACATGTAGCTATTGAGTTCAATATGAATATTTAAGAATTGCAATTATCACAATATTACCATGGATAGATTTTATTGCTCAGCTGCAACATATATATAACATATGGCAGGCAGTGTGGTATAATGGTTAGGGAGCTGGGCTTGTAACGTTAAGGTTGCAGGTTCAATCGCCAGGTGGGACACTGCCGTTGTACCCTTTGATATGATTTCACAAGCATTTCTCCTCCTTGTGCTTGACTGCGCTGCATATAGGAGCAAACAGAAGCTTTGGGTGAGAAGAGTTGGAACCGTATTAATCCATGGCGCAATCGTTTTAAAACGTGACGTAAAAAGTTACATTAAAAAAAAAGAATTGTGGCTTGTTGTTCACTTTGCGTGACTCGTAACCGATCGCAGGCAGTCGATGTGATGCGTGAAGCAGTTCACTGTGGCCTGGAGAGAACCCCTAGCCCTGCCCCTAGCCAGAGGGCTTTTACTGTTTTATTCATTCGCATTTAGAATTGCTAAATTACACATAACAGTTACCTGTATAAATGAGTGCCCCACCATTGAAAAGGTTTCCTCTCCCGTAGCCTACTGCAGTTTCTTTATTGGAAGATCGGGGGGGATGGGGGTCACTACCAGCCGTAACATTTGAATTTGAAAAAACACCTTTTGAAGTGAGGGAGCTTTCTCCGTTTCTTTCCGCCACAAAGCACATTTTGAGGTTCAAAGTATTCAATGGTGGAAAAAGATATCAAATCTGTTCCCTTTGATTTCTTGCCATATATGTTAAAGCCACCTAAGTATTAACGGGAGACGTTTTTACATTTCCCCGTGTTGAGCGGACTGTGATTAGCAGCTTAGCGCAGTCCTAACCCTGTCAGTGCCAAGCTCCACAGAATCTCCTCTCCTCTCCGCTTGGCAGCTCAACTCCACAACCGAGTGGGGGAAAAAAAAGAACGTGGAAATGTGTGGAAAAAAGAAATTCCACGTGCGGGGAAAAAAAGAAAGATTAAGTGAGACGGGCCCTGACACAACTGAGCCGAAAGTGCCTATAGAAATATAAGTCTAAGGAGGCATTGATTGAGTAACACCTGGGTCTCTGCATGCAGTTTGCTGGGAAAGGCAATTGCTCGAGGGTGAACTCCTTAGACAATTGAGATAGCCATTATCAGGACTTTGCTGAATGTGCTCAGTACTGTCAGACTAACCCCCTACCCGCGGGCGCACCAAGCTCAACTCGCCTGTTCCTGAACAGATTTTCTGGACGTACGGAAGAGCTGCCTTTCCTCTCTGGATTAGAGAATGAAAGAAACAATGCGCTCATTTTAAATGTATTCAATTGTATTCAATGTATTCTCATTTTGGTTACTTTTTCCATTTTTAGTTTTTTCACAGAAAAAGTGGAACCCTGGTTTGGAACCCTGGTTTGAAAGGTTTCAGGGAGGCTGCGCTATTCAGCGTAATTGTTTTGGTTTTATTTACCTTTGTGCTTCCATATAGTAAATTAACAGTTTAAGCTTATTTTTTCCATACTCCACGCATACACGTTGTTGTTAGGGCTTATCCCTTCGGTAACTAAGACCATTAATGCACATATCTTGGGGTCTAACCGCCTCGAGTTAGCAAAGTTCTAACCCACCCAAGAAAAACAGGAAGTGGTCTTTTTCATTTAGAGGGAGGCTGGGAGAGACGCTAACCTACAAACGCTGCATGAATTCACAGTACCGTGTACCGTGTAATGCTACCACAACAGGTGGAGCTCCCATGGGCTGTCAATCACTGGCTCGTATGAGCCAATCAAACGTCTTTGCCATCCATAGCAACACTTATGAGTCCCTGTCTGCCTCATGTTTAGCCATAGCAGAAATCATTTATGACATTCGTTTATGTATTCCCTTTACAGCATGTTAGAGGAATCATAACCTCTTCCATATCAAAGGGTGCTTTGTAATTCCATCATCAGCTCTTTTGAAGCGCTGGATATCGGAGTGGGGAAATGGTTTGGATTGGTTTCATCATTGCACACTGGTGAAGGCCTAGTTGCCGAGACGTTTGTGTTTTCTGCTCCTCTGTGCCTAAACGTATGGATTAAAATAACTGCAAATAACTTTTTGAGTCTAAGGACCTTCTTTTCTGAGTGCAAACCATCCTCTCAATTTTTGCAATTATTCTATTTTGGTTATACGCACCTAACCTGCCTAATAAGACGTCGGTCTTGTGCGGTTGAGCGCAATGGGATACACCCTTCTTTGACTTTTGAAATGGTTTGGATTGCATCATTTTTCACTCTATTATCTATTATTATTATTATTATTATTATACTTGCATCACTTTTAAGAAACGTTTAACAGTTTTAGAATTTGCATGCTTGATTGGTCAAAAGATTGCTTCCTACTCCAAGGTGAATGCAGCATGCCTCTACGCCAGTGCGCTGGAGACGGTTCTGTGCACAGTTATGGGTGGGTACACTGTGCCAGTGTGGACGGGAGCCACCCTTTGCCACTCACGTGCCGGATCTGGCACGCTTAGGAGACAGGAACGCCAGGGCCGCATTGAATCGTGCCTGACTACTGACTGACTGCTTTTCTGGCGGTGGTTTCAATCCTCTTACATTTGAGAGTGAGGGGGAGGGCATTTCCCCCTTTTTAAAAGCAGCATTTGGGGAGGGTACAGGGTATAAATGATTGTGGTGTGGTGCCGTGGTCAGGGAGGTGCACTGTTTGTGTCAATTGAGAAAAAGGTCAAAAATATAAGCTGTGTTATGTAAAAATATATGCTATGTCAGTGATGCGTCCAAGGTTATTGAGAATGGTGAAGGTTTGAAAGTGCGTTGTGGATTCCGGGCACGTTTTGTTAGCGCACACACAGGATGTACCGCCAACGGGCATGGGATGGGGCAGCGGGGAAACAACATGACCAGCAAAGGGAGATCCGCATGATTTGCAGGGCCAGTGGACTGCCGCATGTCCGCGAGGGGTCGGGCGGTGTTGGCAGGGAGGCCTGTCCAGAGGGAGCCGCGTGCCCTCAGCAGGGCCGGCGTCAGGGCCTGTGTGAAGCAGATAGTGAATTCGTGCTGGGCCGAGCTAGAGGAGGGAGCGCGCGCGCAGATCGGCCTCGTGATATCTCTCGAATTCAAACATGTTGTTAAGCGGTCACTCGAACGCTTCTGACAGCATCCAGCAGGGGGTCGGCACGATCTTTCTTCCAGCGAGGCGGTGGAGCTCCTGGACCGTTGCGCGTTCTGCCAGGGGCTACGGCGTGGCCGGCTCGGAGAGAGGCTGAGCTGGAGCTCACGCTGCTGGGAAGGCATTCTGAATGAGACATCAGCGCGGCATGCTGATGCCTTCTAAAAGGCTGGGAGGATGAAAGGTGGGAAGAACAAAAAAAAGCGGAAAAAGAGATTTGTTAGTAGATGCCGCTACTTATCTAAAAAAGCTATCCTCCAGTGCACTCCCCCCCCCCCTCCCGCAGGCCAATGTGTTCCTTTTCCTGTGATACAGAAATGTCCCTCTGGCACACACAAACAAACAGCAGGGAGGGAATGCGCCCGCTCCAGCGTATTTATCCAGACTTTTCTCAGTTGGTTGCTACAGCCGTGGCCTTTCCAGGTCTAGGAGGACCTTCGGAACTAAGAAAGGGTAGATTAAAGAGGTCTTCATTTCTTATGCCCAATCTGTGCCTCCTTTGTTAATTACCCTACGAACTCGTTGTCATTGTCAAGGCTCCGACTGTTTTCTTCTTCATTGGAGTTCACAAGCATCCCAGGGGTGAAGGGAATTCTGGGAAGATCGATTACAGCACATGGGGGAACATATCAAGGTGATGCCCCTGAAGAATTGATAGGCAGCTTGTGACTAGCATGCTGGCTTTAACCAAAAAGGCTGCAGGCAGGGGTGTAATTTAAATACCAGAAGTGGTAGGGACATTTCATGTGGGGAGTCTGGGGGTCCCCCCCCCATAAAAATGTTTTCTTCCTAAATGCAATTTTCCTGCATTTTTATTATATTTAGCATGACTGATGGACAAAAACTGCTGGACCACAATTTGTGATCAGATCATTATCCTTATTTTCCCATGAAAACAATTGCCTTGAACCTCTAGATGGCAGTGTTTTACACAGTTACTGTACTTTTATTGTGGCCCTGTATGCATGACCCACTGCACACACAAAAAACGTTGACATCTGGGCAGCTGACTTTGACATCTATGCCACAGACTTCCACAGCAACCTCATTCGCTGAATGCAGTCAACGACGTTGGTTGCCACACTCTTTCTGGTGGTTACATGTTGCCTGTCGGCAGCATGAAGTTGTTTTATTAAGGTAGGCATACAGTAGGTAAGGTAGGCACGGTAGGCATATTTACTCAGTTTAAACCAACCTGTTCACTTCTAAAGTGGATTAGCCTACGGATGAAGCTAAATACAACTGTTGGTTTTGATATTCAAGGAAATAAGTGATGTGACTTCGGACATTAGTAGTACATAGAAGTAAGTGCGTAAAACACTCACTAGCTGTGGTTCGGGCTAAGTGTATAGTATGTGCTATGTCCAAACATTAACCTGGCAATAAAAGATAACAAGTAGACATCGGTTCCAGTGAGTTTACTCTCAGCAAGATCGCTACACTATTCTCTCATGCTAGCTAGCAAGCATTAGCACTTTTAGTTAGTTACCTGGCTATCTAGCTAGCTAGATGCATAATTGTCCACAAAATTATGACGGATCAGTCTACAAGTTAGAACGCATTGGGGGAAAATATGCCCTCATGTCTATCTTTCTTTTTTCGACATTTTAAACCGCTGAGTGAAATACTTTATATCACCAGCCGTGCGAAAGAAAGCCCGGTCTAGCTTTCGAATCGAGTGGACGCCTACTCGGCTTGCATAGCCCACACAAACCTCTGCCCTAGTTCCACCAAAAGTAGGGCACGCCTACAGTTCCTACAAGTGGCCACAGATTCCGCGTGGTCCTCCGAGAAACGCGTTTTCCCAAAAAAGTGCGAGAGACACGTCCCTACCAGTTATTTAGGGAAATAGGGCTCATCAGTTTTCAGCAAATTACTCTGTTAATTATCCGACCCACACGTTTTCTTTCGTTTCCAATAGCAACCGAACATGACTCCACATAATGCGTGTACCCGTAACTGCAGCGTGAGAAACCATGACCACTGGCAATGCAGGGCCTGAAACAGATGCTTCTCTCCTCCTCTTAGCGGCATGCCGCGGCAGAATATGCATGTTGGTCTCGATGCTTCTGTAAGTCAGTACACCTCATTTTCTCTTGGGGGGGGTGTAAGCAGGCACCGCACATCGGAGCGGCGTGATGGGAGATGAGCAGATGTGGTGTCAGGCAGGGAGAGGGGCGTGCACAGCAGAGGGCGAAGGACTGGCAGGTGAACTGGGGCCACCACAATGTTTTCCATCCTCCAGACAGACTCACCTTCAAGCCTCTCTTGAAGACAAACACCCCCCCCAAATGTGCGAGGAGCACCCCTCTGCCTTTTTTTTTGTTACAGTGTGCCAGCAGTCTAAAGAAAAAAAGGGGGGGGCGGGGAGCTCCTTGACAGCGACAGATAATGGAGTCGCCCCCCCGGGACATGACCTGGATTTCCTGCATTAAAGCATTTCGGTGGCAGGAGAGTGATCTCATCAGGGTTATTAAAACAGCAGGGGGAGTCCCGCTGCGCCCCCTTATCTCTCACCGAGAGCCCCCGGCCACGGTAACGTGCTGTGGCGCGCGTCCCTATAATTCTGGGAGCCTTTGATCTGTCCTCTAGACAGGAGACGGTTCGTATTGTTTTTTTTGTTTTTGATTAATCTGGCAATGACTCCTGAGGTGAATGTTGATTTGCCATGGCATTGCCGGCTAATTGGATTAAGGTGCGCACAACAAATGAAGGGAGACGCACAAGCTGTGAAGTTAGCAGTACCTTTGTCACTTTCCATTAGTTATCGTTACAATGTTAATATCTAGAATGAAAGAAGAATGAAAAAACTTTCAAAAGAATTATGAATATTGCTAATGATGAAGAATAGCTTTTATTCGATGGTCCATATGCATGGGAAGTTGCACAGATAATTTTTTTCTGGGTTTATGCGTTTATGCAGCGGGATATTAGATATTGGTAAAGGAATCCAGGTTAAGTACCTTGCTGGAGGGTATTTCGGCACGGAACCAGACCTCCGGTCTCAAAGGCAGTTTCTTATTGAATTCTTTCATTCTTACCACAACTGCAGTTCGCATTGCCAACCAGTATTTGAATCAGCTTGTGGCACTTGCACGGCCACTCGTTCTGAAGGAGCATCCGAATAACGCCTCTACTTTCTAATAAATTAATCGAAAGCAAAGAATCAAAAACCGCTTCGCCGAGGAGCTCAGCCTCTCATCGTGATGAAATGAGGTCTACGCTTTGAGATGCCTGGCTCTGCCTCATTCAAAGATCTGCCCATCTTCAGCTCACCTCCTCTTCCCCTGCACTCTTCCAGTCAGTAGAGGGCAGTGTGTCCTTTGTGTTCAGACGGTGCAGCCGTGAGTGTCGCAATGCCTGCCGGCGGTGTGGTCCTTTGCCGAGGCTGAGCCGTCCTTTTGACAGTCGCGTGATAATTACTGGAAGTCGTCTTCACCCTGTTCTGACACGTCAAACGGAGCAGGCATGCGGTGGCGATAATAAGCTGAACGGGAAGTGCTGGTGGAGAGGGAGAGTGACCTCCTCTGCCATGCACGTCCAAGCTATACTTTCTGGGGATTGGGGCAGAGAATAATCCACATATGTCGAGCATTGTGCTGCAGCAAAAACGTACCTGCAGCTGAAGGCTCAGCCGCTGGTGCATTAGGCTCTCAGCCCTCTCCCACACAAGGAGAGAAGACCGCATCAATTGTTAAAAATGTCCACGTTCCGCCTGATATCTCTGTTGCCTTGCTGCCTGCCACTTGCCATGCTCCTGTTGTTTGCATGTCCTCTCCTTTTGTCCCTCTCTTGTTAATTACATTGTCAGTCTTTTGTCACTATTTATAAACAACACGGGCCAGCCTCCACAGGAGATGATCTTACGTGATAAAAGCACAATGCGAAATTATTATTCCTAGTGGGGGAAAAGGAGAAAGTAGCCCAATGATTATAGATTTTTTTTAAAGGCAGGGCTGTGTGCTACATTATCTGCACAGCCAAGGGGAGTCGAGGGGTTGAAATGGGATCAGGGTCTGTCATGGAAAGATGTCCGGATCAGATCCCTCCAGGTAGAGCACTCGAGTGTTTGGCATGAGGGTGGAGCGTGGGCCTTTTGTGTGCGTCCCCGCCATCCGAGCAGGAGAATTTAAGCTGCCGGTTTGCAGCCAGAGGCCCCCGCCGTTCTGTTGTGCCCGAGCTCTCCCTGAAGGTGGGCGCGGGGCTCTGTGTCCTCGGCCGACGCACTCTCGTCACCCGCCAGAGCCGCATCCGACCACGCGCCATCGCGCCAGGAGTCAGTGAGTCATGCGTCCCCGAATCCTGGCTCGTGCTCCGTGATTGGCTGGTTCCGGTCAGAAACAAGCTCGAGTCACGACACGGTGACAATGAGGTGCGCTGCCGTTGGGACGTTTGCACAGCCCGCGCCACTTGCACAGAACGGGCCAGATGGCGGCAAAGCCCAAAGGACGCTGCCAATGTGGGCGAGAGGGGAGGAATCGGATCGCTCTTTGTGCGGGCGCACGGGGCGTCGTGGGAACGCAGCCGCACGCTGCGGTTGTGGAGATGTGAAATCATTGTCTCGCTCAACTCTGCCACTCACCAGTGGGATATTAGCAGGGGAAGGGGGACCGTAAGCTGTTTTACCTGGTGCAAGCTACTTGATAACCAGTGATGTGTAAAAAGTGATGGGGTCTGAATACTTTCCGGATGCACTGTATCGCTCATGAGCAGATTTGATTTTGCAAATTTATTCAAAATAAAAACTGAAATATCAATTTACATAAGTATTCAGACCCTTTGCTTTAATGCCATACCAGATTTAAAAAATATATATTTAGCAAATGTGTAAGATTTACTCAACAATGTAATCTATTTAATCTACCTAAATGTAATTTATTTAGCTTTTCCTAACATTCCTGCAAAGTATATTTTGTCCTAGATGGGTGCTGCACTTTGCTGGTGTTTGAGGTGAGAGAGAGTGCCGTGGCAGAGTACCCCCTTTCTGTACATTTCTGGTACAGTGAAGCAAATTCAAATGCAGTTAATGCAACTAATACTGCTACTGCTAATAATAATAGAGAATATCTCCTTGCTTGGTAAGCTTATCGGGAATGAAAAATACAGAACTTTGTGCGGGGCATTTGGAATAAATGGCATGCCATACACCATTTTTTTCTGTCTAAAATCTGTCTCAACAATGTTACAAAATAAGTGAAAATATTCATCATCTGAAGCTGGACTGTAAATGGTGATTAGCAGGCGGTTTATTCTTTCATCCCTCCTCATCTGCTTACAGAATTTCAATGAAGGGAGACCAGCTCATAAATTCAGGACATTTCTGTTAACTTTGAGTCGACTATTTTTAGAAAGAAAGAAAGAAAGGGGTTTGGTTTTCTGAGAAAGAAATCATTCCCTAATCAGCTTGTCAGGCGATCCAGTTGTTAACTTAGTGGAAGTACATGGGACACAGCGTACCAGATACAACAACAAATACCAACAGAACTCAAATCCAAAGGCTTTTTCATTACGCCCGCGTTTTGTTGCACAGCTCTCAGGAGAAGATTCTGTGCCCTCTCTTTGCCCTCTCTGTCTCAAGTTTCATTCCAGTCAGCGCATAATGATTCTATTTACATCCTCTCCCACCTGCATTTATTGAATTCCCATTAACTAATCCACTCTTTTCTCCCCCGCTAATCTGTGTAAGTCCTGGAATACCAAGCGCACGGCTGAGCAGAGCATCTCCATTCAGAACACCCCTCTTTCTACCCGGATGCCTCTACTTTTTCCCTCTAACACCCCCAAAATGTATTTAAAATAAAAATAATAATAATATATATATGAGGAAATAATTCAAGGATTCAATTATTCCAATGTCAGAGCATTTTAAAGAAAATATAAGACCAACACCTCCCCTAAAATAGAATGAAAGATATTTTAAAAAACCACAAGGTTCCACATTACAGTAAGTGGCCCTAATACCTGTGTGATTACACTGTTAATGCAAAGTAGGTACATTGGACAGCTATAAAAACCTGTTTGCAGATGTATTTGAAGTTGTTTTATAATTAAATTCCCATAGTCACAATCATAAGAGCTAGCTGGCTAATTCATTCTCCTTTTCCTCCACAGTCAACATATGAACTTCAAACATGCACAATACAGTATCTGCAGTTGTAAGTACAATGTAACAATACGTACTTGCACGTGTATTAGGACTTAACGTAAAGTGGGACCAAAAACAATAGAATGTTCCTCTCTCCCCAACAAAAGGAGCTGTCTGTAATCAACGTGGATTCAGGAGAGTGGTTTTACACTCCCCTTGTCCAAGGGGATGGCGCATCAGCACCAGGCTGGCTCTGCTTCTTTCTGATCCGACCGAAGCGGTGGATTCCTTAAACTGGATCGTGACGCTATACCACACCATCTGTCTGTTATCACAGTTGCGTAACACTTGGCCGTGCTAATGAAGTGACTTGATCAATCTTAAGTGAACGAACGCAAGATATTCTCCCATCCCCGTGCTCCCGCCATCGGCTGTGGGAGCTTCAAAGGCATTCGGAGCTTTGATGGCTGAAAACAGTGCTATTAAAAGCACCAGTGATCTGAGAAACAGCAGGGAGTGGCCGTTTATTTAATTACACTGTTTGCAAGGTTCACATGCTACCACGTCAACTGCTCTGACTTTGTGTCTGACTTTGGGCAAAATTGAAGCGCAAAAAAAACCCAGCCTCCATCCGCAGTAACTCCGTTCACGAGACATTAATGAAAGTGCAGCTTTTGACAATGACTGCCAGCGTTGGCACATTAACCGCAGGGTCACAATGTGAGCAACGTTGAGCCGTGTAACTTTCGCTCCTATTGAGAGATCAGCTCGGATCGCAGCGCAATGTACATTTCACAGCCGATGCGCGGAAACTCCACCCGAGGCATAAACACTGGCGCGTCGAGGGTCGGTTGCTGACATTATTTGGTTACGGATAAAATGTTCTTAGGCGTGGAATGAATAACCCACGGCCTGTCAGCATACAATTATAGTGTAGTTACTGCATCAGACTAACTTGAATTACCTCTGAAACTTGGTGCATTAAATGAGGCACAAGACAAAAGCAATGGCAGATTTGACTTCAGAGGCTACTGCCAGCAATACTAATTATGATTGTGACAGTGGTCATAATAGCAATCACATAGAATTAATGTAAGGGTCACCGTTTAGTTGGGAAGGGCTTGGAGCACAGAGCACACAGAGCGCACGTGGCTTACTGTGGAACACACGTCCCAGAATGCACTTGTTTGGCGGATATAAAATATAATATGATCATTTTTACATGATAACGGTTTAAATTTGGAATACTTTTGCATTTTAATGTTTTGTTTGTAGCAAGTAGCTGTGCTATAAGTGGAATAAACCACTCCAAGCCGTGCGTTCTCAGGATATATACGCACTTCTGGGGTGGGAACGACACGAGGCTGTTAAGTCGCCATTTAGTTGGGAAGTGGCTCACAGCACACCGTGTGTAGTACAGCTCTAACTGGAAAACTAGATGATGCATGTCTCAAAATGCATGTCTCACCATTATGAAAATATCACAACGCGATTCTGGTGTGCACTATTGATTTAACCAGGACGGTTTAAAAACAGGCTTTTCTCATTTAAATGCAGCAGATGATAAAGAGGTCCAACCTGCTCATATATACAGTTTATGACAATGATTACATCACAAGGCCGCTGTGACAGCTAATATTACGGGCCTCGGTCATGAGCCAGTCTTTTTATTATAGCCGCTCACAAATCAATACACAAGTGAACTGTTGCTTGCGTTCAGTTTTTGGCCCGTTGTGGGACACCGCTGTGGATATTTATCACCAAATGCTCTATGTTACTGTAGCTCATCTGTAGTGTTGAGGAGATCCTGTTAGTGTTGTGAACACGTCCCCCCCGTCCCCCCCACAACACAGTAGTACCAATAGTACCTGTGGAAACAGGCTGTTCAATGTGAGGAGAGGAAAGGTCTCACAGTGATTCATTAAAACCCACAGACTGCGCACAACACTGTCCCCCTATCTCTTATAAGCTCACAGACGGGGTTCCCTTCAAACGTGTAGGGCCTGGGCGTGTGTCAAACAGCAGTCAATTCATTAGGAAAATACAAAACTTGGAATGAGTGAGAGACAGCAGGCGAGGACGAGAGAGAGAAACAAATCACACAAGAAGGAGAGGGAAAAACAGATTTATAGAGAGGATGAAAAAGGCAGCTGCTTTGTTAATTTGGAATTAAAAAATAAATAAAAAAGGGTGGGGGGGGATGTGGGGGTGGAAGGAGCCCTCCTGCTGGACAGATGGGCCGGTATAATAACGTGGCTGAATTATTTCTGCTGCTTTGTGTTTGTGTTTACGCATGCATCGCAGGAGGCTGGAAGGCACTGGGCGACGGATGTAATAAATTATCAGTGATTGATGCTCGCTTTTCATAGGGGCAACATTAAAAGACGCTCCACCGCTGAGCAGTTGTCCATCTGCCAAACACCCCCCAACCTAGAATGTTACCCAACCATCCCAGTGCGGGTCATTCGGAGGGCGTGGACTCCGGTAGACAGCAGCAGACGGATGGACGCCTGCTTTCCCTCCGTGACAAAAGGAGGCATCGCCGTTCTCTTCTTGTCTGCAGCCTGGATGCTTCCGTCTCTCAGCCCCCTTACATTAATAGCATCTCCAGCTCCAATTTCCTTCCTTTTGTATGTTGCCCTTTCTGGAGGCCTGCTGCGATCCCGGTGTCAAAGTGTAAGCCCCTTTCGTTTCTCGCTAAGGCTTCCGAGTTCCCATAATCCTCGCTGTTTCTCTCAGGGCTGATTTGATTTGATTTTTCTTTATGGGGAGCGTGGCTCATTCCGAGAGGCTCACACTCATCTTTGGCATCCTGAAGAAGGATAGCATGGCAAAATAACGTTTTCCTGCATTAGTGCTCCCAACAGGTGGGAAGTATGCAGAAGCACCATAAACAGTGGACCAGGATCAGGTGGATGCCTCTCGATTTAATTAACAAAAATACTGCAACTTTATAGTGTCTGGCGTTGATCCCGTTGAAACCCATTAAAAACTGCGATATTCACTTGAAATCTCGGAGACCATCCTGACTGGTTTGGTTATAAGCACATTTTACTAGGGGGAAGGGGGAGGGCACTCATTCGGACTGACATCAGAAATATGGCTGACTGTACTGAAACGCTGCAGTTACTTTCTGCACTTAACAGAAGCTAGGGTCATCGTAGTTGGACACGACTAACTAACTGTCCAGCAATCAAGTTTTAAACAGCATACAGATTCATGCCTCGCTTCTAACATTGTGCATGGTCTTCTAACATTTTACATGGTCTTCTAACATTGCAGATGGTATTCTAACATTGTATATGGTCTTGCCTTTGGGCCAGGTCCTGGTGCAAATGGAAAAGAGCAGGACAACAGAAGCAGCGGCGAGAGGAGACTGTGTGGTTCCATTTAGACAACACAAATTTTGGCGCACTTAACCCATGGATATAGGCAATTGCACCAGCCATAACTCTTTAAAACGCAAACAAACAAACTTGAAAATCAAACTTGCAATCGTGACTGAAAGAAAATCAAGACTGCACTCATGACTAATTTTAGCCCGTTTGTTTTTCATACTGTTTTTAATCTTAGGATTGTGTATGTTTTGTATAGATGTATTTTTTTGATATTGATGTATTTTCTTATAATGTTACTGTTTATTGTTTATTATATTGGTATAGGGTATGTTTGTAACCTGCTGAGGGACTACAGATTTAGCCACATGCAAATTAGCCATATGGCAAACTCTGGCACATTACATTGAGGTGTAAACTGAAATGCTGATTAATGTGCACTGTCCGTATCAAAAAGCAGTCTTCATGTGGAAGAAAAAAAGTACTGTGGCCAGCTGACTAGCTTGTTTGCTGGCTACCCGTTGGTGTTAAGTGTTACCTAGTAACAAACTGTGCTCAACTAGCTAGTCACCCAGTCACAGATGTGCTACAGCTAGCTATCCAGCCACATATTAGTTATCAGCTAGCATCAATCATAGGGTGACCAGATTCAAACAACCTAAATGCAGTACAAGCAGGATGAATTTGTACTCATGATATTGTTGAGCTGTGCGACAGAGGAGGAATCATACAAGACACAGGTCAAAATGCGGAACTGTCCTGTACAATATGGGACATTATTTCACCCTATCTGAGCAAGCTTGCTAGTTATAAATGTGCTGCAGGGATCATGCTTTCTGTTTACCTATGGTGCTTTGTGCTAGCTATGAACTAATACGTAGTTAGCTAGTTAGCCAGCCACACCGTATGATCACCTTATAATGTTATTATGCAATTGACATGAGCTATTTCAAGCCTTATTGGCTAACTTACCATAATCTCTGTGCTATAGCATGAACAATCAGAGGCCCTAAAATCTATTCCAAAATGGAAATATGTATTGGCTGTGCTACTCACAAGCTTTGGGAAGAGTTTCATATATCAGCTCGTATCTGTCATTTATAAACAGTTGTTGCAGCAAAGCTGCCCTCTGTTGTAGCTACCTGCAAACAGCTTCCAGTGAAATGTCCGTTCAGCGTCATTGAGTGGAGAATGCAGAGGCAAGGGCCATCAATTTCTAGCATGTATTCTGAGCCTTTGAACACTTATGTGTTACGTAAGACACTGAACCATGCTGCAACAAATACAACCATGTATCAGAAGGCTCTCCAAAGCCTACTTTCATACATTTAAAGTAATATTGATTTAAGGGAATCTGAATCAGACCTGGGGGGGGCATTCTCATGAAAGATAACTGATAGAAAAACATTATGTAATGATAAATTCATACCATTGCGAGTGAGTATAAGACTACTCATCTTGTGATTTGAAAAAGACAGCAGCAGAACCAATTAATTGACTTGTGTGACTGCTGCCTGCTGACTGAGCCAGTTGTGACAGGAATATCACACAGGCAGTTGTCTGATTGGTCGCTACCCTCCTTCAGTGACTGATGCCAACATCTGGACTCACCTAGGGAGCCAATAGTTATACCACAGGGTTCAAAGTACCGTATCTGGCCTTCTACCTCAGAGAGAATCGGCAGCCAGGAAGACACAACATGAGCAACAGATGCATTACCACAGACAAAGCGCCCATGGTGGTTAATTGAATGTTCGTTTTGCCTCTTTCAGCTGGAAGCAGCTCTTCACAACCCGGTCCAATGTGCTCTGCTTGGGTTTTCAGCCGCCAGCACCTCCCTGCCCCAGGGCTACCTCTGGGTAAGTTCAGCACATTCCCTGGCCGCGCCACAGATCTTCAGCACAAAAAAAATCCATAATGCTTTTAATAGTCCGACAGAATCCGTTGCCCTGCTTGACACAGTCTGCTGGGACTGTACTGTTGGACTTTTATAATGCACGATGTACCATGGGGTGGAGAGAGAAAGCTTTACAGAGGGGTTTTCTGATGAGTGGAGAAAATTGTTCTGGCAGACAAGGGCATTCCAATCCCTGGATTTTAGTAGAATTCAGCTGGATTTATAAAAGTAAAAGTAAGAAGTATTTTTTTCCCCCTTACTCCTTCTTAACTACAGAATTCTAAAAAAAAGTTATTCTTTAGAGCAATATTAGGATTATAAATCCAGTGTAAGCCCCTTTCTGAAAAAACTATATATTACCATGTATATAAAATGTAAAAGAAAAACTAAATTATATTGCTAGTTAGCCTGCAAACTTCTATAACTTCTGCCTTTTTCAGAGAACTTGGCTACAGCGACTCCCACACCAACTTGGTTTGTGTGATAAGACTTTTGTATGATTTTTAACTTGAAACCATACTGTAGATGTATGGAGTACTTGGTGCTAGCTAGCCAGCTAACTTCATAGTACACAAAACATCTGGAAAGTAACAGAGTTAGCGAAGCAACTTACTAGCCATTGCTAACTAAAAACATTTGCAAGAAACTATTTAAGAACAGTTGCAGCTAGCTTGCCAGATGTTACTAGCCAGACATGTCAGCAAGCTATGTAATACATAATGAACCATTTGCTGACATTAGCTAACGAGTTAGCACCACTATGAACTTGTTCTAGCCCCTCGGCTACGGAATCCCACAAACTCTGATAGCAAGCTGGCTTTATGTATTGTTAGGTAACTAATCTAGCTAGCTAGCTAAGTTAGCTCGCCATGAAAACATACTGTAGTTTAGTTTACAAGCTTGTTAAGTTAGACAGTTAAACAGCAATGCTCCATCTGTGAATCAAACCTGCAAATAAGCATTCCCTAAGCATTATACTATACTGCCACCCCTCTCTTCCAGCTCAAGGATGTTTTTGCCATTACAATCTGAAAGCAGCTCGGTCTCTTTCAATTCCACTGAAGTTCACCAATGATTGCTCATTTTTGAAGGAGCCCAGGTTTTATATTTCTGAAAAACAAAAAGTATTGCATCAAATGAACAGTTGAAAAAAAAACCCTCAATCAGTATGTCTCCAGGAATGATGTCTCTCAGTATGGCTCAGTGCTAATCCACAGATTCTCTTGTTTCCATCTCCCCCATTTGGACTGATGAATACTGAAAGCACATTTACTCCAGGGGAAGATGTCGCCGCTGTCCTTAAAAAAAACAGTGTCCAAGTCTCTGGTGGGAAACAAGTCCAGCGCTAACACAGGTTCCTCCAAATGAGTTACCATTGTGTGGCCCTGCCTGTTGGGGTTTGTCGGGGGATTGCAATTCAGCTGAGTTTATGTAGGAATTGGGTCAGAGAGAATGAGCGTGTGGGTGTGTATATGTGTCTGGCTTGAGTGGAGGCTGTTGTAACTCTTGATATTTTTAAGGGAATAAGCAGAGCCCGTATAAGATGAGCCCATTTCCTCTGATTAGGTCTGTTCTCAGCTTGTGTCAGTACATCAGGTGTCCTGAGGTGCCTAGGGACACCCTTGCAGACACACTGATGGTCTGATAGAATACCTTGGAAATGAAATGGCTGGTTGCCGTGGCGGCTGGTGAGCTCCAAACAGGGGAAGGTGGAGAGCTTACTATAAACAGGATAATAATGACAATATGTAATAATTAGAAAATCTTGTCAATTTAATTCAGGGTTGCCCATCAGCAGCTAGTTCCTATTAACATAATTATATCTGTGGCAGCATTTGTTTGGTGCTTTTCACATTCTTAATCACAACAAAGAGACGTTAAATAATTATGATTATAGCAAAGAGTTTATATACCACAGCTTGGTTAAATACCTGATCCTGATTGGTCGAGAAGAGTTAGTTATTTTCAAGTAAATCGTACAGAGAAACATAATAATGTACGGCTATGAAGTACTTCCAGCAGTAGTTTTAGTAACACAGTTCCAAATCACGATCAACCTTCTATTTCAATTGAACATTTGATTCACAAAACAAAAATGTACTGAAAATAACAGCAAAAAATAACAAGTTAACAACAAAAATATAGCTCTACAACAATTTTGTTTAATTGTATTTTAGTGTTCTGTTGCATGTAGCTAAGGTATAAGCGGGATGAAGCACTTAGAGCTGTGAACTTTAGGGTGGTTAACGGACCCTAAGCTATACAGCCGGGCAGCATCACACCACCCTGTCATGGTTTATCTTCAAACAACTGCACAGCCCTTTGTTTGCCTGACTCAGAGAACCTGTCTTGTAATAAACCTTACTTGACTTCCGGGTGGCATTCTGTTGTTGCACCCACAAGCGAAGCATTTAAACTTAATTACAGTGAATACCCAGTAATATAAATGAATCATTATCTAGATTCAATCAACGTTTAAAACAATTAAAAGTTTGAAAAGCTCAACTATCACCAAAAATTACTGTAAAAAACGTAATTGTTTCAGAAAATGTTTGCATTGAAAAACATGTGTTGTGTGTCAGGGTCTTACCTGGACTAGCACCAGAGATTCACAAACATAAAAGCTATTATATCCCAAAAACGACGTTTTCAGTGATACGTAAACATATGCACTAACGCGGTTTTCCTGCACGCAGCTTTGACGCCTGCTACAGCACTGTAGCTATGTTGGTTTACTGTACTTCAAACAACATGTAGGCCACTCACCTACCCGCAAAACCCTAATACTGTACCAGAGGTGGCAAACACAAGTCAGCTATACTTTCTATAATTTCTTAATCAGATCTTAAAGAGCTCTTATGTGGCTCTGTAAAACTTTCGATATTTAACGCTTGACTTTTTGCCGACAGTGCTTCTGCTGTGTCCACACTTTTCAAGGGGGCAGCTGTAGCGCAAAGAACTGTGAGGGACAGATACAATCGCCCCCACACATCACCCATCACTAGAGCCCACGTATAGAGGCAGTTCACTGATGTTTCAACTACCCTGGGGACACTGGCTGTTGCAGTTCCATTGTCTGGTGTTAGATTAAATTTATTCTCATGTGGGGGTTAACTGGGGTTGGGGGTTGGGGGGGGTTCTGTGGGTGTGTGAGTGTATGTGTGTGTGAGAGAGAGTTTTTTTGACATAAGCCCAGTTATAATGACTCACCATATTATATAATTTAGTCTAATTCTAGTTTTTTTTGTACTTCTTTCACTTCTCTGATGAAAAGATGTCAGTACACAAAGCATTTTAAATGGTACTTTGAACCTCTTACAACTTGTCATCTATTCATTTGAAAGAAATGTTGGGGAAGTTTGGGAAGGATGGATTCAATAGGGATACTAGGTTTTCTTTATTTTACTCTACCTAAACCCAGTTTAAAACCTGTGCTGCCAGGTTCTAAACGGAGTAAATATAGTAGACATTTTCAATAGAGGAAAGTCAAATGGCGGACTGTACATTTCAAATGAACACAGTGGCAGGCGTTACTATGGCCATTTCTTGACGCCCGCTGCAGTGGAGTGGACGCTCTTCCTGTGTTTACCCTGAGCTTCACCCTTTTACATTCGTCCCTTGTTCCACACAGGTGGCCAGCGGGGGAGACTCAACCCAAGGGCAGGTGGACATCTTCTCTCTGAACAGACCCACTCCCCGCGCCGTGAAGTCCTTCCAGGTGGGGGCGCCAGTGCTGTGTATGGAGTATGTGTCGGAGCCCAGCCCACCAGAGGAGGCCGAGGGCATGACCCGGTTGGGCAACACCATCTGTGTAGGGCTACAGGACGGCAGGTGAGAAAGCATGAGACAATATCACAGTGTCACATATTAACATTGAAATGTAGCCCAATGCACAACTAGTTACTTGACACCAGACACACACACAAAAAAAATAAAAATAAAAAATATATATATTTGGAATCCACTGAGAATATTTTTGTCTCGCTGTAATTTTGATTCTGCCATTTCTATAGACGAACAAAATAATAAAAAAACAGAAGCAAAAGCAGAACGGTCCTCTAAACAATATCCAAAAGGAGAGCCGGCCCAAAAGCGGCCGTGGCTTACACACAGTGCTCGCACATGGTACCACGAAATACATTCAGGATCTGCCTCTAACGCTCGATGGACACATCTCAAGTACGGGATGCTTCAATCTCAGTGTCCAGCCCAAAGTGGTCCCATGGTCCCACTTCACCAGCTACAAATTCCTGCCCTTAAAAGCACAGATTAAAAGCACACATGAGTAATAATAATATATACGCCATTTAGCAGACGCTTTTATCCAAAGCGACTTACAGTAGTGAATGCATACATTTTCAGTATATGTGGCCCCAGTGGGGATTGAACCCACAACCTAAGCGTTGCCAACGCTGTGCTCTACCAACTGAGCCACAGAGAACCATGAGTAGTGCACTCATTCACACATAAGGCTGTTCTATGCCAGCTGACAACTGAAATTAGGCCTAATACCAAGTAATGGCAATAACAAACCAATATAATGCCCCCCCCCCGCAGTCTAGCCCTAATCCTCAGATGCTAGTACACTTAAGAAAATGTAGCAGTGCGTGTGACCCTGCTGCACAGGATTATCGTAATCAGTCTCTGCACACTTTTTTTGTCAATTTAAGCCGCAATGCCCATATTAGGAAACAGACCTGCGTGCATTGGCAGCGATTTGGATGAAAGGCATAAATGAATTCGGCTGGGCGTTTCTTTAATTTCGCTCGCATGAAACACATTTACAATTCGGCTAATCCTCAGAGGCCCACAGGCAAAGGGAATATGCGTGAAGCACAATCAAAGTTCATATTGATTCATATTCATCCTGTCTGCCTCGACTCTACTTATGTTCACACTGCAATATTTCTCATTCACGTAACTCGTCATGGAGGGAAGGCTTGTGCCACGGTTGTCCAGCTTCCATTAAACTCCGAAAAAAACGGGATATACTGCATTTCAGAAGTCGTTCCCCATTTCCTGTAAATGTATTTTACAGGTGCAATATAACAAGAAAAGACTCACACAAATATGGAGCGATTGAGTGGGATTAAATGGTTGAATATACACCAGCACATCTCACAACATTTGAAGCATCCATTTTGAGTACTAAGTTAGACTTGATAATTTTCAGATTTGACAGTTGTCCAATTTCTCTGTCACGCTCCCGTTTCCCAGCATCCTTGTTTACGGCAGCGTGGACACCGCTGCCCAGTGCCTGCAGACCTTCCGGAACCGTGAGGGGTGTCCCGTTCTGTGCCTGAGACATTCTGCCAACTTCCTGTTTGCCGGGCTGAGAGATGGAACAGTGACGGTGTACTGCCGTAAGGGTGGGGGTGAGGTCACAGTCATGTTCTTCTACTGCCCATTGCCTTCTACCGCATGAATAAACTCCTTCAGGGGCAAATTGTGTGCTGTGGATGTAGCATTTTCCCTTGCACCACAAAGTTGTAGGTTTGAGTCTAATGTGCCATAGAGCAACTTAAGCCTAATAAAAGTCCTGTAGTATAAGCAACTGTACAATGTGTGAGTGTGCTGCACTGGAAACACTGAGCTCCCCAGGAAAGCAAATTCATATTTCAACTTTATCTTATCTTGTATATAAATAATATAAATATATAATGATACCCTTTCCCTTGTTCCAAACAAAAAGATAAGCAAAAAAAATTCTAAGGTGATTACATGAAAGCTAGCATGATAATGTTAGACTTCCAAGTCATCATCCAAATTTCACCGTGCTGCTTGTGTCAAAGTAATAACAAGGACATTGCTCATATTCCAAGGGCATTCCACACTATTGATTAATTGAGCTTCATCCATTTCTGTCACAGCACTATGGGGTTCAGGTTAGGTTATCCTCTTCTCTGCTGCTCTTGTTGCATGCCATTATGCTTATTGTATCATAGGGCCAGATTTACTAAGATGGTAAATGCGCAAAGGCGGTTGCGGCTATTTTGCGGTCGCATTCACCCCAGTGAATTATTGCAATTATTCGCATTGTGTGCAAATTTACATAAGTGGGTTTGTCCAATAAATGAAATTTGGCAAAGCAGAAAGGGTGGAAAGAGGAAATGTCTAAACAGCATGGTGAAACTGCTTAGACATTTCCTCTTTCCACCCTTTCTGCTTTGCCAAATGTCATTTATGATATTGAAATGTACCCTCAGCAAGCATTTAAAAAAGAATACATAAATAAACATATATATATAGACTATGTAATCTTCCAAACGTGATCCAATTGTGTTCTGCAGTAATAACGTGAAACTGTACAACAGAATTTGGAAGATAAAATGATCTTTTTGACTTAAAATACTTCAAATATGATGGAGTGGCGTTGCAGTCCATTCCTCTGAGTCGAGCCGGAAGGATAGCTAGGGGCTATTGGGTGTGTCAGAACACCTGCGTTACAGTGAGTCTGCACAATAACAATAGTTTCATCATTGTACCTGGATTACCTCTTACCTCGCCGGGTCAGTGAAGCAATTCCCTGCTCAGCGCGTGCATTTCTACCAGAGCATAACTGATTTATGCATTGTGTGTGTGTTCGCCATGCAGATTAAGTATTAATTTCTCATGTAATTACAAAAATAAATGAATGGAAATGAAGGAGATCAAGGATCGAGGTGCTGTGAGTACTGCCTTCCATTAACGAGCTAAAGCCAGTTTGATCCGTGTGAGTAAGTCTGATGCGCAATGAGCAACGAGAAAAGAACATGAATAGTAATGATGGCAACAGAGAAATCTAAATCCGTTAAAAGGAATGAATTACCGTTACAGATTTAGAATACAATGCGCAGCAGTGGTGAAATATTTCTGAATGAAACTCCACATCCATACGTTGTATAATAGAGATTCTTTTAAAATTCTTATTAAACTTTTAAGACCACAGCTAAATAATCCCCCCCTCCCCGTCAGAAGTGTGTTTGTACAGCGCCTTTTCAGAGTAGCTCAGGGGAATGAAGCAATGCATGAAACGAGGGAAAGTTTGGCGAAATTGAAACGAACACGGGTAAGTCACGCAGGGCACAGTGATGCTATTAATGTTTGGAAAAGCAGAAGTAAACAACTCAATGTTAATTAAAGGTTCAGAGGCACCTCGCTGTCTGATGTTGATTAATTAACGTGCTGCTCGGGAGAACGTTTGTGCAGTGCCTCTCAAGGCGTCACGTGGCAGGTACAACTTGTGTCCCGTAATTAACACCAAACCTAAAGGGTCAGCTTCATTTTCTGAAGTTTGATTTAAAAAAATATCTATAATTCTAAATAATACAAATATCATATAATTCACACAATAATTACAATAATTATCACAAGATAAAATGGTTCTTATTCAAACCAATGGAAAGCATTTGGATTGAACGCACCATACCAAAAATGTATAAATCAGTCTGGTACAGCAAGTGTTCTGCTTGCTTCCTTGGGGTTCATTTTCACATCGTGTGAAATTATTCCAGTCAGAGTTATTATTCAGTCGCCAGCCAGTGGTGCCCTTTCAAACCGCATTTGGATTTTTTGATTTCGATTTGAAAATGTAAAAAAAAAAATACAGTCCCCGAAGTGACATGGTGAAAAACATTTTTTTGGAAACGTTATCTCGTGCGCGCAAGATAGGATCTTAAATGCTTATGGAATGTATGCACCTTGAATAAACTATATATAGGCAGTCCTGCATACAGTAAATGTTATCTCATGCGCACACGATAGCATTTCCATTCCTATCTCACGCGCACGCGAAAGCAGTTCCGGTCCTATCGCGTGAGCACGAGGGAACGTTTAAAAAAACACAACTTTTTACCGTGTCACTTCAGAGGCTCTGAAAAAAAAACGGCCAAGGGAAAATGAAGGTAGAGACGCTTTGTAATTATTTTCTGTTGGTTACGGTGCCGCCTCTGTTTCTGAACACCAACCCTGCTCTCTGAAATTGCTGCTGGTGTCTGCCTTCGCTTTGTTTGCAGAGGATCTCTGGGACCCGGAGTCGTGCAGGCGGGTTGACGTCGGTTCCCAGCCCATCCGCACCTTGCTGGCACTGGAGGACTCCGTCTGGGCCAGCTGCGCCAATCGAGTCACGGTGATCCAGGGCTCCAACCTGGTCACACAGGTGGGCATCGCGCTCAGAACCAGAACTCTGTCTTGCTGTGCACGTTCTCGGGGTAGGGTGGGGAAGAGGAGACTGTCTTACTCAGACGCTGTAGAGCTGTGCTTCCAAAAACTCAACCCCCACCCCCCCCCTGTGTATGCTGGTTCTTCTTACAGCCAAGCTCTTGAGCTGTGAAGGTGTTGAAAACATACCTTTAAGTTCTTCTATATCTATTGTAACACAATGCAGGTTTGGTTTGTTGCCATGGCGGAGTTCCAGTGACCAGGTGTCCACATTTTCAACATTTAGGACTGATTAAATTAAAAAAGGTTACCTCCTTCTAAAGGAATCATGTGCCATATAGCACATTACAGAAAATGAAAGCATTAATTGTCTGAGAGCCTGGATGTGCATATGAAACTCATTCCATAGAGATTTCAGACTTGTAGCCTCGTGAGGGTAAACCATCTCTCAATAGACATTCAAATTGTATGAGAACAATTAATAGCTTGTTACAATTCAGGAATTACAATTATGGTTGGAACGGAAACTAGATTGCATACAGGGGAATGCACGTGTTTCCTTTTATTATGGGCCATTAAATGGCTGGGCCAAAACCTTCGACTGATTCTCGAACAGGCCCGAATGGGCCCATAATCTACCACTCCCGGTATGCTTGTGCAATTGGTCCGATTGTCTCGGAGTTCGAGCAATAATCTGCAGGCCCCCAGTCAGACAGTTGCTCTTTGTTCTATGGGAGGGAAATCAAAACCTCTCGACCGTCTCGTGAGAGTGGCCTGATTCCATTTGATTGCCGCACGCCTCCGGATATTCCGCATCCATTCCTGATTGATCTGAGTGCCCTAGATGAGCCTGGATCTCAGTGCCGGCGCCAAAACCCCAAAAGGCATTCGAGTGCCACATCAGCACTTAGTGTCAGCACGCATCGTACCATTTACTATGCTTACAATCTTCCCTTAGAGCTCGTCTGGAGTGCAGGCCACATCACATCGTCCCTCACGCAGTGACTGGTGTTTTATACGGACAAGTAAAGGGACATAGACTCATAAGCTGTTCTATAAATGCTTTCCCCTTTTTGATAGAAAATACTATTAGCAACCAGGAAGAACTTGATGCGATGAGGTCACTGCACATTAGCGGTGCTTACGTTTGTGTTTTTCCTCGATTCGATACCATAGGAACAACAGGTTGAAGGGTTCAGGTTCTTTTCCTTTTCGTTCTGCGAGAATTGGCGCCCCCCCCAACAGCTGCCATGGCTCAGAACGATTGGTGTGTGTGCTGAGCTCTAACCTTTCTTCCAGGAAGTGCTGAGCTCTGACCTCAATCAATGAACATCAGTCAAGAGTTACCTGCTATCGACTCCGCCCGCTAAGTAGATCTCGACTGCGCAAACACAGAGCAGTGCGCAGGGGTGACAGCGCTGTGCCCAAAGCAAACACATCGCAAAGTCCAACCTTCCTTGGTTTGTTTGTTTGTTTGTTTGTTTGTTTGTATTTTTTTGCTCCCTCCACTCTGAGGAACAAAGGTACACACTCCCCCTCGCGTGCCACATTATGACAAACGGCGTCAAGCTGCCAGACCGCGTGCGTAAGGTGTCTAATCTTCCTCTTCGAAGCCAAACTGGGTCACGCTGTCATTCGGATTTGCGGCTCTCCGATCTGCACGGACGGCTGACCCTCCCCGCCCCTGTAACGCCCCCGACTCATCCGCCATGAGTGAACAGGCACTTAAACACACAGACGTACTCCTGAGTGTGCTGTGCGGCTAACGAAGCATGCGGGTTGCTCCCATGCAGATGTTTCTGTGCCCGTGGCTCACACTGTCTCTATTACTGTCTCTCTCACTGTTTCTCTCTGTCGCTGTCTCTCTCTGTCTCTGTCTCTCTCTGTCTCTCTCTCTCTCTCTCTCTCACTGTCTCTCTCACTGTCTCTCTCACTGTCTCTCTCACTGTCTCTCTCTCTCTCTCTCTCACTGTCTCTCTCTCTCTCTCTCTCACTCTCTCTCTCTCTCTCTCTCTCTCTCTCTCTCTCTCTCTCTCTCTCTCTCTCTCTCTCTCTCTCTCTCTCTCTCTGTCTCTCTCTCTCTCTCTCTCTCTCACTCTCTCTCTCTGTCTCTCTCTTTCTCTCTCTCTCTCTCTCTCTCTCTCTCTCTCTCTCTCACTGTCTCTCTCTCTCTCTCTCTCTCTCTCTCTCTCTCTCTCTCTCTCTCTCTCTCTCTGTCTCTCTCACTGTCTCTCTCTCTCTCTCTCTCTCTCTCTCTCTCTCTCTCTCTCTCTCTCACTGTCTCTCTCTCTCTCTCTCTCTCTCTCTCTCTCTCTCACTGTCTCTCTCTCTCTCTCTCTCTCTCTCTCTCTCACTGTCTCTCTCTCTCTCTCTCTCTCTCTCTCACTCTCTCTCTCTCTCACTGTCTCTCTCTCTCTCTCTCTCACTCACTCTCTCTCTCTCTCTCTCACTGTCTCTCTCTCTCTCTCTCTCTCTCTCTCTCTCTCTCTCTCTCTCTCTCTCTCTCTCTCTCTCTGTCTCTCTCACTGTCTCTCTCTCTCTCTCTCTCTCTCTCTCTCTCTCTCACTGTCTCTCTCTCACTGTCTCTCTCTCTGTCTCTCTCTCTCTCTGTCTCTCTCTCTCTCTCTCTCTCTCTCTCTCTCTCTCTCTCTCTCTCTCTCTCTCTCACTGTCTCTCTCTCTCTCTCTCTCTCTCTCTCTCTCTCTCTCTCTCTCTCACTGTCTCTCTCTCTCTCTCACTGTCTCTCTCACTGTCTCTCTCTCTCTCTCACTGTCTCTCTCTTTCTCTCTCTCTCTCTCACTGTCTCTCTCTCTCTCTCTCTCTCTCTCTCTCTCTCTCTCTCTCTCTCTCTCTCTCTCACTGTCTCTCTCACTGTCTCTCTCTCTCTCTCTCTCTCACTGTCTCTCTCTCTCTCTCTCTCTGTCTCTCTCTCTCTCTCTCTCTCTCTCTCTCTCTCTCTCTCTCTCTCTCTCTCTCTCTCTCTCTCTCTCTCTCTGTCTCTCTCACTGTCTCTCTCTCTCTCTCTCTCTCTCACTGTCTCTCTCACTGTCTCTCTCTCTCTCTGTCTCTCTCACTGTGGGGTGACCGGTGGAAAGGGCCATGGCTAATGCAGAATGTCAGTTGTATGGGATGGGCCATACCAATTAGTGACCAATCCAATCCAATCTTGACCAATCCACCAAGTTAATTGTGTAGGGCAGTACTACTCATGAGGAGGGCCCAGAAAAAATTATCGAGCATGTGACCATCTGGGCTGAATTTCAGCAGTTATCCTCCAGGTGTGCCTTTAGGCACTTAAGAGTTCAGCAATCATTCGGCAATCTGCACAGACATGTGACTAATTATACAATCAGGGACTAAAACAGTATTTAACGATTAAATTATGGTGTTATGGGTAGGTGTGGAGGCGGTGAAGCATGGACACACTAAAAACGCTAAGCCACGTTTCCATCAATTACAAATGTCCTACTGGTACATTGCATAACATTTATTCATTTATTTTGCAACTTCTCTTTAGACCACAGAACAAATATTACCGTAGACCGGCAATTAGAGTGATAGTTCAACCAAAATCGATTTAAATATACTTTTATTCAAGAAAAACACTTGCAGGAAGCTCTGTCTTTGAGCTCCTCTTGATTCTGCAGTTGCTTTGCGGTGCCTCTGAACAGATTTGAAAGCATCTGCCTCAAAAGAGTCCTGCTGTGGAATTAACTTAAAAGATGATCAAAATAAATAAATAAATAAAAATCAAAGACTTTGGCTCAGAGCCATGCGTTCGAACACAAAAGAAAACCAGTTCCCCTGGTAAAGGTGTGAGAATCAGGCGTGGACCCATCCCGGTGCACGGCGCCTGTTAGCCGTATCGGTCTGGCTCACGCCTCTTCCCCTTTGGCTCATCGCTCCTGGCGCTCGTAAACAAAGAGAGGGACGAACGTGAGCTTGGTTCTTTTGAACTGCCTGTGAACGGCTCTCTCTGCACTGACCCCAAAGCACTGTGGGTATGTTCTCCTCCTCTCTCCTGTCTGCCAACTCCTCATTAAAAATGTGCCCACAACACCTCCATCACCTCCTTCTCATTAAAAAGCGTGGAGCTGATCCACTAGTCAGAAGACTCCTGCCCTGGAGGACGTCACCGTGGTTGGAACACCGCGTTTCTGGAGCGCTCGTCTCTCTGACTGAATAATCGCGCGCCCTCCTGAGTCTAAGCAGTGCCAGAGTGCGGTGGCATGGTCTCGCACTCTCCTGGGTCTAAGCAGTGCAGGAGTGTGGTAGTACGGTCGGAGTGCGGACCAGGTCCCAGGCTTTGTCCCTCTGAGTTTTGTTAAGATGATGAGGGTCTGGAGGGAACAGTGCATTAAAGTGCGCTAACGTGCTCTGAGTCGTGAAATCATCCCGGTAACACGTATGATTTTTTGTCCGTTTATGTCCTATGGCGGACACATGGGGCACCGATTAATGTCCTGGAACATTAAGAAACTGCCAGAAATGGCCACTGCCTGGTCATTTTAGCCGATTGACACAAAAGTATTTTCTGAATCTGAAACAAGTCTCCACAACAATTTCTTTGCTCTACAATGCCATGCCATTCAATTAATAAAATATTTTCGTTTTTTTTAAGCATAGGTGTTGTCCCAAGAGTATAAAACCAAAATTTGTATTGGTTAAAAAAATATACAGTATATTCAGGGACCATGTTGAAGAAGGAAAAACACGACAACAACCAAGCATTCACATGCTCTCTCCACAGGACGCAAATGATAATAACCATCTGCAGTTGGATTAGTGTTACCACCATGAACCTAAGGCCATGGCCTAGATTCAGTTTTCATTCGCTCTTAACTTTTGACGTACAAACAAATGCTAGCTTTAAAATTCTCCAAACACAGTTTAGCAGACACACACACATACACAGTTTAGCATGTCAATTTTGGCGATTGCTGAACTCGCAAACTGTGTTTGTGAACAAGAAAACAAACAGCTTCCTTCATTTGCAAGTCAAAGGGCAACCAGTGATTGGATTCAGGCCGTTATCTGTCAATAACCATTTGCTGCAATAGCCTTTTAAAATCCTGCAACACAGCATGTGCTTTTCTAATGCCAGGCTGTTGCCCTCCATTCCTGCAGCAGTTGCCACCTGTCTGATACTGTATCTGACTTGTGCTTCTCATCCCCTGCCTTTTGTCTTTTTGTCCTGAACATAGGTGCGATGGACAAAGCGGCCCCCATCACAATGGATTAGCATTAATGCGGTGGATAATCTTGGCTGTGATTCAGTGGGAGGTCATTTGAAATCTTGGGATAATAGCATCGATTTTAATGAGACTCATCAAGAGTGGCCATTATGTTCCTCGCAGATGCAATTACCAGTCATCAAAGATTACTGAATGGATGGATAGATTGTGAGAGAAATAATGATATTAATCCAAAGGAGGATGGAGGGCTCTTCTATTGTTTTCGTGCTCTCACCATAATAACAACGACGAGTGCAATGAAACAGCCGTATGTACACTGTTCCTTTGAGTACTATTTTGCTACGACTTCTGTTTTAGCGCGCTAATGCGATCTAGCCCATAAAAGTGCCGAACGTTTTTTTTTTTTTCTCTGATGGTTGTGGCCTACGTGTGAATGTTTTCTCATGTTTGTTCAATCCCTATATTAAACACTGCATGGTTGCACAGGTATATAATGGTTGCACAGCGTTTACATTCAACATACAAAAATCACCAAAAAGGAGAAATACTATCAACCTAATCCTCACAATTTCATAGAAATCTGTTCACTAGTTCTTAATGCAAAAAATTGAGTGAGAATCTTTAGCATTTCGTGATACATTTTTGCGCTCCCCTACCATCTTTTTACAGCGTTACATGCTTTCTCACCAAATTAGAACACGTCAGACTTTTTAATGGACCACTGCATTTATGAAAATGTGGAGTTTCATGTGCCATGGTTTGTAATAAAATTGAGGTCTTTGGAAACGAGGCTCATCACTTTTGTGGTCGTCACTTACTTTAAATCATGCTGGAAACTGGCAGCTGCAACACACAAAGACATTGTTAAGAGACATTATTTAGAGCCAAAATGGCAGCGACCAGCAGCCCACGAAAGTGCTGTTATGTCGACTTCCTCCTAATGACATTCACAGTCTTACAGAGAGCACTAGCTTTTCAAAAACATTGTTAGCAACTACCTACACTAGGTCAGTCAGCTGACCACCTTAGGTTAGTTCTGCTAAAGGATATAAATTTGTACTATTTATAATAGTTTTCTGTGTTTGGGGTTGTTCATATAGCAACCGTTGTGGGTGACATCACTCGCTAACTAATTTGCTCATAGAGCCATGGTAACGCTTGGCTCTATCATGTTCAAATCATGTTCAACTCATGACAGATGACAGAGATTATTATGGTTACAACACTCCTAGTCCTGTTCTATGGTTCGGAGGTTTCTGGGGCTCTCAGGTCCACAGTGAGACTGGTACACATTGGTTTCACCGCCTTCTTTTGGTGACCATAGGTGGCAGCACTGACTCGTTTGTGTTCATAAACCACAGTTCAGAAGAATAAGACAGCAATTTTTGAACGTACGGTTGGAAAAGTTGAGTTAAAAATATATTGTGGAAGCCTTCGAAAATGTTACGCTTTTTACACGGACTAATTATGGATTATGGAGATACCATCAAAGTTGGGAAAACATTTTTTGAGTAATATATATGCATAAATATATCTGAGATATTTTTCTCCTGCTCTCTCTCTCTCTCTCCATCTCTCCTTCTCTCTCTCTCTCTCTCTCTCTCTGGCAGAGCTTTGAGGCTCACCAGGACCCCATGGTGAGCGTGGCACACATGGTGCGAGCCGGAGGCGGGGTTTGGATGGCGTTTTCCGAGGGCTCGTCCATTCGCCTGTTCCATACAGAAACACTGGAACACCTTCAGGAGATAAACATCTCCACACGCTCCACATTCCTAAACCCAGGCAGGTGTCCGCCTCCCACAATAGGAACACACAGGACGTGAACACCACAGTGCCATAAACTAGGAACTATTCATGTGTTCTCTCTCTACCACAGAATATTGAAAATAATTACAATCAAATCAAGGTTTAAAAAACAAAACAAGGGCCTCCCGCGTGGTCTAGTGGTTTCAACGTCTGACGCTGGCCACAGCGACCAGGGTTTGATTCCCCATCGCGCCAGAGTCGGCTCTGGCCAGGAGTGCCATCGGGGCGGCAATTGGCTGTCCGCCCCAGGGAGGGGGGAGGGAAGCCGACACAGTTCTCTGTGCACAGGAGTCGTTCTGGGGTACCGGAATTACAGTCGACAGCTCGGCGAGTGTTGTCTCGGAGGAGGCAGTGCTTCGCCTTTGTCACTGCCGGTCACAGGACTACAGCAGCGAACTACGAGGGAGGGGATTGAACTAAGCACAGCGGGAGTAATTAGCTACCAAATTGGGAGAAAAATGGGGTAAAATTGGAAAAATACATTTTTTTAAAACTAAAAAACAAGGCACATCCGACACTGCCGACTGCAACCGGGTTTGATTTCACCAGGTCGTGCAGTTTTGGCTCTGGGCGGGAGTGCCACTAGGGGGCAGAAATTGGCTGTCTACCCCAGGGTTGGGAAAGGGAAGCCAATACAAGTTTGCTGCATATAGGAGTGGCCCTGTGTGGATACCAGAGTTATGGCTCAGAGGAAGCGGTGCTCCACCGCATGTCACTGCCGGTTTCAGGACTACTGCAGCGAGCTCTCAATATGAGGGAGGGGATAATTGACATGAAAAAGAAGGTATAATTGGCTGATAAATTGGGAGAAAATTCCCAATGCGACCACATATACTGAAAAATGTATGCATTCACTACTGTAAGTCACTTTGGATGAAAGTGTCTGGTAAATGGCATATATATCATATATTATATATATTAAAATGGGGGAAAACAGCAGAAAGAGAAATATATATATATATATATATATACAGTATAAAAAAAACCCTGGATGCATTCCAACCACAGCTCTAGATTATCTTTAGCTTTCAATAATTTTTTATGTTAATTTTGTCCTGACATAAAAAACAAGTGTTGCGATTGCTGACAAAATTAGCAAAAAAATTATAATAATATGTGGGATTTAAATTGAAGGAAGTTGTAATCCAAGTTTAGCATTAGTGTTATTTCAACTATGCTGCTATGTGTCATTTAGAATAACTGAATAATTTGATCACTGAGAGACTCACATGTGTTGAGAATTTTTATGCAGAACGGCTGGAGGTCCGACCCAGGTCAAAGTGTGCCGTCCAACGCCCTACCCCCCACACCGTGACACCTCGAAACCACTGTAACTCCTTACAAATGCTTGTTGAAATGGAAGAAAGGCGCTATATAAATGTGAATCATTCCGTCGTTAATTCGTTAGTCAACTATAAAGCTCTCTGTACAAAGGGAGAGGCGGAAGAGCGCCCAACCTGTTTTTCGAGTGTAGGCCGCTTGGTTTTCCTATTGGAGAGGGCCCCAAAGCCCTTTCCACCGCGGGACAGGCCAACTTCAGTATGGATCTTAAGACCGATAGAGCGGTAATGAAGATGCAGGTTCAGAGGCAGGAATTAATAAAGAGGAGGGGGAAAAACGTCTCCGCGGAGTCGCAGGAACACCGGAGACCCCTCAGCCAGGGGTTTATTGGAGAGGGTTGCCATGGAAACGTTTGCGTCTTGACTTTGACTTTCGAGTCCAGCTTGTTGTTTGTGTGTGTTACACCTCTTCTCTCTCTCTCTCCTCTCCTCTCTCTCTGCACCATCATCAATGTTGCAGCCAGCCAGATCCCAAACCTTCCTGCTTTCTTAACCAATAGAACATTGATCAGCAAAACCAATGTGCTCTACCTGCGCAAGAGGTTAAACACTTTTTAAGATTGTATGATGCTTAATCGTCAAATGCAATGTACGTAAGCTTGAAACAGGTTGTTTTTGAACCTTGAAAAGAGTCTGACTGCAGCATTGAGACATTTTGAGAGAAACATCTTCAGTACACTGTTTTTTGTTTTTTCTTCACCCGGTAAGTCAAGGTTTGTTTAGCTGCGTTTGAGATTTTTCAGCCTCGTAAAGCAAAAATCCTGTCTTGTCAAAAGCAATGTAGATCAGAGAAAGTGAGGGCGCAGAACAAGGAAAAGAGCAGCGTGGTGCCAGCAGGAGCTATAGATGAAGCCTTAACTGCACATTTCACCCGTCGACAGATTCCCACTTACAGCTCTGCCCTGTGCCCTGCGATGCACACGTTGTCAATTTGCACGTAGGTAGTTGTGCGCTGTTATCGAACTGAAATTAGTTTGAGTCATAGACTGCATGCCTCCATGTGATATTCCTCCCTGTATCCCTTGGCTTTGTCCTTATTACGAACAGAAACGAGTTCTCTTCCCTTGTATGGCGCCTGGTTGAATAAATCTTAAATATGACTCAAAAGGGTTTTAGAGCAAGCCCTGTGCAGGCTTAGGCGTTTCGCTGCCATGAAAAATAACGTGATCGAATCTTAAGCCGTAGACTTCCATACGTCACTCATCATGAGGGAATCGTAGGCCCGGTAAACAACCACAAAGTTTCCGGAACATGGAAGAAAGTGATATCTTCTTCTAAAAAAGACTGAAATAAATAAATAAACCAAAATTCAGCATGCCCCTGGTGAAATAGCACTGAAAGACCCTTATCGTGAATTTTACCATGACTATTGGCTCTGCAAATCCTGATGTTATCATAAATATTGGCTCGCTTGATATATATATATTTTTTAAACAGAGGTACGGGGAGAGGAGGGAGGAGTTCTCTCGATGCGGTCACACTTTAATTCGAAAGTAAAATGTTTGCGTGAGATGGCTTCTCTGAACTCGTTTCATTTGCGTGAATGACTTGAAATGAATCGCCCCCAGATTTCTCAGTCTATAAGCCCCTACAGAACCACATATACGCATGCGAAGAACATAAACTGGGAACAGTAGGTTCACTTCGTCCAATCAGGCTCCGGTAATTGTACAAGCAGGTCTCATAATGTACTGCATATGCAGAACAGCCATTTGTATTTGAACACATCTGCACATGCTACTACGTGTTTTGTGCCATTGTCAGAGCTGAATTAACCCCTTAACCGTCACCCCCCCTATTTTTGGCATTCACTTCTATTTGGACTCAAATATAACAGTGGGATCTGTTATAAGATATATAACATACCAAATGTAGGCATGTGGCCATCATAGTTCTTGAGCTATGAACTGTGATATTTGGGTATGTCCCAATAGGCGTGAATAGAAAATCTATAGATGTCAGGACTGCGTGAAATTGTTCATTCAGGGCCACGGAAGGAAAGTGTACTACAGAGACGACTTTTAATAACACTGGCACAAATGCTCTACTGATATTTTTTCCCATATTTTTCCAGTGGGCTAATTGCACTTCTCCTGCGAAGCAAACACGGACAATGGGACAATGTGATGTCATACACTAATTGCTTTGTTAAATAACGCTGATTTGCAGAAAGGGAGGAGAGCTCACGAGGCCTGTCGAATACTAATGCCTTTGCACAGAGGCTTGATCACTGCATAATGTCCACAGTGGCCGTGTGCTATAGAAACGCGTGAGGGAGACCGTCGGACTGGTGATAGGATCAACGCATTGGTGCAGGAATGGGGAAAAAGCACGAACAAACACACACACACACACAAACATAGTACATACACACAAACACGCGCATAGACACACACACATAGTACATACACACAAACACGCGCATAGACACACACACATAGTACATACACACAAACACACACGTACACACACACATACACACACAAATAGTACATACACATAAACACACACATACACAAACACATAGTACATACACACAAACACACATATAGTACATACACACAAACACATAAGTACACACACACACACATAGTACATGCACACAAACACACACATACACACACACACACATAGTACATACACACAAACACACACGTACACACACACATACAGGTAACTGCCAAACTTAAAGGAAACACTTAAAACACTTAGTAAATAAGGGATACAAAGCATATTGAAAGCAGGTGCTTCTACACAGATGTGATTCCCAAGTTAATTAAGCAATTAACATCCCATTGTGGTTGTTGGTTTGAGGGATATCAAGAAGCACTAGGAGCACATGGTTAAGTTGCAAACAGCAGCTGTGTTTATTGCACACTCTGCATTCACTCTCTCATTCACACTTCCTGGTCGCCTTAAATACACCTCATCACGGTGCTAGGGCACCTGGGTAATGTAGTGAATTCGGCCCTATTCACTCAGTGGGTGTGTAGTCACCACACAGGTCCCCCCCAGAATTCACAAACACCGACTTCCCGTAACGTGCCGGGGCTCGGATGACTCGTCCAAAGCGGTTACGGGACTCCCGAACTTGGGATGGACAGCTGCTGACAGCCTGGCCCGGAACCACTAGGAGGGTTTTTTGTTGTGCTTGCAGGAGGGCGGCCACGACGTGGTGGACGGGCCAACTCCACAGCCCGTTCTCCATCTAGATGAGCTGTCTTCAGGCAGTCCACTGAGATATGCTCCATACTTCCCCTATGTCAATGATAAAGGTTTTGTCGCCTGTCTCCACGACTCTGTAGGGGCCATCATAAGGCGGCTGTAGAGGGTTCCTATGTGCGTCATGGCGGATGAACACATATCTTGCTGATTGGAGATCCTGAGGGACATGGATACGTGGCAGGCTGTGATTTGAAGTAGGGGTCGGCATAAAGGCACTTGCCTTGTCCCGTAAATTACGAAGTTGCTCTGGTGCCGACCAGGGAACGGTAACAGAGGGGAAAAAATCACCCGGTACTCTAAGGGCCTGGCCATAGACAAGCTCTGCTGACGAAGAGAGGAGATCCTCCTTAGGTGCAGTACGAAGTCCCAGCATCACCCAGGGTAGCCTGTCGATCCAGCTATTGCCCTGGAGGTCCACTTTCAGGGCTGCCTTCATGGAACGGTGAAAACGCTCACACAGGCCATTGGCCTGGGGATGATATGCTGCAGTCCGATGGAGTGAAATACCCAACTGTTGGGTGATAGAGGTCCACAGTTGTGAGGTGAATTGTGGTCCCCGGTCTGAGGAGAGGTCAGAAGGAACCCCGAACCGGGCGATCCAAGTACCAATGAATCCGCGGGCCACCTCAGCTGTCGTTGTTCCCGACAGTGGAACCACCTCTGGCCACCGTGTCGTTCTGTCCACCATTGTCAAGAGATGGGTGAACCCTCCGGAAGGAGGAAGAGGTCCAACTAAGTCCACGTTGACGTGGTCAAAACGCCTTTCTGGGACTGTGAACTGCTCAATGGTGCCTTCACATGTCTATGGACTTTTGTGCGCTGGCATGCAATGCATGTTTTAACCCAGTCGCGAATGTCCTTCTTCATGCCATGCCAGACAAATTTTTCTGTCACCAGACGCCGTGATGGCTTCCGGCCTGGGTGTGACAAGCCATGTATGACATCGAAAGCCTTCCGTCTCCACATCTTGGGTGCCAGAGGACGGGGCTGGCCAGTAGAGACATCGCATAGCAGTGTCGTACCCTTATCGTCAAAAAAGGGACATCCACCAACTGAAGCCCTGTAGTCGCCGTCCGAAAGGCCTGAATGTCAGGGTCTGCGTCTTGGTCCACAGCCATGCGGGCATAATCGATGCCGAGGTGGACGGTGCTTGTAAGGGTGCGAGAAAGGCAGTCAGCCACGGTGTTCTGCTTTCCTGCTACATGTTGTATGTCTGTAGTAAATTCAGAAACGTAGGACAGATGACGCTGTTGCCTGGCTGACCATGGCTCCGACAGCTTAGCCATGACAAAAGTTAAAGGCTTGTGGTCCACAAAAGCAGTGAATGGTCGAGCCTCTAGAAGGAAACGGAAATGTCTGACTGCCAGATAGAGGGCGAGTAGCTCACGGTCAAACGTGCTGTACTTCTGCTCACTAGCACGGAGCTGCCGGCTAAAAAAAACAAGAGGCTGCCAAACCCCATCAATCTGCTGCTCCAAAACAGCACCAACCCCGCGGTCTGAGGCATCAGATGTCAAGGCAATGGGGGCATCTGGCACTGGATGTGCTAGCATGGTTGCATTTGCAAGAGCTTCCTTGGTGGCAGAGAATGATCCTGACATTTCACTAGACCAGTCAACGATGTGCTTGGGAGGCTTGTCCTTGAGGGCCCCATACAGGGGCGCATGAGGCGGGATGCTTGTGGAATAAAGCGATGATAAAATTTACCATACCCAGGAACTCCTGTAGGGCCTTCACCGTTGTGGGGCGTGGGAACTGCAGCACCGCCTTCACCTTTAAGGGCAGTGGGGTTGCACCGGCAGAAGTGATGTGATGGCCGAGAAAATCAATGGAGGGCACCCCAAACTGGCATTTTGCTGGATTGACAATCAAGCCGTGCTGCTGCAAATGAGCAAAAAGGAGGCGGAGGTGTGACATGTGTGCTGCCTTGGATGTGCTGGCCACCAGGATATCATCAAGGTAAACAAAAAGAAAAGGCAGATCACGCAACACTGAGTCCATCAACCGCTGAAAGGTTTGGGCGGCATTCTTCAGACCGAAAGGCATTCGCAAATATTCAAAAAGGCCAAACGGTGTGATGACTGCCGTTTTGGGGATGTCTTGAGGATGGACTGGCACTTGGTGATATCCTCGAATGAGATCCACTTTTGAAAAAATAACTGCTCCTGCCAGGTGGGCTGAGAAATCCTGAATATAGGGAACAGGATACCGGTCAGGCGTAGTGGCATCATTGAGCCGCCGGTAATCGCCACATGGGCGCCAGCCTCCATTGGCCTTGGGAACCAGGTGCAAGGGCGAGGCCCAGGGACTGTCAGACCTACGAATGATGCCCAATCTCTCCATGGAGCTGAACTCCTCCTTTGCTATCGCCAAATTTTGTGGGTCCAGCCGGCGGGCTCGAGCATGTACAGGCGGACCACTGGTAGGTATGAAGTGTGTCACGTTGTGTTTTATGGAGCTAGCCGAAACGTTGGCGTTGTGATGTCTGAAAACTCCAGCAGGAGTCGGGCGACATCATCAGCCGGTGAAAGGGCAGCGGCCAGTCTTGTTGATGTAGCGGTGCTATGCTCACAAGCCAGTGAGCAGAAGGTCTCAGCGTTGACAAGCTGACGGTTACCCACATCCACCAGCAGCCCATTAGCGCAGAGAAAATCAGCACCCAGGAGCGGGGTGGACACCTTCGCCAACACAAAGTCCCAGGAAAAATGTTGTCCAGCAAAGCACAGTGTTAAGGAGCGTGTGCCAAACGTGGGGATGGGGGTGCCATTAGCTGCTTCAAGGTTGGGGCCCAGCTTGGCTGTTCGGATATCCAAGGCTGACACAGGCAGAATGCTGACCTGAGCTCCAGTGTCACAAAGAAATCTGCGGCCAGATATAGAGTCAGTAATGAACAGCAAGCCGCTGGAAGGGCCGACACTCAGGGCTGCTAACGAGCGGCGGCCAATGCGTTTCCCGACCAGCTACAGGGTGGCAGGCACTTCTTTGCTTTGTCGCCGAACTTGCCGTGATAGAAGCAGAGAGTTGACTTCTCACGGCGGTTGGCGGAGACAGAGTGTGTGTGCGGTTGATGCATGCATTCCTCACAGGCAGTGCTGGTGTTGGTAAGGGCGTGACTGAAAAAGTCTTTCTCCCAGCTGAAAAAACCATCAGCTTCTTTGGCCAATTCCCGAAGGTCTACCTTTACAGAACTGGTTAAAGGCAAACAAATCTGGTCTGGGAGTTGCTGCAGAAAAAGCTCCTTAAAAAGGAAACATGGTTGATGATCGCCAAGCAGAGCCAGCATATGGTCCATTAACTCAGAGGGCTTTGAGTCTCCAAGCCCAGGGAGAGACAGGAGCTGCCGAGCTCTTTCTGGTTCTGACAATCCAAAAACCCCTTTCAGGTGCCTTTTAAGAGTGGTATATTTGTCCCCAGCTGGTGGGTTTTCTATCAGGTTTATCACCCGTGCAGCAGTTGAACCCTTCAGAGATGCCACCACATAGTAATACTTTGTGTCTTCTGAAGTTATATCCTGATAGCAAACTGAGCTTCAGCTGTACAAACCAAGCACTAACATTTTGCTCCCAAAACTCAGGCAACTTGAGAGCAACTGCATTAGCCATGTTCAAAAAGGTTTTAGAAAACGTCCAAAAAACTCACTTGTCGGGGTCACCAATGTGGTTGTTGGTTTGAGGGATATCAAGAAGCACTAGGAGCACATGGTTAAGTTGCAAACAGCAGCTGTGTTTATTGCACACTCTGCATTCACTCTCTCATTCACACTTCCTGGTCGCCTTAAATACACCTCATCACGGTGCTAGGGCACCTGGGTAATGTAGTGAATTAGGCCCTATTCACTCAGTGGGTGTGTAGTCACCACACCATCATGCTTAGGGAAGTGTATAAAAATGCCGGGCAGGCCCAGATGGCCATTATTTTGGCTCTCATGGCTAGAAGAAGAGATCTCCGTGACTTTGAAAGAGGGGTGATGTCGTTTGGCAGGAGTTTCAGTGATGAAGACTGCTCAACTTGCTGATGGAACAGCAGCTAAGGTGATGTTGGCATGGAACCAACTCTATGAGGGAAAGATATCAACTAAGGGCAATAGTGGTCAAAAGTGCATATTATTCGACCGTAATGTCCATGCAAACAGACGAGCAACTCAAAAGGCAAAACAGATTAGAACCTGTTGATTACATATATCAATCTAGGGCATGAGCTGGCAGTTTCTCTCAAGAATAGTCCCTGGAGAACTTCACAGAGAGGGATACTTTGGTCAGATTGGAATGTATAAACCCCCCATCACAGCTAAAAAAGGAGTAAAGTGGTGCAAAGAACACAGGTCTACTGAACAGTGGAAACAGGTTATATGGTCAGATGAGTCATCCTTGGTGTTGGGCCTCCCGTGTGGTCCAGTGGTTACAACGTTTGACCCTGGACACGGAGACTGGGGTTCGATTCCCTGTCCCGCCAGAGTCATCTAGGTGGCAATTGGCTGTCCGCCCTAGGGAGGGGAGAGGGAAGCCGACACACACAGCTCGCTGCGCATAGGAATGGTTCTGGGATACCGGAATTACAGTCGACGGCACGACGAGTGTGGTCTTGTAGGAGACAGCGCTAGGCTCTTGTCACTGCCGGTCACAGGACTACTATAAGGACTAGGGGATTGAACTAAGGGTAGGGGGATTGGCTACCAAATTGGGAGAAAACGGCTAAAATTGGGAGAATACAAATATTTTATAAAAAAAAGAAGAACGGTGTTGCATCCAATAGGGTTCCAGACACTTGTAGAATCTATGTGAAGCTTATTCTGGCAGCTCATTGTGGCCCAACGCCCTATTAAGACCAATTTATGTTGAAGTTTCTTTTATTTTGGCAGTTATGTGTACATAATACACATACAAAAGCAGTGCAATGGGGAAAAAGATGGATAGTGTGGCTGGGCATAGGAAACGATTAGGTGAGTCATACAGTGCTGTGGTTGGGCACAGGGATATAAGGGGGGGGCCGGGGGGTGTATGAGGAAAGTTGAAGCACTGCTAACGGCTGTTTTTCCTCACAGGTCAGAAAGCCGTACGTGTCACCAGCCTCCTCATCTGTCAGGGGCTGCTGTGGGTGGGCACTGCCCAGGGCATCATCATCACGCTGCCTGTGCCCAAGCTGGAGGGCATCCCTAAAATAACAGGTAAAGCATGGAGCTGACAGCTGCAGGGCATCTCGGGACTGATAGATCTGCAGAGCACCTCCTACATAGCAGTTTAGCACAGCACTGACCTGTACCCACAACAGGGCAGTAGTCTGATAACAGTGCTATGCCTCTGAGCCTGGTACGATGACCATCACTTACAAGATGCTTTCTTACATGAAACAATAACACCAACGCACCTCGTCAAAAAAGAAGAAGCATTTTATCGATATATTATGATGATGTCAAAGCCACAGGACAGCTTTTTTTTAATGAAATGTTCTTATTTAGGTTAAGCAGAAGGCAATGTGGGTTTCACAGGTGTGTGGTTCTTTTGTGTGGTGTTCTGAGTCTCCCTGCTGTGGTAAGACTCCCTGGAACACAGGCCCTGTTTTAAACTGGCTCCTGTGGCTGCTTTGCTCTGCTTTTCTCTGCTTCGGCTGTTAATACCTGATAATACTACAAATTCTCTCTGCCTCTTTTTCCAACCCAGTTTCTTCTCAAACTTAATTATATTTTCCAGCCAAGTAGATAAGGAGGGTTTTGCTCTTAAAGTTTTATCTTTAGTTGCCACTAGGGGACTGAGGGAATTCTTCCACTTTGTTCTTCATATACGTTTGAGGTTTTTCTTTTTTTGTGTGTGCGTTTTTTCATCCCCTAGAGCAAAATCATTTATACTGTTTATAGAATATCATTGTGTTCCCGTAGGACATCTCATGAATTGTTTGCACAGAATGCGATCTGTGAAGCACTCTGTAACAATTGTTTGTTAGGAGAGCTATATTATATAATTAGATGTATTAATTGATTTTGTACAATACAGGTAACTGCCAAAATAAAGGAAACACTTCAGTAAATGAAGGGTTCTGGCAGCTCTGTTCTAGTGTGGGGTACATTTTCCTGGAATGGTTTAGGTTCATTCAACCCCTTAGAGGGAAAGGCAAAGCGGCGCCTGAGACAGCGTTTTCCACCGCCATCAACAAAACAGCAAATGTTGGAAATGTTGGAATGTGGTGTTGAATCCTTCAAATAGCGTTCCAGACTCTTGTAGAATCTATACCGAGGTGTATTGAAGCTGTTCTGGTGGCTCGTGGTGGACCAACACCCTATAAAGACACTTTATGTTGGTGTTTCCTTTATTTTATCTGTATCCCTGTTACCTGTGTCTTCATTAGAAAAGCAAATCCATTGTATGAGAAATCAATCTGTGAAGTGCTCTAGGAACACTATATAGAATAAAATATGAATTATTGATTGGTTGGTTGGTTGGATGATATATTGATTGATTGATTGATTGACTAAAACTGAACAGCCTTGCACAATTTCTCCGATGGGGAAAGAGATTAAATCGCGTATGTGGAATGTGATCTGTGAAGCGCTCCGTATCAGTCCTTTGACGGCGTTGCCGCACAGAGCACGGTGTGACGGATCGGCACTAAATGTCTGTGCTTCGCGCCTCCCGCAGGGAAGGGGATGACCTCGCTGAACGCCCACAACAGCCCGGTGGAGTTCCTGGTGGCCACCTCCAGCACGCTGTCGCCGGAGCTGCTGAAGAGGGACTCGATGGCGGACGCCGGCGACTCGGCCAGCGGAGGCGAGGAGCGGGCCGACTCGTCGTCTCAGGAGTCCCTGCAGCAGCCCGGCGACTCCCCGTGCCGCGAGCGCCGGGGGGGGGGCAAGGGCGTCCTGCTGCAGTACCGGCTGCGCTCCACCGCCCAGCTGCCGGGGAAGGTCCTGACTGCGCGCCCTGACGGCGCCTCCGACTCGTCGCCCGAGTCCCTGGAGCACGGCCCCGAGGACGGCTCCATCTACGAGCTGAGCGACGACCCCGAGGTGTGGGTGCGCGGCCGGCCCTCGGCCCGGGAGGGGGGCCGCAGGGACAGGGTGACCTCGGCGGCCGTCATCTCCGGGGGCAAGGGCTTCCGCCGGCTGGGGGCGGGGGGGGCCGGGGCCGGGGGGGGCGGCGGCGAGAACAACGAGAGCACGCTCATGGTGTGGCAGCTCCCGCTCACGGTCTGAGGCGGCCGCGTGCGGCGCGGGTCTACGACTGTCCGAGAGGAGGCTCGGCGCTCTCCGCCGGCCCGGTGGCCCCGGCCCCGGCCCCTCCCTCCTGGAGGCGGGGACACGTACCGTGCGAATGACATCTGTGGCGCCGGCCTGGCCACTCCCCCTCGCCGTGCACCGTTTGGACAGGCCGAGAGAGAGGTCGGACAGCGTCCACCTGAACACCCACAGGTGTGTTCGTGGTCACGCGTGTGTGTGTGTGTGTGTGTGTGTGTGTGTACAGCACGTGTCTCAGTGCATTCCAGCTCAGATGACTTAACTCACAACACTAAACGTTCACGCAGAATGCTGATTTCAGCAGCGGGGAAATCGCCGTGCTGTGGAGGGTCTCTTTCCACCTCCATGGAAGCACGATTAATGTGTTTGGAATAAAATGTAGGGGTGTCAAACTGTTTGAAGCCCCGCACCTCCGATCCTCTTGTGTTTTAGCGATGGCTGTGACTGTGCCGTCACGGTCCTCTGTGTAGCAAGCAAATAACCTGACTGCTGTTTTCCGCAGTTAAGACCTACGTTGTCGCGCCTTCGGGCGAACGGCCGTCTTTGAAAGGCAACTAAGAAAATGAGGGTTAACGGTACTGTTGATGGTACTGTTTGTGTAACTAATAATGTTGTATTGTCTGTAGACCCTTGTTCCTGGGCATGGGAATACAGATTTGTCATTAATTTTGTGAGAAGGAAACCTGCCACGTGAAAAAGGGATTCCTTTAAAGCCCATCCAGAAGGTATGGTAAAGGGCAGACCATGAGGGAGCATACCCACAGACAGGCCAGACAGTCCTCCTTGTCTGGTCTGTCACAGGTACTTATTGTTGAAGGTACACATTCTCACTGTGTCACTTTGCTGTAAAATAGGAAAGAACATGTCTTATACAGATACCACAATCGCTTTCTAAAGTGAATTTGCAATAAAGGAGTTCTGCTTGAAGTCTCAATTAACTTTTTTTTTTTTTGTGCCCCACAAATTCCAATAATAACTCCATTACCCACAATTCTCGCCTAACCAGCATGAGCGAAAACCGCGGGAGGTCTACGAAATAGAAAAACCCCTCTGGAACGCTACCTAACCTACGAGAGGACTGCACGCACGGCCCTCTCTGAAAGAATGAAGAGGTGATAATGCCCTGTTATTATGCAGTCATTGGCGCCCTGGGTGAGAGTGTGAACAGAAACCATTAGCAGAGCCCCTGAAGTGAGCGGCGACCGTGGGCAGGGCTCGTCAGACGAGTGGCCGCTCGCGTTCCTCTGCGCCGGCCCTTTCATGTCGCGTAGCCTGTTAATGAGGGTCTCTCTATTCTCGTTAGCGCCCTCATTATCTCCCGCCAAGAGCTGCTCCTCCTGCTTAAAGCCTCCTAATAAGCAAACCGGAGACACCACTAAAGCATACCGGGGAAGCAATCGCTCGCTGCCCAACGGACTGGGATTGGGCGCTGTGGTGGTGAGCACAAACGCCGGTTCTTCCCCCTTGTAGGGCCCAATTCCATGCTGGTGCACCATTGACAAAAGTACTTAACCTCTCCTGCTCCAATAAATGTTAATCTGTATAAATGTGGATAGAATGTATAAATGGGTAGCTGGCGGATGGCGTAGCGTTCTATCCCACCACACTTTGGCTGGTCCGGTGTGGTGTGCGCTGCCTGTCAGGGACACGGTTTGAAACCCCCGTCTCTACCAGACCGTCCCTGGTCGTCATCCCGAGCGGAGGCGGCGTTTGGCTGTCCGCCTCCGGGGGAGGGGGAGGAGTCTGTCGAGGAGCAGGAAAAAGGCGTCCGTGGTGGAATTCCGTCTCGGAAGAGGTGGATAAATTCGGCCCGGAAATAATGTCTCGCCCCGGAGGACGAGCGGCGGACTCATGGGGGAGGGGGAATTGAGATAAAATAGAGGGTATAATTGGCAACCAAATTGGGAGAAAAACGGGAAAAATTTGAAAAATAAATAAATAAAAGAATGTATAAATGGGTGTCATAATGTATATCAGGGGCATCCAATATTGGTCCTAGAGGGCAGCAGGGTATACTGGGGTTTTCTTTATCACTTTAAAACCAGCAAATAGTGTAGACCATTGAAACCAGGTGAGGTGAATTAACTGCATAATAAACAATATTAATTGATCGATGAAGTGCTGAGTAACAATGAGCACCAGCAGACTGAGGCCTTGGAGGACCAGGGTTGGCCATCTTCCATGTTTCCTTGGATAAGAGGGTCTGGAAAGCAGATGACTAATGCAATGTATCGACTGAATTACTCAAATGTAACCCCGTTGTAAGTTTTACACTGAGAGCTCACTAAAGTGTCTGAAGTTCACCAAAAAAAGAGTATTCGCAAATAGTGTCTGAATGTATTCCTTCTCTGTATTTTCTAAGTAAATGATGCTTAACATTCACGTCCCGCTGTGCTGTAGAATGGATTCGATCAACACAGGCATAAACAGCTCTGGCTGAATCTCTTGTGTAATTTTGCCTGATCCCCCCAGCTTGTCCGATTTGAATACGAAGCCCTGATTTCTGAGTTCGGCAGAATCCTTTGTGAGTGGGGGAGGGGTGGGGGGTGGGCACAGAGATCCCTGGGCCTGCGGGGGCATGTTTTTGGCAGGGGCGCACGCGCGCCTCGTCGTCCCGCGTTTGCGAGCCGCCCCCCGGGACGCGTGCCACCTCGTTAATCCCCCCGCCTGCAGCTGGCCCTCTCAGCGCCATCGCTCGTCGCCAGCTCGCCGAGCAGAGGAGAGCACGCCCTTTCCGCCACCTCTGATGGCGATGGCAGCTGCCAGGGCACGCCGGCCGTGCCAGGGAGCCGTAGTGGAGTTCATAAGAAATCGCAATCGCCCGAACGGGACTCACCTGTAACGGGGCAAATGAAAAGGGAAGGAAGCAGCTCGCACCTCCCTCCTGCACTGCTGCGCACATTCGTCCAATCGCACGCGGTAATCGTATCACACGAGCTGGAGAGCGTCGCGATCGTGATGCGTCGCTGCGTCGGCTCAAGGTACATGGAAGAAGGGTCTGCCGCTAGCTTTCATACCTCTGTTGTTGTCGGAGCCGGAGAGGGAGAGATGGAGAGAGAGAGCGAAAGAGAGCTGAAGACAAACGTGTGCTCACAATCCTCACTGTACTTATTGAGACTAATTCACCTCACCTGGTTTCAATGGTCTACACTGCTTGCTGTTTTTAAAGTGATTTTTTTTAAAAAGCATAACCTGCTGCCCTCTGGGTCCAATATTGGATGCCCCTGATATACATTATGCATGGATGCAAACAGCGCGCCGAAAAGCGCTACTCGCTTTTTCCACGGCCATCTGGGTGACCCGTGTGAATCGTTCAGATCCGAAGAGTTTTTTTTTTTTTTGGGGGGGTGGTGGTGTCTTGAGTCTTGACGATTCCTAAAATATATTTCTGCCACTCGTATGAGTGAACTGCATTGAGCAAAAATATCTATTCAACTGTCAGGACCTTTCGCGAGGGCCACATGATATCATGTCATGTGTATCATTCAAGCGCTATGATTGGCCAGGCATCTATTCTCTCGTGAGTGCGGCGGTGTTATTGAATCTTCTGATGAAGTCCTGCTGACAACAGTAAGAAACATTCGTTTTTTTCCGTTGGCTCAGGCTGGCTATAGTTTTGGGCATATTTAGCTATGTAGGTTATGTTGTGTTGTCTTTTAGCCAAAGTTATGTCAGCGCTGTTTCTCATGCTAACTAGCACTAGCTAGATTAGCTTATTAGCTACGCTAGCTAGCCCTGAGTGTCGCAGAAGAAGTGTACATGTTGCTAACGTTAGGTCAGTGTTTCTCAAATAGTGGGGCGCGCCCCCCTGGGGGCGCGTTGCGATGCCAGGGGGGGCGCGTGTGACCAGAGGCGTAGCGTGAGGGGTGCAAGAGGGGCGCAAAATTGAAGAAAACGTAAAAAAAAAAAAAAACCTTTTTAGCACCGTGGACCGGTTCCGAGGGGCGCGGGTTCCGAGGGGCGAAATACATAAACTGGTCTCAGCTTTTTTCGCGTAGCACCCCCCCCCCCCGGTCGACAGAAAATGCGGCGCTCGCGTTAGCACAATCTGTGGGTCTGATGCTGAAATTGACTATAAATTCATCTTTTAAAGCTGATCTTTAAAAAAAATCTTTCCTCTCTTTTTTCACCATTTTGTGTTTGCATCCCTGATTATGAAGCCCATGTGTACTGACATGAATACTGACAGCCCCTGTTAGAATGCAGAGCCGGGTCGGTCAGGACGTCGCAGTCAGGTAATGAGTTCTGATGAGAGAGAATCTCATTTAGGTGCAGTTTAGACGAAGGGACACCTTGGCCTGCCTAAGGGTCTGTCTGCCCGCTAGTTTGAAAGAGGCCTTCAGAGTTTCTCACAAACTTTGAGACCTGATGATTTCAAACTAAATTCAGTTTAAAAGGTGTAGCCTATAGGTGAGAGATGCTATCATCATTTATTGGTATTTTGTATTTTCCACATAGTAGGGAAAAATGCAACCATGTGCCATCCGCCTATATCGTTTTTTTTGCCTAATGATAAATGAAATGAAAAGAAAAAAAATCTAATTTTAGACTTAGTCTCCTTAGACTAAGTATGAATGAATGTTTTAGTAAATGAAGAGTGATATCATCGAGTGAGGTGTAAACATTGGCATTAAACCCACAAATTCACATCAACTTGTACCAGAGAATGGCAACAATGTACAGGTAACTGCCAAAATAAAGGAACTGCCAACATAAAGTGTTTTAAGAGGGCATTGGGCCACCACGAGCCATCGTTCTTCAATGTGCCTTGGCATAGATTAAGTGTCTGGAATTTTGTATTTTTTTTATTTTTTAGATGATGTTTATAGTGTATTGCACATGGTGTGCTGTGTGTCCCCTGTATACTGTGTGGGTATGCACCTTGTATAGTGTTTAATGTGTATGTCTCCTTTTTTTGTTACCACGAAGCACTTTTTTACGCAAAGTACATTTCACTGAAAACAGACAAACATTTTTTTTATCATACTGCCATGATAAATTACATCATTTGGTGTTTTGTTGATGGTGGTGAAAACGCTGTTTCAGGCGCCACTCCAGAATCAAATCAAGTGTTCAGTTGGGTTTAAATCTGGTGACTGAGACAGCCATGGCATATGGTTTACATCGTTTTCATGCTCATCAGACCATTCAGTGATCACTTGTGCCCTGTGGATGGGGACATTGTCATCCTGGAAGAGACCGCTCCCATCAGGATAGAAATGCTTCACCATAGAATCACTCAGGTGATCACTCAGACTGGCTTTGTATTTATTGCCATTTACCTTGCCCTCTAAGGGGTTGTTGAGTGGCCCTAAACCATGCCAGGAAAATGCCATAACACCATAACATAGCCGCCAGAACCCTTAATTTACTCTATTTACTTTATTTTGGCAGTTATCTGTATGTATTATATAAGCCAAAATGCACAATAATGGACTTTATCACTTTATTATAATAGGTCATCATTTAGAGTGGGTGCTGACTCTACTCCCATAAGGGGGTCAGCCATTCTTTATTCTTTTTTTGAAAGGTAAGGTAAGGTCCCGAAAGGTAAGGTTCTCACAGTGCCCCCACACATGCCCTCCCCCATACACATGTATACACACACGTGCGCACGCACACACACACACACACACACAGAGATGCACGCACACACACGTACACACAGACATGCACATGCACACACATGCACGCACACACACGCACATGCACACACACGCAGGCACACACACACACAGACGCACGCAGATACACATCCGCACACACACACACAAACACACACACACGCACACGCAGAAACTGATAGATACATGAAAACCTCATCGAAGGACAGTGGGTTAAGCTCATTAAACGGTTATTTCTTCCTCTCTTTTGCAAAAGGGGGGAAATGCCTTTGTTGCACAGCAGAGCAATTAATCTCTCGCGCGGAATCGCTGATCGATAACGCCTGGCTCAGTCGTACTCCTGCACTACGGCTCAGGCCTGGATGCACAGCCAGTGGAAATTAGGCATGAAATCCCGGCATGTCAAAATACATTACTAAATTAATTACCCAACATAATCATAATCCTGTTCTCCATATGGCAGAATCTGCACATACTATTAACAGCCTCACGGGACAATGGCACGCCGCACACAACCCGCAGCACATCACCTAAGGTTTACGGCTGCGTTCCTTTGTCATTGCCTCTTATTTACTGTGCACGGCTATGCACATTCTCCTTACAGAGCAGCTGGTAAAGTGTTCAGTGTGAAGCCTGGACACACTGCACACGGTCCTCTGCTCTTTGTTGTTGGCTGTAGCAGCAGAGGCTAGTGGCAGAGGGTTAAGGGCAGATTTTTGGGTTAGGTTTGCCTAGATGAAGCAGGTTTTTTAAATTATTCTTGTAATGTTGTTCTCTTTTTAAATACCTGGATACTAGTTAACCGTGTTAATTGCTGACAGATCCAACCCCTTCATTTACCTTTAACGACTATAACGAGTATAGTGTGGTGCAGTGCTTCCAAATCTGTGGGTGGGCTCCACTGGTGGTTGGTTACAGGGGCTGAGAGTGGTGATGGGAGAATGAGGGTTAATGAAACCAAAATGGGCATAAACGGGTGCCATCAGTCACTCACTGATTTTAACCAATCGTTGTGTTTTGCTATGGAGAGAAAAAAGCCTTCCATTGGTTCAAACTTGTCAATGACTATGTTTACATGCACAGGAATATTCTGAGCTTAACCTGAATATTCAAGTATTCCGACTAAGACATGAGCCATGTAAATAGCGTAGTCTGATAATAAGAATAATAACTCGAATAAGCCAGTATATCGGTTATTAATACCCAGTATGAGATATGTGTGATATTTCCTTTTTTGAATGGATTACTGAATCATGTTTTTTCGGAATATACCTACAACCTGGAAATAAACCTACGTGTTTACTTTTTTAAAAAATGAATCTTGGGTCATAATTCCCTAATAAGTTATGGTCAAGGCAAACCAAAAAAAACGAAACATTTTGAAGCAATGTTAAGACACTTCAGTCTCTCAATATCAAAAAATATATAAATGTGATTTCTGGATGGATGAAGGCACCGCAACAGTGACAAGACAATGTCTTTAAAAAAGTTGCTGAGAAGATTGATAAGAAAGATTGTTCGCACTAAACTATTTTAAAACACCAACACAAGGGTGCATAATAGCGAGCCTCTCCAAATAGAGGGAAACTCAACACGTGTTCTTCTCCTCTGATTACAGTGTATACAGGAATATCATCCGCTGTCATATTTCATGGTGCATGTAAACAGCTTATTTATATTATGACCATAACCATGATAAGGACCATTACTCTCAATACTGTATCCATGGAAACGTGGTCAGTGAATGGCAGGTTGTTGTATCTTCACCCATTATGGGACTCATGAAACCTCCCTCCTACCATCATCAGTTGAGAGGGATTTCTGAGAGAAATTAAAAACACTTTTTGGACTTTCATATTGATTCAATTTCTCACTGGCTAGATTACATGCTGTTATTAATTAGTAAAACATACTTTACGTATTTATTTACTGTCCAATTTGTCCAATTTTACAATATGTGGCCTTAGTATACATACCTGTGTATTTACACTAACTACAGAGGTAGTTACAATGTAACAGCTAAGTATGTATGTTACACATTAAAGTTCAGTTAAAGTTCATTAAAGTCCAGGGCAGTGCTAGATACTCTTTAGATTAGGACATAACGAGCCTAAAATGTAAAATGTAAATGTACATGGGCTGAGCATTCTTCTTGTTTACAAAGCTGACAGTGTTTGTAGTGTTAAACCTTTGAGCAAGATATTTCGTTGAACTGAAGTAACCTTATTAAATTAAAATAACAAAAGATAAAACTATGGTATTATAGATGAATTCTAATATGTGTGAATTCACAAGTTGTCATTGAAAATGGTCATTATTCCACTCTGAATTCATTTGTAAACCATTTGCTTTTTCTAAGCTTTGTTTTAAAACTGTAAGTTATTTGTTAAAAGCATTTATTCATCTGAAAGGTGACCTTCATTTCAAACACCTGTCTGTACATTCCATTACTATTTTGGTGTGACCTCCACCGTGCAGACAAACACATTCTGGTGTTCTCACTCTGTCATGTCACTTTTATATGCCAACGTTTTGCCCGTTAATCAAACTAAATGAGAGCGTTAGCATTCTGGTCCAGTCAATTTAGTCAGTCCTGTGCTCTCTCTCGTTCTGTCTATCTCTGTAGAATTTGGATGAATTCCAGAGAGCAATATGGAGGTAAATAATATATCTTGACTGTGGCATCAAAGGGCTCATGTTTTATAAAGCTACTGCACCTGTCGTCCCCCGTCCCCCGTCCCCCCCCACTCAGTTTGCACACAGAAAAGCTCAGACTTTGTTGCTTGTCACCTGAATTCTCACCTGAATCCTGAGCCCCGTTTGATTCAAACAAGCTCAAAGCAGTCTGACAGGCATGTTTCTCGGTGAAATTGCTCTTTACAACAAAGGCAGCGGTCTCTGTTCTTCTGTCTCAAAAGTGAAGGCCAGCTTTTTGTCTGGATTGATTGATTTACTTTGGATATAATATATAATTAATAATACCATCAAAAGGTATTATCATTAGTATGATGTAAGTATTCCACAAGTAAAAGTCTTCAAATTAAAATGCAACAAAATGGTTTTACTGAGTGAACATCTCATGTTTGTTTTGTTCTGTTATTCCTACAACTGTACTGTACATCCAAGAACTGACAGTGCTTTCCATAGCTTCTTGACTGAAGTGCGTTGTTTTCATGTCTGACATTGCTGAATTCAGTTATCTATCACCATACAATGTACCAAACGTGCACATAATGGTCATTTATTCAGCTCTGTATGCGAGGTGCATATTCTGTAGGTGTAAACTAATCAGACTTTGTAGAAGATGAATGAAGATGTGTAAACTAATCAGGCTTTGTAGGAGACGAATGAAGATGAAAGCTAGTGCGTTTTTGTTGTTGTTGTCACAAACACAGTTTCATGAGTTCAGCAGTCACAGAGTTGAATTATTCATACTTAAGAATACATGTTCATTGGATCCAAATCCACACTCCTTTTATCCCCAGTCCTCTAACTTTAGTGGTGTGATCGGTACTAGTCACAGAATTATGATTAATCACAAATCCATAATGCATAAAATCACATCCAACAAAATTGCTGCAATTGTGCACTCACAGCCTTCACTCGATTAGCCTAAAGCTAACAACACAGCTTTGAGGCCGATCAGCTCTTACTCCAGTTCAGGGCAATAGAAAATGTACCACCCCGCCCCGAGCCCTCATTACACCCTGTACCGCATCATCAACTTTTTTCCATAATTTCTAATCATAAATCTCATACATATTTCCCGTCCAAAAATCAGAAACCCTTTCAGCTTTCAAAACGCGTTCAAATGCTTCTTCAACGTACTTACTTTTCATGAACTTTCAGTATGTCCAAACCATCAACCTTCATATGGTTTGTTGTATTCAGAAATATGATTATTATCCACATAAAACTGCTGTAAAATGAAACCATGAAACCCACAAGGCTTTTTACTGCTGCATTTTCAGCTGAAACTTTCTAACAGAATGATGGACATGTCAAACTACCAATTGTGTTGCTACACTCAAGTGCGGGGCGGGGCGGGGCGGGGGGTATGGGTTTTGTACTCTGGACAGTGGTTGGTTAAATTGCTTTCTCACGTTGCAAAAGACACCTCACGTGTGTATGTCCGGTTGACCCTTTCTGTTCACATTAGGTTGAGAAGTGTGGATGCGCACTCAGATTGTTTCAGAAACTCTGCTTGACAGACATCTGTAAGGACAAATTGTTTCCTGAGGATCGGGTAAGGGTTTCAATAGGCCCTTTTCGATGTCAATAACACTTCAGACATATTCTTGTGGCTGGTGGAAGGGTGAAGAGGCCACACTCGTCTCTTTAAAGTGACAGAATGCTTGAATGCTGTGCACTCGCAGCATTTGTGTGGCAGAATCGACCACAGTACATTATTTATTTAGGAAGTGGAATAAAACTCTTGCTGAATATATATTTTCTTCACCGTAAACAAGGTTCCTGAGGCCCAGAGGGAAATATTTCTCACTGGCTTTAGCCGTATTAAGATATCCGTGCAGCGGCAGTGATCAGTCGGCCAATTACTTTCCTCTAGAGATAAGCAAGCCAAGCAGCCAGCATGGAGACAGGCACATAACCTTCCCTAAAAGCAAACAGGACCTCGTGCACGTACTCTTTTCTATACGGAAGGGAGCACAGAACCAGAACAAAATCCCTTGCATTGCCCGCCTGCCTTAATTCCACAGGTCATCATTGTAAAATAGGAATGAGTACTCAGGAGAACCTCCTGGTCAAATATTAAACAAATGAAAAAGCAAAAACAAATTAATGGCTCACAGTTAGATTGTAACTGCCCCCTGGCCCCCAGACCCCCCGTCCCCTTGGCCCCCAGACTGCCCCCCCGTCCCCTTGGCCCCCCAGACTGCCCCCTCCCCCATGACCTCAGCACACACAGGTTTTCTTTTTATAACTGCTTTCCAGAAGACGGCATACATTTGCCAATTCCTCCAAACTTTCTTTCCATGTTACCTTACAAGCATGGCGGTTATTGTGATAATTCTACTTTCATTAGCTCCAAAGGCCTTTATGGCACTCTGAAATTGCAGCATTTCATTCAATTTAACAGAAAACAAACACTTTTTTTAAGCTCAGCTTAACGCATGTCCACCTGTGGTCTGTTTTTCGCATGTTTAATTAAAATAGGATTCCTAAGGGGGGGACACAAAGCATTCAGTAACAACTAAATGAACAGTGTTATACAGAAGCTTGCACACTTGCTGAAGGTGTTTGCCTTTCACTACAACTATGAATAGGGATGAGATAGAGGTCAGGAGAGAGGACAATATTCTTACACCATATTTGCATCTTTACCGATCAAGCTTCATCAGTTTTATTTTCAAAGTAGGCTACAATATTGATTATAATAAATGCCGGTTTTAATTATTTTAGTGATAATGTCACAATGTAACAATCACGAAAATGGAGCGACTGCTCAGTAAATCATTTATGTAAATAGTTTCAATGAAATTGATAAGGGGGTGCAAGAAAAGCCGAATTACTTTACCGGTATGTAAGTCTTACCTTTTAAAAAAAATACTTTAACAATTTAACATTGGCATTAGCACATTAACATGATTCCATTCATTGTCCTTTAGAGCTTTAATAAAGACAAACAGGGAATGTGTTAAGTTTTTGTTGATGCACTTTTGTTAACTTGTTAAATTGCAGCATTTACACATCAGCAACATTATCCCTGTCAGGCTGAATTAAGGCAGCCTTTGTAAGCTTTGTTATTTATTTATTTACTTAGACTGAATGTCTCTAATGGATATGACCTCACACACAGTAAGGTCAAGTGACCCCTGCATTGATACAATTCATCTGGGTACATCACACATAACACTTAACACAATCACACATAACACTGGATCATATTAAGTGCAGCTTATATTTACATGAATCTTTTTTGCGATCTATGCTAAAACAAGAAAACATAGTATTGAATTTTATAACATAGATTTCCCCACCCTTCCCTCATAAATACTAGATTTGGAAAGCACTGCCTGATATACAGTTGTAAAGCAGTTTCAAACATTTAATAATTTAACAGTAAATGTTATTAACCTATATTTACACAGGCAATTATCAGCATAATCCCTCAGTGCTGTAAGGGTCTTCATGAACAATTCATTAAATCTGCCCCCCCGTTCAAGGTCCTCAGTGTTGTAAGGGTCTATATGAGCCATTCAATAAATCTGTCCCCCCTGCTCAAAGTCCTCAGTGTTGTATGGGTCTATATGAGTCATTTATTAAATCTGCCCCGCACAATGGATGTCATTAAAAACACCTTCAATGTCCTTCGCACACACAGCTCCATGTTTTTATAATATCACACTGTGTAAACACTGATAACGGTCCTCTCTTCTCATTCATGCATGTAAGACCATGTGAAAAAGTGTCACGCTCATTAACTGTACAAAACTGCGCTCGTGTGAAGGACACGGTGTCGTCCATTTGCATATTGGATATCAAATATGTGATCGGAAGGTTGCGTGTTCTAATCCCTAGTGGTGCCTTGCTGTGTCTTGCACCTGAGCATGGAATTTAACCTGAATTTCACAAGTCGTATCCAGCTGTATAAACAGATGATGATGATTATTATTATTATTATTATCATTATTAGTTGCAGCAGTAGTAGTAGTAGTAGGTGGAATCATAATTTTGGCTGTGCTGTCTGCATTTTTAGGTGACAATTCGCAAATGATATTAACCAAGTCAAATCATAACTTTTAATGCCGATTGCCCAACCGCATAACTAATGCTAACCAACTCATGCTACAGTGAGAAAGCTTTATGAGAAATAATAATATGCCAACTTCCAACAATAATCAAAGGAAACCGGCCATACATTCTTAAACAGCAAGTGTCTGAGTTGACAAGTGTACCGTCACAATACACCTTGGTTTAGTTAACCTTAAGATTAAATAGCTATGTGGCTCGCTGTCAAGTTAGTGTTAAGAGAACAGGGACAGTAAAAGTGCAGTACTGAGATCAAATTGTGGTTCTGTGTGGCTCAGTGGGTAGAGCACGGCGTTGGCAACGCTTAGTTTGTGGGTTTGATCCCCACTGGGACCACATATACTGAAAAATGTATGCATTCACTACTGTAAGTCGCTTTGGATAAAAGCGTCTGCTAAATGGCATATATTACATATATATTATAATTTATAATATTATAATATTTCGCCCAGCTAGTCAGCTAACATTAGTTCTTTAATGTAATGTTTTATCTACAATCTAGCTAGCTAACTTTCGCTGAACTCGTCCTGCTAGTTAGAACGGTTGCTGTAGGAATTTATACTTCTATCGACTGGGTTTTGCAGGCTATACAAAAAATCTCCTGTATTTCTCCTGTACTATTTAAAATAAAAAAATTGAATCTTAGGCCTGGATACAATCAATATTTGTCCTTAACTTCGACTTCCAAATAAATGCAATTTATTTATAAATTTTCTTATTTGGTCAGTAATCATCAAAATTAAAGGGAAACAAAGACTTACATTTATTTGTGAGTCAAAATGAAGGACAAATTTTGATTGAATACAGTCCTTGGTGTATGTGAAAATGTATTGAACTGATGGAATGCCTTTAAATTAGTCATTTGTTGAATGAAAAAAACATAGTAGGTATCTCCCATGATGGGAAATTTACTTTGGCCCTGACACTGCTTTATTCCAATATTTTATCTCAGATAATTACAATTTAGCACCACATTATTTTCTTCATGCTTGTAAACCTCAGAACAAGAGAGTGGTAGATATGTAAATGCAACTCCTTGCATTATTGATTTCCTTTCCTCTGCCGTACAAGGTGTTTCACAAAAATAAAATAAAAACATTTTATAGGAAGTTTCTGTTTCATTTTCGCTGAGTACGATGCATGCCAAACCGTCACGTGGCGTAAATAAATCACTAATATGGACATGCTGTCCATATTTACTAAACTGATGTACCTCTATTAAGTATACATGAGATAAGTGCTGAATTTGTCTGGTTAGCTTAAAGGCGTATGCGCTCTGATGGGGGGGAGGATGAACAGGGCATAGAATATTAAGATAAAAGGGGCCTTGGATAGCGTAGCGGTCTAACACACTCACATTGAATGGTGCTTTGCAAGTGTGAGCTGCCTATTGCGGTCACGGTTCAAAAACCCGACTGGGCCAGACCGGCCCTGGCTGGGAGCCCTGATCGGGAGCAGCGTTTGGCTGTCTGCCCCAGGGGGAGGGGGAGCCGGCATGAACTCGCTGAGAAGCGAGAAGGGGGTCTCCAGAAATGGGGGGCGAGTTCCGTCTCGGACAGAGGAGGTGGATCATCGCTGGCCTCAGGGAATTGGCTTGACCCAGAGGACGTGTGGTGAGTTTGTGGGGGAACACACCACATGCCCTCTGTGCCATACAATAGACATTGGATGTGATAAAAGATTACCATCTGGATATACAGTGGGGTCCAAAAGGTTTTGAGTCCACTACATCTGTTTGTTTTCATCGTACATCAAAAACTGGCACAAAATCTTTACTCGTCGTATTTGTTATTCAAGAATGTCATAAAACACTGATACAAATAAAAAAAATGTTTGTTTGAGAAAGGATGGTATGAAATTGAAATATCTATAAATATTTTGTTTGCACACCATTGCCTTTCATTTCCTCAAATTGTTGTGACACCTTATTTTTCATTCAAGTTTTAATACACGGACACTCCTAATACACAGTGTGAGTTGTTTTGGTCTGGTAACAATTAATACAGCATATTGACGTAATTAATATGGTCCTCTATGTGTTCTCCTCCTGTACTACTGCAGGTGCTTTAATCTTGAAAAAGGACACTTCCTTTGCAAAAGTTTTTGCAGCTGTTTGTAATTATGTCAGCAGCGGAAATGCTTTATAAATAAAGTTTGAGTTGAGGTCAAATTGTTCTCCTGAGTAAAAAAAATTCTGTTCGTTTTTGATGAATGATGAAAACAAACAGATCTTGGTAGTGGACTCTGACTTTTGGACCCCACTCTATACAGCAAGTGTATCGACACATGGCTCATTCACTGTACAGTGGAGCTGCCATGTTGAGGTCTGAATTTTCCATGTGTTGTATATTTTTCGGCGCACCATATGCGCAAGATGACATTTAATAGTGGGAGAAATATTTAATGTTAGCTTCTGCAGCTGTTCTTATTTACATAATGACTTAAATACCCTGATAAAACTTGTCTGGGTGCATTTTTTCCACTGTATTATCACTGTAATTTGCAGCAGTCTAAAGAATGCTGTCAACAGGAACTCGGTCAGAAAATAATTACCTTTTTCTAGACGGAAGCTATAATACAATGAAAATGAACAACAAGCAGATGCCAAAAAAAATGAAAATAATCTTTAAAAGGCCATAAATTCTTCAGTAAGGACACCTGACAGGATTACTAAAGGAAGAATTTTCCAATCAAAATGAGAAGGCTGGATACATTGTATGGCCCGTTCTTGTAATCAGACTTGCTTTTAATTAATGGCTTTTCGGAAGCATACAAACCAGTTTACAAACTGATTTTAGATGAAGGCTCATAATGTTAATAAAGGATTGATTTTTAAGTAGCCAAATAGAACCTTAGATAAACTACACAAATGCATTTAAAAGAAATACATGAAATTTTAAAGCACATTTGTGATATGGATAGAAGATGCAGGGCAGAGGAGGTGTATGTTAAAGCCAACAGTCAAACAAGATATCGACACACATCCCCAGCAGTGATGAACTGCTGGGGAAAAATCATTAAATCATGTTTATTAATGCGTTTACACTGCAACAATTCTCCAACAACCTTTATCTCGTGTGAAATGGACAAACAAGAAATCTTCAAGCCAAAATGTCTTGGTCACGTCAAAGAGCCAGGGCACTGCCATGTCCATGGGGCATTCGCCTGTCATGGGGCATTTGTCTGTCCATGGGGCATTCGTCTGTCCATGTCCAAGGGTCATTCGTCTTTCCACCGCGTCCATGAGGCATTCGTCTGTCCGTTTCCATGGGCCGTTCGTCTGTCTGCCCTTTCCATTTCCATGGGACATTTGTCTGTCCATGTCCATGGGACATCCGTCTGTCCGTATTGGAAATTCCCGTGTTGTGAAGGACAGGATGTCATTGACGGTATTCGTTGACCTTTTTCTCCTTGCGTGGGACAAGCAGTGTGAGCTCTCTGAGATAATTGCCATAACAATCAGATAAACTGCAGCAATGGCCCACGGGGGTGTAGCAGGGGCCGAGCTCACAGCCTATGTTATTTTCAGAACTGCCCTGAGGGCCGTTTTATGCAAATGACACTATGTCACAGCATCGTTTTTTAATTCTTAAAGCTGCTCATCAGCCGTTATGTGTATCTAGCACCCTTCAAATTGTGATCTGTTTTTATCTTTGATTACTTATTTAAAGAAAAAAAAAAAGGTTTAGACCCTTGGAAACGCACCCTGAATTCACAAGCTTGAAACAGTGGTATTGTCAGCCTGATGCATACTGATTCTCTGGTTCTTTGGTGCAGGTGAGCTGAGCACAGTATTCTCTCACCTCTGATGATTACTAAGAAGGGCACATTTTTCTGTGCTTTTCCAAGGTGTTGTTAGACTCTATGACTCTACTTTTGTGTACTCTTCGACATTTAATGCATTCCCACTTGCATTAACAGCATATTTCTGCAGTGTAATGAACATTGTAAAAAAAACCTTTTTTTTTTTGCCAACCCAATCCACATTAACAACTTCACCCCTGCCAAGAAATAGACCCCTGTATGTTAAATATCCCTACATGTTTTATATGGGTGGATAGTAGGTCAGGCATTCAACAAAATAGTCACACACACACACACACTCATAAATCTTGGCAAGGGAATAATATATTGTGGCATCACAAGAGGCAGCCCAGGGAAATGGCTGCCTGTTCCTTTAAATCTTGTGATCCACTAGAGAATAGAGACTACAGCTCCCATCAGTTTGCAGTCCCACACCTGGCCACCAGCTGCATGGAATGAAGCAATTAAAACTGCTGGTAGCTGAATCAAATTGTGGACTGCATAAAATAACTGATTGTGCGGCATTGAGGAGAGGTTGGAGGGCAGCAAGCCATGCTGGAGATTTTGCTGTGGCTGGTTTTTGACAAGATACTTTAGTTATAAAATGATCGATTGAAGACATTATTTTCTATTTTGGAGAAAAATTCAATTAAATTAGTGTTTTGTTTGGGAAGCCTGCTTCCTCTCTCCCTGTCTTTTATTGCCTACACAATCTGAAAAGGTCCTGTGTGTCACCAACGCCCAGTGATACTGCAATATACAGTCCTGGGTAAAAGCCTTAGGCTACTCTGAAAAAATCTAATTAAAGCCATTTATTTGAGTAGTTGTGCACTGAGTGAAAAAATGCTACATAACATTGAAGTACACACAAGGAAAAATGAATACAATGAAAAGTAAGGAAACCTTCTTGTATTTTTAAAACAAGTCAGTATTTGTGTGGCCTCACTTAGAATGCAAAACTGAAGCAATTCGCTTTGGTAATTTTTTCAAATAGTCCTGTGGTAAATTCTTCCAAGCTTCTTTCAGGATTTGTCATAACTCTTCTTTTGACTTTGGCTGTTTTTTGTTCTTTTCCCTGTCCAAGCGAAAAAAGTGGTCAATCTGAGGTGGTCAATCTAATACTGTGAGTGTTACATCTGCACACTTCCACTCCAAGTAGGTCTTAATTGTGTTTTCAGTGTGTTTGGGGTCATTATCGTGCTGAAAGATAAAGTTTTTCCAATCACTCGTTTTCCCGAAGGTACAGCATGATAAATCAAGATCTGTTATATATGCTATATTTATCATTTCAGCATTCAGACTTCCATCGATTTTGACCAGATCCCCTACACCAGGGGTCTTCAACTCCAGGCCTCGAGGTCCGCTGTGTCTGCAGGTATTTGCTCCAACCACGCACTACACCACCTGATTTCACTAATTAGCTCGCCTCCTGGACCAAGGAGGTAAACGAATTATTCTAAATCAGGTGGTGTAGTGCGTGGTTGGAGCAAATACCTGCAGACACAGCGGACCTCGAGGCCTGGAGTTGAAGACCCCTGCCCTACACCGTTGGCTGAAATGCACCCCCAGACCATGACAGAGCCACCACCGTGCTTCACAGAAGGCTACAGACAGGCATCATTGTACTTCTCGCCAACTCATTGACTTTCTGCCATTGGTTGTTGCGCCATGCTTTATAGTCTTTCGCGTATTGCAATCTCTTCTGCTTGTTGCCTTTCTGCAAGAATGGTTTCTTAGCTGCAACATGTCGTACAAGGTCATTTCTTGTAAGACTTCTTCTCACAGTCGAGGCATGTACTTTGGTGCCAGACGACTCTGCCAGATGCTGAGCAAGCACTTCACTGGATTTCCTTCTGTCCCTCAAGGAAGTGACCTTTAAGTACTGTTCATTGGATGCAGACAGCTTTTTGGGTCTTCCACTGTGTTTTCTGTCTTCAACTTGCCCAGTTTCTTCAAATTTCTTTGACAGCTTGAACACCACATCTTGAAAATCCAGTTAGGCAGGCTATTGCTTGCTGAGAATAGCCTTGTTGATGCAAAACTATAATTGTATGTCTGTCAAACTAAACAAAATACATGTAATAGCTGGAGTGCCTCAAGGATACGTTTGGGAACCAAACCTGTGCTCTTCTAGCCATATCACAAGACTTTTTGGAAAACACAAGAAATTCTTGTTACTTTTTATTGTATTAATATTTATATAGCATTAGAAAACATACAAATAGTGTTTTTTCCAAACTAATAGACACTTACTGCCCAGATAAATAGCTTTAAACATATTTTTCTCACGTGGTTGTTGCACAGTACTGTATGTATTGGTTGTTGATTCAAAGAGAAAGTTTGATTGAATCCTCAGCAGCCTGCCCAGTGGTGAGTACATTGTTTGAATTAGACCAACATAGTTACAGTACCATAGCAGGTATCAAAGCATTGAGTGTTGGAAGACTTGCCAGTATATAGCTCAAGATAAAAACCCAGGTGCTCATGTGAATTTCCTGTCTTTTTCGGCTTTTACCAACCATTATCTCTCACTTACAACATAGATATTTTTTTCACCGGAAGGTAATCTAATCATACTTACATACAGATATTACCCATAATTGTGTATATAACCAGTAAATACAGTGTGTTACATTTAATCCATTCACGTGGTACAAAAGCACTGTTTAAGTAGTTCAGGTAGTTTACCTGCATGCTCCCAATGAACGTATGGTCTATTCTCACTTCCCTGAGAAATAAACAGGGCTTGTATTTCACACACTGATTTGTATACCACTTTATTGAAATTTATGGATGGGAGATATCTCCTGGGCCCAGTGAGAATAGAAATGGAGTGATATAGCCATTATGCTCAATTTTCTTAGTCATAACAAACCTTTATGTATCTCATTAAAATACGAGCCTTTCGCTTAAGGGATTTCCCTCAAGAATAATTGCAACTCCTTCCAACAGTTCTCTGAAACATCTAGAGTATTTTCAAGGACAATGTCTACATTTCCTGATTCACAACCGATAAGAGTGTCAGAAAATATAGGCCATCAAGCTATACATTTCTTTTTTATTAGAGATTGGTTGAAGGTTACGAAGCCGGATTGGAGCCAGTCATCATACAAGCAAATTGTAGTTGAATGATATTGCGGTCAAGTTCAGGTTGTGATGCGTGGTGCTATAGGTCATCGTCAAACACTGGCATGATCGCAAGGATGTTAGAATACATGCTGTATGCACGGTTCTGTTGTCAATGGCGAGCAACTGCACCACTCCTGAAAGAGTAGTTGGTGCACCTCCAACAAAATAATACACATTTACATAAACCTTACATAAGCTAAGATTAGTTTATGTCACACACAGCATTAGATTCCCATCCTTCATGCGGTCATTTGGTAAAGTATTAACAGACCGGACCAGACCCTGCCAGCTCCCTGAGTGACCCTACTGTTCATGTGTGGTGTGATGATTAAGGCCCTGGATTTGTCATTTGCAGGTTACAAGTTGAATTCCCAGGCTGGTCACTGTACCACTCAGTAAGGTCGTTTTACATTTACCCGAACTGCTTTACTAAACATCATTAAAGGGGAATGCTCACAGATTTCTACTGATAAGAGGGATATATAGAAATCTGGGAGCGTATCCCTTTAAATAAAAAGGTATGTTTGTGTTCATAGCTGCAGAGGGTGTTTAATAAATTCCCTATTATCTTAAATTAACAGATCATCACAGAAGAAGGGCATAAAATATGTGATATTTTAGATTACAGTGTTTTCCTTTTGGAGTTAAAAAGTTTTTCATCATCTCAGTGGTTTGGGGCAGGACAAAACTGCTGGATCCCCATTGGGGAGTTGTAGAGTTCCGAGTTTCCACCTGTCCAAGATCTTTTGTTCTTCCGTCAGACATTCACCGGTCTTGCTCTGGATCAGGCTCTGGGCTGTTTATAAAGTCTGGTATGCCAGACAAAATCCAGTTCTGTTTTGCTGAATTTGTTTCTTGACCTGTAGGCATGAAAGTTCTTGACATTGCAGTCTGATTCTTTTTTGGGCGGAGTTTGCCAAGAGCAGTTGTTACTGAATTATCATGGTGTCAGAAAAGGAGCAGTGTTGTATCAAACAAAAGATTGAGCTTCATTCTTGTGTACTTGGAGCTCTTGATCTTCTTCAGGCGTAGGCGAAAAGACATGAAGTACAAGGTCATGAATGTCTGCTTTTGGGAAGCTGCGTGTCCTGCGTGTTAGATTACAGTGTAGTTAAAAAAACTGTTAAATTCCAGTTCAGTTTACTCTTTTTATTATCATATAAACAGACAAACTCTCAAACCTGGTGAAATTGATTGAGGATATTGAGCAGTTGCTGAATTATCAAGAAAATGTTGTATCCAAACAAAAGAAAGGGAGAGAAAAGCATGATGGGCCAATTCATAACTGAGCGCCTGAACGGTGACGGAAATGGATGTGGAAAACATGACCATTATTTTTTACACTTTGACATGGTGAATTTGGCTCAATCCATGACATCATGGATAGCCAAGTGCAACGCAGACATTTTGTGATGTGAAGGTTGCTTACTCACAACTACAGTGTTGTCATCGCTTGCTTGTACTTGTATGTCACTGCTGTTTATTTTCTTTCGATCATGGTGGGCAGTTAATCTGCCCTTTGTCCTGGGGAGGATCAACACTGCCAAAGTTGGCAGCCTGTGAATAGTCTTCAGTGCCATCTCTTGAGCGTGAAATGGAGGAAGAGGTTCCTTTTAAACATATAAATTTCTCATCCTGATTTTATTTTTCTTGATTGACAATCAAAATGTTAATTAGCTGAATATTCTGCACCAGTGGGCAGTAATTCCTGTTGTCAGAGTTATCTCTCGTTGTTCATTTCCTATTTCTGGGCGCCATGAAATGCAGATCGATTCACTTGTCCCTGTCCCGTGCCCACAACCAGAGCATGATGAAGACGTAAAGAGTTGCTCTGTTGCTCTGTGATGATTCTACAATGTTAAATGTTTTTGAAGACTGCTTTTCTGAATGGAGTTGGTTCCCTAGCCTTTGTTGAGCTTGTGTGATAGCAAGTTTAAAGTGTTTTCTCTTAATACCTTTGTATTTATTCTATTATCCTCCTTGGTAATGAATACATTTATTTGACAAATTATAACTTCTTATTTCATTTGGGTAAATCGAAGGGCAATTGGGAAAAGGAGAATGAACTGTCAGTGGTCACAGACTGTGCAGCTAAATAGAATTCTTGTTAATCAAGTAAAACAAATGAAAACAGGCTGACAGCAATGATTGGTTTCAAGGTTTTAGCCTTCACTGTTCCCTGCTCATGAACTGTCAGGGATGATCTTGTGATACGAGGAAGTTATGTTTGTTAATGCAGGGAATAGTTTACCAGGCCTCGTAGTCGAAGCAGAGAGCTCTAGAGCATTTAAAACCAGGACCGACATTAGTCAGACTGGGGGCAAAACTACGACTCAGGATAGGATGAATGGTCCATTCTCATCATTAAAATCTCTTACGTACTTGACCCCTTGACCCCTATCCCCCATTCTAGAATAATCTACATCCTAATTGCTCCTCTTTCTTCAAGCATGCCACTGGAAACCTACAGCACATTGACTGACATAGGTGGTCTCCCTGCACCGCAAATGTCTCAGAACGCCTACCATATACACCAGAATTTCCTCCCTCTCAGAACCCACATGATGATCGACGCACATAAACCTCTTTATAAACTGCCTATGAGCTGTGACTCAAAGGCAAGGGCAACATTGTTCAGGCGTGAATAAGGTTTGCTTTTGAAACCGCCATTACCACTGCTGCCACAATCACCAATGGCACACCTTTCTCCAAACACTGCAATCATATTCAATTGTAAAGCATTGAATACATTGTACTCTTACAAAGACTGGATTTAGAAATAACTGTCCTTTCAACCCCCCCACCCCTCCTCAGGACACGGGGATAATTATTGTGAGCTGTTGACAGCCCTGTTTATGGGTTATAATAAGAATACAACTGTAACTGTGGGAAGAGCCAATCCAAGCGTCTGCTCCTGTCTGTATTGGATGAGCGAGAGCCATTTGATGAGTAATTCGCAAACCGCAGAAGAATGGATTTCAGAGAGGCTCATGAACGCGTTTAGACACTGGAAACGGGTGAGTAGCATCGGCAGAAAACGCTGAGCTGACAGTTTGGGAAGTTATTACTTTACCTGGACCGACAGCCAACAGACACAATAACTTTGGAACAAAAATTGGAATAAAACACACACACACGCACACGCAGGCACGTGCGCACACACACACACATAACAGCACAGACACATGCACACACACGCACACACCCGCATACACACACACATGCACACACACACATAACAGCACAGACATGGCACATACTACTACTGTATACACATACACACAGTATAAGTTGTGTGATCATATAAAACATTGGGTTGTGTTGAGGATAGGTTTGGGGTTGGTGTTATCCTAGTAACTTAGCATCACAGCAGAATGCTAACAGGAGACTTCTGACAGTAACACAGTCTTACTAGTTGAGCTGTACATCATGGAATGGAAGATAGAAATTTTAAGATTGTTCAGACCAAACTCTGTGTCAGTTACTGTTCATACAGTGAATGCATACGTACAAATGCCAGTCAACTATATGAATAGTAAGGCCATGTGCCACTAGGTATGCTTTCAGATGGAGGAATAATACATTCTCATTCATAGATTAATTACATAGGCCTTAAGCAGCCTTAATTAAAATGTATTCTTCCCATTTACATACTTGTTGTACATGGTCAAGGAGCATTGTAAACTGCACTTGAATGAATGACTTGGTTTACACAGCATGATCTGAGGGCAGTTCATCACGCGCAGTAATCATAAAAAGTGTTTTATGAATCGTGTGATATGTTACATATGGGGAGGGGAGGAGGAAGCTGTGTGATATATTTCTGTGGGTGCCAGCAGCATAATATACAGTATTTCTGTGGGTGAAGAAATATAATAGCATAATAGAGACAGTGGGTGATGCCAACAGCCACACATAGGTCATTTAATTTATCAATGGTATTGTTTAAATGATCATTATCAAAACTATTGATAATTGGATGAATATTCTATTAATAGCGATAGTCATTGTGGAAGTGATAAAGGCCAGCTTGTTTGTTTGCTATACTACACCTTAAATAAAATGAGTTATTGTTAGTATAATTATATCTCAATACACTGTACATATATCTAATTGATTACACATATTTTTCTGCAATATGTGGCCCTTTAATGTCTACACCCCATCTCAAAAATGTCACCTTTTGTTGCCTTACAGCCTGAAATTAAAACATACTAAATCAGACTTTTGTTTACATATATTAACATCTACAACTTCCAAGTGAAAAGAAAATTCTCAACATGAATTCAAAATAAAAAAAACTACAATAACTTGCTTTACGAAGCCCTCATCCTTATCCCTCGATGCTAAAAATGAAATCTGACACGTCTTTATGATGATCACAGCTCTCTAATGCTCACTTTGCCTTTAGCGTGTTCTTTGGATCTGCTTCTGCGCTTTATCATTTTGTCAAATTGCTCTCCTACCAACCTCGTTGCTGCAATATCTATCGGACACAAACCTCCATCTCTGACCTCTCTCTCACTCTCTCCCAATCCGCCATCGGGCGACGGCGCTTCAGGGAAAGCAAGTCAAATCATTTTTAAACACGAACAGCCACCATGTTTCCTGATCTTGGACTGTGGCCAGATTCCCATCACTCTCTCATGAATCCACTCTTTTTTTTAATGGTGGAGAACATCAGCATTGGATGCCAGCACAGCATATATGCACTGTTCAAATTCACTGGGGTGATATAACAATATCAGAATATGTATGAAGGCAAAAGAGTTGAGGTTAGGGTTATGTTGTTAATGAGATCACCTGCATAATTGCATAAGCTCCAAACATGTTCTCCATATCTCTTTATAAAAAATATGCATACTGTATATTCTAGTTATGCATTTTTTATACACTGATATCTAAGTGATTACACAAGTAAACTGTCTAATATGAAGTGTTGCTAAAACCAAGGTGTGCTTAGGGGACCTGTCCCATGTGTTCTGTACTATCCCAAATGGATGACTAAAACTTTACAATCGAGAATTAGCCAGCCTGATACACAATAGACTCCATGCAGTACGTCAATACTAATACAGCTACACAATAAACATATGCACTCCTCCGCAGGTCTTAGCATAAGGTGCAGAGTCAAAGTGGCATATAAGATTAGAAAATATGAGACTCACACACTTACTAGTGTAATGGCTTTATTTAACCGTGTAGGTTGGTTAATTTGACCCTTAGTCGTGATGAAGACCAAAGGGTCAAAACGTTAACCAATTTGCGTCTAGTGAAGAGCAGGAGCCATGGCTTGCCAAAAGCATGTTGTGAGACTTGCTTTCACTACAATAAAATGGAGTATGTAATTGGATGGTATCATGTGGCAGTACTGAACTAAACTAACATGCATGTGTAACCGTTTCCTACTGAGAAAAGGGATTTCCTCAATGGGAAACTGATATAGGTGTCTGAGGCACACGTTAGTTTAGTTTAGTTTCTGTATTTTCATCAAGCCATATACACTACCGATCAAAAGTTTTAGAACACCCCCATTTTTCCAGTTTTTACAGAAATTTAAGCAGTTGTCCAGTGAATAACCTGAAATGGTACAAAGGTAAGTCTCCCTGCTCCAAAGGCCTCCAAAACATGGAAAAACAAAGGCAACCCTGCCACTCCCATGTTGCCGAAACCGATGCCCTCCACACCTACATTTTATTGTAGTAAATGTTTAATATTTAACATAACACAAACTAGTGCACATACATACTTGCATTTCGCCTGTGTATGTGGATTTATTATTGATCATTTGGCGAAGTTGAAACTCAACGCCCCGGATTCTGCTACAACACATATATTTATTTAAAAAACATGTATCTTACACATTACATGGGTGTAGAGATGTTTTCTATCATCCACGTGCATTGAACCACCCCTTACAAGTGCAAAGCTCAAATGCTTTGAACTGCCTAGCTGAATATGGATTGTATTTCAAATAGTTGTTTTTTGGACAATTTAACTCAGAGTGAGGTGAAATACAGAACATCCACAAAATGGTCTTGTGTGATGGGGGTATTTATCACATATCTGCCCTATCGGTTCATATGTCCCCATTAATGACATCACCGAACTAGCACGAGTTAAGAGGTGGCCTGGGTGGACAAAACCGCAATGAAATGATCAGACACATAAAATGATTGTACATTGCCTAATGTTTTTATTGACACACCTCGCATTGTGCTGCCCAACCCATGTTGACGGAAATGCTGACCACAAAATGACCAAACTGGGAGGAGGCCAGAAATATTCAGTTTGTGACAGTCGAAACTAGCAATCCAGCACCATCCAGGTGTTTTTTCACTATAGTCCAGGTGCATTTTCAATACCACCCAAGTGCGTCTTCACTACAGTCCAGGTGTGTTTTCACAACCGCCCAGGTGCGTTTTCATTACCGCTCAGGTGCGTTTTCCCTACCGTCCAGGTGCTTCTTCACTAGCGCCCTCCCCAAACTAGAGCCCAATATGTATAAAAAGTAAAAAGGAGGAATTGGGGGAAGGTTATGATAACAAAGAAAGAACTGTCTTATGTATATATTTGTTGAGGAGGTTTTTCTTGAGTCCTGCTTTATTACCCATTGTCGTGTCTAACACTTTGGAAAGGAATGAAAGGATGTTTACAGTATATGCTAATATGAAAAGTGTTCTCTACACTGCCATGGCTCATTACACAAAAAAAACTATTAACCGGAAAAGGTATTGCATTTATTTATGAATTGGTTTTTCTATGTTTTATTCATTCTTATATATTCTTATGCATATATGTCTATTTCAAAGTAAAATACACAGAATAATTCCTCCATACTTGCTCCACTTCTCCACATCTAAATATATGATAAATTAATGCCACAACATTCTGGGAACTTGCCAGGGAGTTTTATAAACAATTATTTTCCTCAAAAATGTCTTGCACCCATGCAAGGAGCACTGCATGCTTGTGCCTCTCCTACGATGAACTGACCTGTGAGTCCATGCATGTTTTGCACACAGTATGACAGAATCACATTATCCCTGCCATAAGGCGATGCATATCTCTCACTGTCGACAACTGGTAGCCGTGGGCACCTGGGGCGTTGTTGAGAGGAAGCAATGAAGCAGTAACTGGAGGAATCCTGACCCACTCAAACTACACCCACACCTGCTGGGACGTAACCAGTTGTGTTCCAACCCTGCAGACTCTAGTCATAGTTGGCTAATGACAAACCCTGCCATGGAGAGGTTCTGGGTCCCAGAATGTCCTTCCCATGAGCGTCTTTTACTTGCTGCGTAAAATCGCTCGCTGGCGATTTTAACATACAGGAGCAACATCTGTAGTAGGTGATACAAGACAACCTACTACGATAGCCAGACTTGAGACAAGACAGAATTGTGTAACATCAACCAACAAATGCTTATGATTTACATCAATAGTCTGAGCTGACAATTAAAAATTAAAAAGAGCTGCGGATAGCATAGCGGTCTAACGCACCCGTATCTTGGCTGGTCCAATCAGGGACACGGTTGGAAACCCGTCTCTGCCAGACTGGCCCTGGCCATTAGCTCAAATTGGTGTGGCGTTTGGCTGTCTGGCCCAGGCAGAGGGGGGAGGGCGAGTTGGCTCGAGTTCACCGTGAAGCACGTAAGGGTGTCTCCAGAACATGGGTGGGCCAATTCCATCTTGGAGGAAGCGGAGTTCGCTGCCCTCTGAGAATTAGCTTGCCTCGTAGAGACGAGCGGCGAACTCGTCTGGGGATGGCAAATCGAAATAAATAGAGGGTGTAATTGGTCACTAAATTTGTGAGAAAACCTAAAACACACACACGTCCTGGGACACAATGCTGTTTAAAGCTTTCATTTCGTTTTCGTCATCAACACATCATGAGCCAAGTGTGTCCTTATGGAAATCAGGCTGCAGTATCAGGTAGGTTCAAGAACAAATTAAATGAATAGATGCCAGTAAAATACAATTAAGAAATACAATGTTTGCAGAGGCAAACGTCCATCCAGTTACAAGTACTTAATGGCAGGCTATGGAGAAAATACCTAAGATGAAAGACTAAGGTTTGTCACATCATGAACTACTTTCATTTGTTATTGCTTTTTAATGGAAAAGGGCTGTGCAGATGAAGCTGGTGTCTGATGCTTGATAAATCGCCTAGCTTTCCTTTCAAGTAGCATTCTATCTTGCAGATCCTGGCTCAGAAGATTCATGAGAGGGGAAGGCGTGACTATATCACTCCATTTGTAACAGGACGACACTCTGGCTTCTGATTCATGAACGGCAAGAGTTTCACAGGAGTCCATCAAGAACAGGGACAGGGCTACAGAGTTAATATATCCACAGCTGCCCATATCCACCAAACACACTTTGTGTTTATTTTAGCTCCGACTCATTGGCAATTTCCGTTCCCCAAAAACAAATATATGCCAATGAAATCATCAGCATTTAAAGGCCCCCAAAAATCTTTCACTTAAGGGTTCAGTTCAGTCCATGATATTTCTCTGAACACTCACACAAACATCACGAAGTAGAAAACTAGAAAGAACAAACACACACACACACACACACAAGCAAGGAAGTAAAGGAGGTGATAAACAACGAATATGTGGCTGTGACACAAGGAAACGACCAGTGTCATTCTGTGTATTTCACACGTTAATAACGGCGTTTGTTTTAGACGTAAAACGATGGCGTGAGTTTCCCACGGCAAGCACGTGCGGAGATATGCATGTGATTTCACATTCCGTTTAGCGACTCCCAACCCCTTGCGCGATACCAATTTGGTGTTTGGGACAGGACGTTACGGTGCGGGGGTGAAGAGACACCCGCTTGTCATTCTTATGTGTGCGAAATCATGCCCGCTGGGTGTTTACGGTTTATTACCGCGCGGTAATTAAAACACCCTGACAGTGATAACCCCTCTCTGACAGGGACAGGCCATTATAACTGAGCTGGGAAGACAGCTGTGCGCATTGCAGCCACAGACGAGCCGATTCAGCACATGTGGTCTCAGGTGAAACCAGCGCTGTGGCTCGCGCATGCTGTTTTTTCTCCAATAGCGAAGTCTGCCTGGTGAAGGACGGAGCTTTATTGTAGCGTAAACACTGGCTAAACTAAAGCAGCTGTTCTGCATGCGGCACCTGATGAATTTGATGTGAAGGTAATAAATCAGTTAAATATTTACGCTGTGGACTTAATGGTAGATTATACTTTAGAGCTTCTCCTTGTACTGACATTATTATGCGTGCATGTGCACTGTTTTAGAAAACATATCAAACTTGAGTTTCATGGCAAGCTCATAATGTTTTATGTTTTATCTTTTCCCACTCATCCTCCCTCCTGTTGTTAAAAAAAGAACAATGTTACTGAAACAGAGGCATAAATGCCATTGATATCCTTGTAGAATATTCCAGTTTATATATATTGTGGCGAGCATGCACGGTGGGGTGCAACAAGAAGATGAATGGAGTCAGGCAGCAATTTCAATGTGGCTATGTCCTTCGTACACCGCTAGGCCCCATAGCCACTTTATTATAAAAAGGTGACAATATCCGTGCACCATACACCGCACGACCCCGGATATCGTCCTTAAAAGGACACGCCGGGTGCGCCTTGACAAATAACTAGTACGTCACACAGGAAGTACCCTTCAAACGATGAATGAACACATTAACAGAAATCACAGACAACGGCACTAAACAATAAACGAACATTGGTCACGGTGGCTCTACCTTTTGGCTCACCGCGACCATCAGTTTTGCACACACAAACGATAACAAATAACATGCACAACAAGATTTAACACACATAACTCTAATTACACAGTGGGTAACAAACAAACATACAACAGTGTTCCCCCACAATGCCCCGCACACATATTTACATACAGCGACCCACCTGGATCGCTACTATATATATATATATATATATATATATATATATTAAAAGCCAAATAAATTATTGCTGAATCCCTTATTCAAAAAGGGTGCTGAGTTTTAATTAAAAACCAACCAATTTTTCAGTAAATAAATACCCAGTAAAACTGTTTGTTGGGACATGCCGAGCATTTATTTATAGTCTGTTTTCTAATGACCATTTATTTAAAGTTTGCTTGTTTGGCACTCAACCTCCGGGAAAAACGCTGGATGTGCCAAACACATGAATGTATGCAGGTTCATTTTCAGCGAACAACCCTAGGTGCCCTGAGAATTTCAAAACTCAAAACATGTAGCATCTCTCTAATCCTCTTTCCCAGAAATGTCTCTCAATTTCACATCTGTATTCATTACCACTCAATGGAGCATTTCGGGCTGACCAAGCAAACATGTCCTAACCTAATCCATGTCTCGCTACTCTGACAGAGCTTTGATCTCTATGTCTAAAGTGGAACAGAGAAACACTTTGGGAGAGTGTTTACCCTCAAACTCCAAATCGGTCAGGTAAATAAGGATGTTTATTATTTTCTTTTTGGGGTTTTTCTTAACTTGCCATTTTCCATTCATCCTTGAATAAAACCACAGCCTGCACCTGCTTCCTCTTAGCCACCCTATTCAGTCATTCTGTAATTAATGGCTCTTCATACTCTTTCCTGTCTTTTTCTCCTCTCTCTTCCCCTAAAGAGCCAAAAGATTCTCTCCCATTCCTGGAGACTGACCAGGTCTCGCGTGGCCCACCCCCACCAGGTACACCCCCTGCCCCTCCCCCATGCATCTGGCAGATCAAGCACTGGTGATTTTCAGAGGACCTGCCAACTGGCGGAGCTGGGAAGAGGAGACAACCCATCCACCGACACACAATTGGAACCTTAGCTGCCATTCAATTGTAACACAAATCAGTTTTGGAGATTTTAAATAACGAAACATTTATTCTTATTTTTAAATTGACTTTTTCTCAAATCTAATATTCTAACAGTCTGTGAATATAGACGAAAAAGTGCTGACAGATATTTCATGCAAGAGAGGCCTTGTTATTGTTCATTAGTATGAATATTCATTAAATGTGCAAACAGGGAGCATGGAAATTAGCTGTCAAAAAATGACTTTATTGACTTCTGCAGCCTCTGTATCCCATAGAAAACATGACTCCTTTCCATGTGCAATGCTCCTAGTGTTTCTCAAATTCCTATCACTGATTCTCATAGTTATTTGCCAGCTTAATGGCCTATATTTTCTGAGCGTACAAGTGTGTCCTTTATCGGAATTAAAAATATTGGATTCCGTGTGACCTTTTGCTGTTTAAACTTGTTTGTGTCACTTCAAACGTGCAGTGTAAACGCGGCCTAAATCACACACGCCACACAGCAATCTTTAACAAACACAATATTGTGATCAACAGACGGCTAGCCATTTTTCAGACCTTATTAGCAATGCATTGATTATAGGGCACTGAAAAGCATAGATTGAGGATCTAGTTGTGAGTGAAATAAAGCCGGGGACGATAAAACTAATAACGTATTAGGTGTTGGTTGTTTGTGATAGTTATTTGCCAGCCAGCTAACTAGATAACTATACAACTTTGACGTGGTTAGCTAGCTAATGCTAGCTAGTGTAACAAGGAGGAGTTGATGCATTATTGTCACGTAGTACCATGCCTCATGTTCTGCTTCCTCTCCCTGTCACATGTGAGGGACGTGTGGCGCATCTACATTGGACTGGCAATGTTGCCATGCTTTTAAAAGGAAACAATGTTAGGAGCAACAGCAGTTGGAACCGGAGCGAGTGAACCGGGAAACGGACAGCGATGATTGGCTCAGTGGTGCGGTATCTGTAGGATTGCTTTTGTATTTGTCCATGTTTGAGCTGAAGCCTGTTGATACACACACTTTTTTTGTAAAATGTTAACATTGTGGCTAGAGTAAATCTCCCTTCTGCATTCATAGCTTTCTGCAGTGATGCTCCACTCATTAACAGTCGCACTTACCACTCCACTCGTCCGTGGTAGGTAGGCTAATGTTTTTGTTTACGTGCGCGTACTTTGATATCTGTTTACCGTGCATTTTAAATATGTGTTATATTGGAATTACCTCTACCTCTAAGAAGCTTTTTAGCATCTAGCCTTGTTACCCACTCTGATTGTGCCCTGCTTTGTGAGTCTGTGGCTCTCCTGGTTTGTATCTCTCCTGTGTGCAGTGTACCAGTTATCTGAACTAGTATTGCTGTGACAATTTACAATTGTGGAAAGGTGTTTCCAGTGCTCTGAACTAATGAGTGTTTAACACTCTCTTTTTTGGCGTATTGTGGATATATAGGCCTAACTCTACAGGAGGACACATTCTCACACTGTCTATTCACAGTCCTGGTCATTGCGTGGAATATACTGTATTATATGTACAGCTTCGTAGTCCTTCTGGTAAGTCCATGTAAAGCGCCATTGTTAAATAACCCATGTAAAGCCTTAATTGGTTTGTTGATATACCCAATTGGCGTAGTCAAGTCTATTCATTAGTAGTAGCCCCATACCGCCTGGGTTACAGAATGAAAAAAGGAAAAACAGTATAATCTGTGGTAAGATCGTAGCCTTTTTGTTAGGTCTGCTCCTCTGGCTCCCTCTAGCAGAAGCCGCCAAAGAACCACCTGAACTTTGTGTTGTTTCTACACAAGATTGTTCCCTGATTGTCTTATTGTTTAATTTATTAATGGTTTGATTGTCTTGAGTGTTTCCACTTGTGTCTCGTTGTTCCTGATTGTGTTCCACCTGTACCCCATTATGTTCTCATTATTTAAACTCTGCCTGTCTGCGTTTCTGTGCTTAGTCTTTTTGTGTATGTCCATGCCGTAGCTGTTTCTAGCCTCATGGTTCCTTTGTTATTTGTGTGTTTTTTGTTATCGGGCCTTTGGAAGTTGTTTAATTTATTTTGGAAAGAAAATACAAAAATAACTTTTTTGAAAACTACCACCTGTTCTTCGTCTCTGCTCATGGTTCCGCTCACCACCACCCCTGACACAGTCGCTCTGTAATTGCAGCTACCTGGCTAACTAGCGTGATTGTATTTTCTGTGTAGCTAAATTGTTAATCACCAAAACCATATGGTCATAAGAGGGTGTCTGCTTGCATGGTTGGGATTTTTTTTAACATAAAAGTGAATGCTGGTGCCTAATTAACTCTTCGGTTAATGAAATCATTTATGTGTTGAACAATTGTGCTGGACACAGTACATTTTCCAGAGGGATTTGTTGCCCAATGCCCAAGTCAGAGCCAATGGGGGGGAGGAAAAGCTGACACACAGAGCCAAGCAATCCTTAATGAAATGGACAACCGTAATGGACACACGCATTGCAACATTCCTTGGTATTTTCCCTGCCTTTCTTTACCCATTGTGCCTGTATGGCATGATGATCATTTACTTTCTGCAATAAATCATGCTTGGCACCTGTCTAAACTCTGTAATATCCCACAGCGTGGAAATCTTACTGTGCTTAACCCAAATTGCCTCCGCACAGCAAGTACACACCCGACTATGAATCATTGCTTGTGAAAGTCACTCGTTGTGAGTGATTCCTTGCGAAAGTCACTCCTAGTGAAAGTCACTCACCGTGAGTCACTCTCTGTGAAAGTCACTCCCCGTGAAAGGGTATACACGATGCAAATAAATGGTCGGATTAAAGTTCTGCCCCACGTTGCTGTTAACCTTGAGCGAACGAGCAGTTTTGTTGCAGTGGATGGCTCTCGGGTTATGGACTGGCCTGGGGACTGGTGTATTCCATTATCCGCACTGGAAGGGACCTCAACCCTGTGAAGGGACACCGTTTTCCATGACACTCCGCTGCTCCTTGACAACCCCGCAATCTGTTCCCCCAGCTTCCCCGCGAGACTGCCAGGCGTGATATACTCTTCCACATTAGCTGCTGACAGGAATGGGGTTGTTTTGGATTAAGTGCAGTGCTGTGGTGACAGCCTCCTCTCTCATGAAGATTATTTACAATGCCTCCAGTGGAGGGTTATAAATTAACAGCCCTTGTGGCGAGCTGCTGCCGTCGTCTAGGCTCATTCTCTTGTTTTACAAACAGTGTCAGAATTAGCTGACAGTCACGGTCCTCAGCCTCTTCATTCAATTTATTGAATTGTGAGACCTGATTGTCAAACGCGAGGTGGACAGATTCCAGTTTAGAGGAAATTAGAGGCTAATTTCTGTCTTTCCGACCTCTAAGCGAGGACGGTTTGTCTTGCAGTTGGAAACAGAAGCGCTGGTGTTGCGTGAATTTGGCAACCTTTCCTTTTTTTTTTTACAGCAGTCCATATGGACTAAAGTCACTCTGCCCTGCTGTGAGGTATTCTCTGAACCATTTGAGATGAGTAAGGAGGTAGTACAGTCCTTGGTGGGCTGAGGTTTGGCGCAGACTCAGGGAAATGTAACCGCGGGGGAGGAGAAACGCGCACATCGGTTGCTGAAGCCTAGGGCTCGCCGGGAAACTCAGGTAAAATGGAAGAGTAGAGCTGTCCTTGTTCTGCGGTGATGTGCACATCTGCATCCACACACCATCTAAAAGGTAACACATTTAATATGGAAAATAATATGGAAGAGGTGTGCATATGGAAAGCTAAGTTTATTCATGGTGAGGGGCTGCAATCGTCTTTCCCTTCCCTGGTGTTTCTACCCTCACACTGCATGTCAGCATATGATGAGGAAGGTTGATCCACCAGATTGATCTGCTTATCAAGGAATTTGGTGATTTAATTAATATTTGGTATCCTGTGTAGTAATTATTATATTGAATCAAATATATATATTTTACATTTTAATAAGTGCTGAACCTTAAACCCAAGGCCATTTTCACTTAAGGCTACTGGATTCAGAGATTAGACATGCTTTATTCATTTCTCATTGATCTGACAAAACCATTGAATGGTGGGGACCATTTACAAATTATTGACTGATTTGTTAATGGTTAGTAACACATTTGTAAAGACCATATTCATAATTTATAGACACTTTCTGGACCCCCATTCTAAAGTTGCAACTATTCATCATCTACAAAAGTTTATAAAACATTTTTTATCCATGAAATACATTCATAAATAATTTATAATGCATTTTTCAGACCTTAATCTAAAGTTTTTGAATTTTTGAATTGCGCTCAAACAGCAGGCCAAAGTTAATATAAAATAGAAATGACACATGCACAGCATTCTGAAGCACTATTCAGCCTGATTTGCAGCTGAAATGCTGTAAATTACATATATCAACAAATACAACAAGTTTGGATGAAAGTGTAGCAATAAAAAGTGGCAAGCTAAGACCATTTTCAAAACAGAGGCAAGAAACACCAAGAGCTGAGATTTTTTTTCAACACCCCTTTCTTGTGATACCCGTATTGTGTATATAATTAATAATATTTGCATAGTTTGACACTGGTTTCCATGCTACCACTATTGAGGAAGATAGCTTAAGAGCTTTGATTTTGTGATGTGATCACTCTTGTAAATAAATACAGTAAATAAGCTTTAGAGAATGTTGAAACTGCAAGACCTTACAAAGAGACGTGTGTGTGTGTGTGTGTGTGAGAGAGAGAGAGAGCGGGAGAGAGAGAGACAGAGGAGAGGGGGAGGGAAAAGAAGAAAATAGATTGTCAGAAGAGATCCTTTTATAATTCTAAAGCACTACAACATCAGAAAAAAAAAAAAAAAATTCTAAAGGCCCACCATGACAAGTTCAAATTAGTCAGGTCAACTGAATGTATGGAATGTACCAGATAACTGCTGGAAGTTAATATCCATTCAAGAACATTTTTTGAATGAGAATTTGGAGAGCTGAATTCTTCCAAGAACTAGGTGAAGGGGGGGACGTTTAAAAGCGTCTGACAGTAATGGCTTGTAAATCGCCTCCTTCAGCAGACAGGGTTTTTACGTCCCTTTCATCGTCCGTTCATTGGGAAACGTTTGCGAGCGGCTTGATGTGTGGATGGCAAGGACTTGTGTGGTCACCTTGAAGCTTACTGTCCTACTGCTAAATTAAGCACAATCCATTAGATAATACATTCAGCCCTGCTAACTGATGGGTTTGAGACAAGCTTCCCTGTGGAAAGAAAATACCTCCTCATGGGCTGCTGAAAAATACAGGTACAGCTGATTGCAGTAACAGGTAATGCTGATCGCAGTGATGGGTAACGCTGATCCCAGTGATGGGTAATGCTGATCATAGTGATGGGTAATGCTGATCCCAGTGACGGGTAATGCTGATCATAGTGACGGGTAATGCTGATCGCAATGACGGGTAATGCTACACCGATAGCAAAATTATCTGGAGAAAGGTCATTTTCTTTGATGAAAAGCTTTAAAACTTAATCTGAGATCAGCAGTGAAGCGAAATAAGTGTAATTAGCGGCATTAGCGACAATTCGCGACATTAAGCAACAATGCAAAATTAGCGTTTGCATTGTTGGCGATTGAAAACACATTTAACACTTCCCTGGATCAGGATGACATCACTGAGGAGAAGCATGTAAATGTGAGAACTTTTCTCTTAGATATATCTTTTATGATCTGCGATTTTAATAATAATTTATTTAAATAATAATTTAAAATAAATAAATAAATAATAATAATACAATACAAATACACTTTTCTCTCAAATAAATACCACTGCAAGTTACGTTTAGTTGTTAAATGAATATGAATATGAGTATGAGTGGTGTGTCTGTGTGTGTGTGTGTGTGTGTGTGTGTGTGCGTGCGTGGCACATTTGAAAAAAATGCAGGTTTTGCCTAGGACCCATCAACCACTATGTCTGCACCTGGATGTTGAATTGTGGATCTGTGAACATTTTGAATTGTGGACCTGTGTTTGTGGAGAATGAATGTAAACATAGGTTTTGTTTCTGAGTCGGCTAAGGACAAACGCTGATTGCACCCAGGGGGTTGGTCTTTATGCCAGCGAACAATTTGGCCCACCTCCACTTATTTCCTCGTCCAATTTCTGTGAATTCCATCTCAATTACAAAGTCTGTACATAAACAAGAAGATCAATTTCAGAACATCAGCGAATGCTGTACTTTAAGAAGAGTGATTTTCCAAAACTCACTGAGTCCACCTTGACCAATTCTGAGAAAATCTGCATTTTTGTTTCTTTTAAATTAGTGGAGTTTTTTGCATGACAAATCACGTTTTAATACTTAATACTTAATCCCTAAGAACCATAGTGTAAAAGTAAATATCTAACCATTTATCAGAAAACATGAGTGTTTGATGGAAAAACACTCATATTGATAGCAATAATGCAACGCATCATATGTTTTGACTGTGAATCAGTGTTCTCCCCTCTAACCATGGGAGAAATGTGTTTGAATGAATGAGACATTTAAAATAAATCCATTACCATACCTAATGAAGTCCAAATAACAGCATGTTGCCAGATGGACAAAGGTAACTGGAGACCCCTGTGCAGCTGTTGAGAAACAAAATGAACCCGCATCTGAAGTTAAATTTCCTTGAAATGATTTTCCTTACTTGAAACATGAGCTCTAAATATTCAAAAGCAAAATAATAAAATAATACATTGTTTTAATCAAAACCCTTACAAGTTGACATTTGCTCGAATTATTTCGAGCCAAGATTCAAGAGCCAAGATTCAAGATTACATATTGAACACTAAAAAAGCTAGGAGCCAGTTTTAAAGAACCCCATGGCTGGCAGATAGCTTATAATCATCTAGCATGGGGCTGACAATGAATGCCATCACTGAAAATACAAACCATGGTTGCTATATAGTTGCTCTATATCAGTTCACAAAACAACACACTGCAGCATTAATATCTAGGACCAGCTGAAACAAGTTCTACATACATACGTGGTTCTCTGTGGCTCAGTTAGAGCACAGCATTGGCAACGCTTAGGTTGTGGGTTCAATTCCCACTGGGACCACATATACTGAAAAATGTATGCATTCACTACTGTAAGTCGCTTTGGATAAAAGCATCTGCTAAATGGCATATATTATATTACATTCAGCTAAGCATAACATTGAACCCATACAGAACCAAACTCAACTCACACCCATCTAAAGTTTGAGTGACAGTAATAAGATAACAGATTTACAGCTAGAATTGTCTAAATTGAGCACATCATAGATTTATAATATTGTTCAGAGAGGAGGAGCTGTGCTAAACTGCAACCTATTTAATCAATAATTACTTTTGTTACAAGCAAGTTATGTCGCTCCCAAAATGGCATAAACAGTCAATCAATCAATCAATCAAACTTTATTTGTATAGCGCATTTTACAAAACATTTGTCACAATACACTTTACAGCAGACCCCAAACTGAACCCCTACAAAGGCTTGCCTAGGGAAACAGTGGCAAGTAAACTCCCTAAGTGGAACAAATAGGAAGAAACCATATGAGGAAATCTCCTATGGCCAGCGCAGGGTCCGCCTGAGTTTGTAATGACCAACAGCGGTCAATGAGTCCATGTGCAAGGCAACTCAATATGGGACTTAATTTATTTCTAGTCAACTGTAACCAGTGGTCCTGGGGTTGGGTAGCGGATAGCCAGTTCTGAAGGTGGAGTAGGCTCGGGACTCGGGGCAGACACCCCAGCGGTCAGAGAGGGAGGCAGAAAGGATACGGAATAATAAGGCCAAGAAGCAGCATATACAGAGAGAAAAGTAATTACCCTAGCACTGACCATTGCGGGGACTGTATTTCACCTTTGAATAATGAGAATATTCTTAATTTAATTGAACAAACTGGTATCTGTCAAACAAGTATGATTTAAACCAGGTGAGCTTCTCAAACCACATGAGGTTTATTTAAATATCACAATCCAAAATATGACATTTGAATAAGTGTATATGAAATAAATTGTATGTGTTTCATATACCCCATTTTAAAATAGCACACTCCATAAAGCAAATGCAAGTCCTTCCTGTGAAAATACTGACACAGTATATAATGTGAGCACTATCACATTGGGACGCATACTTCATATACTCAAAATGTAAATAACTGCACATATTTCCAAGTTCCAGATTACGCTATGACTGAAGAGATTATTAAAATCCATATTATGGATTATATCCATATCCATTCTAATCCATTATTATTAAAACATATAAGACATCACATTACATTACATTACATTGCAGGCATTTGGCAGACGCTCTTATCCAGAGCGACGTACAACAAAGTGTTAACCGTAGTCAAGAACAGTTTAGCTGAAAGCCAGTTTCGCTGAAGTACACTTCCAGGTGCTAGGAGCAACCACATAGTTAAACTAGGACCCTGTAGGTAAATCTGTAGCCACAATTCAAAGGCAGCAATAAAACAATCAGTGCGGAAAATATCGGGGAAATAATGCCCAAACCTAATACAATACATAAACAAGTAGACATGAGTGCAATACTAACAGCTACGTCCCTAAGTTAACAAAACCGGACTACAGGGAGAGGTGCACCCTGAAGAGGTGAGTCTTCAGTTGTCGCTTGAAGGTGGCCAGGGTCTCAACTGTTCTGACTTCCATAGGAAGGTCATTCCACCATGTGGAGCCAGAACCGACAGGAGACGTGACCGGGAACCACAGGTGCGGAGGGGGAGGTGCCAGGCGTCCTGAGGTAGCAGAACGGAGTGGTCTGGCAGGTGTGTAGGGGGTGAAGATCTTGAGGAGGTATGTTGGGGCTGATCCATTGACTGCCTGGTATGCTAGGACCAATGTTTTGAATTTGATGCGAGCTATAACAGGCAGCCAGTGGAGGGCAGTGAGCAGGGGGGTGACATGGGAGTGTCTGGGAAGGTTGTGGACCAGACGGGCTGCAGCATTCTGGATGAGTTGCAGGGATCTGATGGCAGATGCGGGAAGGCCAGCCAGAAGCGAGTTGCAGTAGTCCAAGTGGGACAGTACCATTGCTTGGACCAGGAGCTTTGTAGAGTACGTGGTAAGGAAGGGACGGATTCTCCTGATGTTATACAGGAAGAATCTGCACGCCCGACTTACCGCTGCAATGTTCTTTGATAGGGACAGCCTGTTGTCCATCGCCACACCGAGATTCTTCGCGCAGGGTGATGATGTCACCAAGGTGTCACCTAGAGAAATGGAGAAATCAAGGTGGGGAGAGTTTAGAGCAGGCTAATAAGACCACAGGCTAATAATAATGATTATGTTTTCCTGTTAGCACTGCTGTATTGACACATCAATGTAATACTGTATGGAGCTACTTGATATGCTGTTATTATTTCTAATAGCTTTACTATGCAGAAATATAGCACTGATCTGATGTACATGGATATAGAGTTAATTGGTGGTATGAAAAATGCACTTACTTGTACATATACATTTTCATATGACAGAAACACTACTGTGTATGTTATTAGATATTAGATATATAGATATTTTTTTAAATAACTTTGTAACATTCATTACCATAAGAATTTAACCACACAGACGTTCTGCTGACACTTTCCAAGATTACACACATTAGTCACACACATACTGTCAACACTCTCTTGAGAAACACAGGGCCAAGTTACTTGAACGAATGTAATGAAATACGGGTAGCATCGCTTTAGAATGCTGCTGGTTTACTTTGTGTGAAATATATTAGTGAAAGTGTAGTTGTAATTTGGCATCATTTCAATATGAGTAATCTGGTACACAGACTCAGGACTTGTGTTTTACTGATGTATAGAGAGTATACGCTTTGTATATGTAGCCTAGGCTATATCGTTCAGAAAAATACTGCCTGCTTTCAGGTGTTCTTAAAATTCTCAGGTAAAGAGGAGAGTCACAATTAAAGCATGCTTTAGTAAATCAGATGGAATAATGAATAAGCCTAATTTTCTAAATCTCCACCCTGTTTAGCGCGTTCACCACAGATATATGTATACATGTGTATACAGATTTAACTATTTATCTAAAGGAAAGTTGCAAAGCAACATAACCCCCGCGAATTATATCCTAATAACGATTTGACGCATTGTGTGACTGTTTAGTAAATCTGCCGAGATATTGTGGCCTTGTAGTGACTGCATTGGAAAAGTCCTTACAGTCCGTGGCCCTTGTAGGAGGAGACCTTTCTGTGGGAGACCCTGAAGAGTGTCAAACTCTCGGCGCTGTATAGACGCTGTATGGTGTACGCCCCGCCCACCTGTAACTTAGCATATGGCATACCTGCCATCCCAATAAAGCCAATGTGCACATAACAATGTATACACACAGGAGAACAATATTTCAAAAGAAGTGAATCATAAAGCAAATAAAAAGTTATCGGCTTACAAGCAATTATGCTGACAGTATTCACGTGATACAGATGATGCGAATTGTATCGGTAACTATAGTTACAGTCACTTCAGTCCTTCTGATAAAGGCCTACCTTCTGACAGACTGACAGCCAGATAGTATAATATCAAATGCAAATACAATAGCAAGGTATTTGTATCGGCTTTGTCAGATGTGAGATCATAACCCTGGGGGGGAATAGCTTTTACTATGGTGTGTGGGGAAATAACGTAGGAATACATTGATTATCACCGAAGCTAACCTTTTTTCAACATATTCTTTGACTGTATAATATGAAGACAAGTTTAGTAATGGTGACTCCATTCACGTCTTTATGCAGAAAAAGGAGCAGAGTGGTGATCCAAAGGCATAACAATAAAATAACTGCAGCATGAAATTATCAAATTGTGTGCTAGAAAATACTTACACCATTATTGTTGTATAGGGCGTATACATCAAAAGGTTGGTACGACCCGATTGTGCCCCATGGCATTTGAAGACACATAAACCCAGCATTGTATCCCTTAGGTTTTGACTGCACATTTAAGGGCCAGCCCTCCTTCCCAGCGCCCCCTCAGAAGAAATCAGTCGTGGATCACCAGGGTATTGATAACATGATCCATAACATTCCCTGAGCCCCAGGAAGATCACTGACCTTGACTGACCTTCGCAGTGGGAGGCTAAGATGGCATATTTGTCAACTCTCATGGCTCATGGTCAGACAGCCATCAGCGGGAGGGCGTTTGCGTAGCGTCATTCTCATGCAGTGCCATGTGGCGGTGAGGGCACGTGGTGGGGGTGGTGGTGCGGATAAGTCTGGGTCACTTGTCAAACAGCAGAGTTGATTGATGGGTGGATGCAGCCAGGGCTGTCTCCATCACGTGCTTCCTGCGCGAGGCACAGACAATCTCTCACCATCCGATTTACTCAGAAGATTCTCTCTCTCTCTCTCTCTGAGACAGATTAAAAAAATTGCTTTGTCTTCCGTCTTCCCTTCACCCCCTCTCTGTGGCTCACCTCCCTCATATAACTCAAATGACACTGTCAATGCCCTTGCCATAAACCCTGGGTGATTAATCCATGTTTGTACTCTGTATTGTACCGCCCCCATTCTTCTTAAACCGGGGGTTCCCATTGACTGTGCTGCATTGCACAGCAAACAGCGCTGGCTACCGGTGCCCGGTCCCTACCGGAATTGCACAGAACTTAAATTTACACCGCGCATTGTACAATGTGTCTAAAGTGACTCAGTGGCTACGAACTGCTATGAGATCCTCCAAAAAAAGACTCAAATCCAGCGCTAAGCTACCAGCCTGTCCCGACCGCTAAGGTTTCCAGCTGACGTGAGCCTGTTTGCACAAATCTCCTATGAAGGTCTGACGAAAAAAATGAAATTCTTTAATCTTCTTAGCGAAACTGTAACTGACATTTATTTTAATTCAGTGGAAGAAAAAAAAAAAAATTCTACTCATGCAGAATAATTCAAGTTCCTCGGTCTCCTCGCCTCCCTTTGACAAAATATTTTTTTTTGCCATACATTTTATCAGCTGGACAAGATTGAGGAAGCCCAAAGAACTCATACTGTATCTGCAAGGGCTACTCCTTCCAGGCAGAGGGCAGAGTGAGGGGAGAAAAGAAGAAGAAACGACAGGTCTGAGTAATATTGTGATTGAATAGGCTGACTGGGGATAATATCACCTTAATTTAAATGAGCAACCTCTGGGCTGGGGGTAAAAAATAATATAATTATTAACATGTTGAGGAAGAGAGAAAAATGGGTCAGAGACACAATCATAATTCATATTCTATCATGATGTGGGCAAAATACCAAGAAAAGCAAAAATATGGGACGTGAAATGTGATAGCAAACCTCAGGTGCCTGTTTTGCATAAGGCTTGTTTTGAATGGATTCTCTTGGAAGTTGAAACCAAAAATTCAAATATTACTAAGCACTTGGGGGGGGGAGGTAGAATGTTCTAGCACAGAAATCAAACTGAAAATTAAATCAAATGATGAAGAATTCTATGCATCTGCAAGTGTGCCCGGGAACAGGCACCAGAGGAGGAAACAGATATTATGTGTGGGTTTGTTTTTAACCAATGTTTGATATGTTAGATAGTTATCACAGTCCTTAATGTGTGCTGGTAACTTGTTCCAGGAATGTGTGCCTCTTACAGACACCACCATTTGACAGAATTTAGTCCTATGCCTAGGTACATTACAGTCTCCCCTAGTTAGCGCTCTGGGCCCGTATTCACAAAGCATTTTAAGGGTAAAAGTTGGTCCTAACTCCTAAATTTAGGAGCAACTCCGAAAAATAATGGGCGTGTCACTCATAAATTTAGGACTCCTACATTTTTGGGATAAGAGTATTTCACAAAGGGTTTGAGAACTAAAAACAGCTCCTAAGTCCAGGAGAAGTTAGAAGCAGGCAAGAGGACTTCTAAGTCGCTAAAGACCTACTCACAGCCATCATTTGTTGCCAGGGTCAAAGAAATCTGCCCGGAGGCCTTCACAATCCGTTCTGCAGGCCCTGTAGCATAAAATAAGTGTTGATCAAACTGTTGCTTCAACCAATCAGATTTTGAGTTGGGGACACGAAGGCCTTCTAGAAGGCCTAGGTAACGTCAGCGTATTCACACCCTTTGATTGGATAGTCAGAGAGTGTCTGACTATGATGTAATGTGATTGGTTAAATGCTTTAATATGAAAATACACGTCTGGATGCAGCGCAACCAGGGGAACAGCTATGAAAGGAAGCGAACAGACCATTTGGAATTATTTAATAAGTATTCATGGACAAAATATAATTAACATCAGTCTGTGATTCAGACATTTGAGCGGACATTTTCATCCCTAAAGCGAATTAAAACTTATGCCAGAAATACGACAGGGCAGGCTCGATTTTCAGCATTAGCTTCGATGGCGATAGAAAAGTATGGAACTTCTTGATGGAACTGAAACACACGGATAATCTGTACGACAGAGTAATTGAACTCTTTTTGAGGAAAGAAAGGAGGATGGATTTTGTGTACAAATAATATTGCAATTTTATGAGGTTATTATTATTGATGCTTTTTTATGTGTGTCGCAGCTGTAGCACCCCGGGTTTGTTTCTTCAGTAAAGGCATTTATTCTGGATACACGAGTTATCTATCTGTGATGCAACGGCAACGGGTGTTTGTTCGGTTTGTTTTTGCCCTTTGTTTATTTATCTTTCTTCAGTCATGTTTCATGAGAGAGAATGACAGCGATGGTTAGAAGCGTGAGATAATTAGTGATTAGTAGTGTTAGTAACTTAATCTAAATCCCTAATGTTAGTAGATTAGTTGGTTAGTACTAGCCTATATACATCTAACTAATATATACAAAGTGTAATTAGAAAGTAAGAAGGAAGTAAAACGAGATTAGAAACGAAGACGGAAAAACCGAAACAGAATTTCCCGAAGTGCATGACAGAATGAGAATGAAACATGACTGAAGAAAGATAAATAAACAAAGTGCAAAAACAAACCGAACAGACACTCAAAACATAACAATAAGATGGCTTTTATAGCCATAAAATAGTTATTGAGGGGTGGATTGATTCAGACGGAGCACTACTGAAGGCCTAGGTGTGAAATGCACGGCCCGCCACTGCATTACCTCATAGTGTAACAACTATTCCCACCTTTATGAATGATTAACTAATGCCTCTTAAGCATTCACTAATATTACTTAATCATTACTGTAGTTAATGCTCTTTTTGGACCCTATAGTAAAGTGACAGCTGTTCATATCTTCACCGATGACTAACTAATGTGCTAAGAAAGCTTGTAAAGCATTAAGTGATTTATTGCTACTTAATTAAGTAGCAACTATTCCCATCTTTAAACATGATTGGCCAATGTGCAACGAGAGCTACAGTAGTTAAGCATTAACTAATCGTACTGTACACTTACCTCACAACATGTTGGTATTTGATGTTTCTTAGCATCACAAACATTGTGTTATTGAAGCCATTTCACAGTGCCTATGGTAAAGTAGACACTGTTCAAATGTTATAAATAACTCAATAATGTTTATTTACTGTTACTCATGGTGACCAGCAACAGTTGACTCACTTTTGTCAGTTACTGACAGTTTAAATTTTAAACTTTTAAAATTTAAAACTCTGGATGATCACAGATGATCGCATGACTCTATGATCACACTGCTGATTAAAGATGCTGATTATGCAATCCTGATGTAATATCAATTTATTAAGATGGGATCAGATGTAATAGTTTGTTAGCATTTTATTTATTGTATGTGTTGAATTTGAGCTATTTTGATTGTATACAGATTCACCATGTCTATAATTTTTCCCATCACATTTCAGATATGAGCTGCTGTAACACGCTCAAGGTCAAGTGAGTTAAGCTGAGACAAAATTTTAAACATTTTCTGTTTTTACAATGGCTGAAATAATTTGTTATCGTTGTGGCAAAGCCATTTTCTGCGATTGCTGAGCTCTAACATAATGCATCATCTTCTTATCATACAGAGAATGATTTTTAAGTCAAGTTTACACAAATCGATCAGGAATATAATGAACAGTTAGAGCAGATTCAACACTGACCACTCGGCTGAATTTAAAGTACTGCACAGTATATGATTGCATTGGTTTGAGGGTGTGTTCAGATTGCCCTCCGGAAACGTGGGAGGTTCAGCCCCCCCGTCGAGTCACACAAAAGGCTTTTACAATGACTTTTACAATTCAAAGAGATGGATTGTGGGTAATGGCTCTGCAATAGAGTGGCCTCCCATGATTTCAGCGGATGCTAGTTATAGGGTGCAACAGTATTAATCATCTTGGGGACGTATTTTCCTGACACCAATGCGTTTTTATAGCACAGGAAAGGGAAGTTACATTTTCTGAGCTCGGCTTTATAAAAATGCTACAATACGATTGGTTCTAGCACATCTTAGCCAGTGTTGAGCTATAGGTGAAGTGGTTGAGTTGCCTTGAATTTCTGCCTCCATTTGGTTTATTAGCAAAAGGATTCCCTGGAGAGTCGGCCCTGTCAGGCTCATATACTGTAAGGTTATGAGCCAGGCGAGTGAGGCTAGCACAGCGGCACCTTTCAATAGCTCATTGTGAGAGCACAGAGGGAGTCTTTTTAAGCCATTGAGCGTGCTTTAGATATAGATTTAACAGCATTAAAGGGTTGTGCCCAAGGGCCCTGCACACCAGAGAAATTAAGGCTTTGGGCTGGGCCTCGCAGCACCTTGACCAACGTCACTCAGCCATTGTGCAGTTCACAATCGGCGGCCACAAAGAGGTGGCAGGTGTATAAAACTATTCTGTGAGCAAACCCTTCCCATTCCTGGGCTTGTGGAATGTCCACTGGCAACCGCTGCCTTTTATTCCCCCTTTTCTCATCATCACAAAAGGCCAAAAAAAAGATCATTTGCATTAATGAGATTAGCAGCAAGGCCGGGGATCTCCCTGTACTGCTGTCTGTGCGTCCACAGAGCACTCTCAGCACCACGGAGCAAGGGGAGAGGAACACGTCTTATCCGTTTACCTCTGAAATAATGATAATAACAACAGGATTGATAACTTTCTGCTCGCTTTGGCTTATCATAATTACCCAGCTATGAATATCTAGGAACTGCAGCGATGGGAAGGGGGAGAAAGAGAGAGAGAGAGAGAGGTGGGCTGGTAAAACAAATTGAGCCATTTGTTCTCTGATTTCCCTTAATTGTGCCGCTAATGTCAATATCTGCCAATTAATCAGCGGCCTCATTATGCCCTCTCTCGCTGGGTGCTTTTGTGGCGCTCTCTCTCTCTCTCTCTCATGCTGGAGGTAAAGAGTGAAGGTGAACATCTTACACTCTCGAATGTCACCGGGACGGGATCAACGGACCGTTCTCTGACCATTATCCCCTTGGAAAAGTAAATGAACGGTTTAATTCGGAAAGAAAGTGGAAAACAACGGTTACTGCATTGTGCTTGAATCTCAGACAATACATGCAGGGAAAGGCCTCTAACATTACAGGTACAGTAGAATAATAATAAGAACTAATAAATCCATTTTTGCAAGGCTAAGGAGTTGCCCAAGAGGAGGATCTGATCAATTAGCTTCTTTGATTTATTTATTTATTCACATGGACAACTAAGCACTATTTCATTTTTTTCTTCAGATATTCTCATGTCTGTGTCTCTCCTGCTGCGGAAGGGGAATATTATTTCTCACAGCTCCGTCTGGAGAGCCATATCTGTGAGAGTAATTGCAGCCAGCGAGGGGCTAAGCTCATTTAAACGTCCTATTACTCTCCACGATACAGTGTATCATGCACTGGATCCTCCTGCGTTTGAGTCTCTCTCCCCCCCTCCGGTGACTTGGTAATTAACTAACCTCTCCAATCACATGAAGCATCACAGCAGGGTTTCCACTGCTCTTTGCAGATAAGAAAGCATCTGGTTTGCATTAGACTGAGAAAAAGACACTTGAAATGCAAATTCACATCCAGGAAGGAGACCACAATAATCCCGATTTTTGTATTATTTTTTTCTCTCCAGCACACGTTTGCTGCCTCAAAAAACACCTGCTTTATCGTTTAAGATCCTTGGCTGTGGCTTTAATCAGCATCCATAACTAGGTCCTTGATTGGGGCATTTTATACTTGACAGGTTAATTGTTTGGAGGATTGAATTCAAATACAGCATGCATGTGGGCTGACAAAGTGTCGTAAATGCCTATTGGTCATTTCTCTGCCACTCAATTAGATGGAAAAAAGACAATGCAAACCACCGAATGAAGTAGGAATGTTGAGGTGGTAGCAAAGCTTCGTTCAAAGGCACACACGGCTTGTGAAGTAGCAGAACAGCAGGATATGAAACACAATACCGCCCTCCATCACACCACCCCCACAGCTTCTCAGAACCATACTCCAAAAGACTCAGATTTCAGATTTCAGTCAACATAAGGTGCATGTGTGTATGTTCTTTTTTAACCTGGCTATTGGGCAGGGAGGGTGTAGTTGTGATATTGACACACTCAACTGGCTGTCCGTACTTAACGATAAACTGCTTCTTTAAAAGTTTTTTAAGAGCTGCAGTGCAATCCTCAAGAGATTACATATATATTATATACTGAATATACATATTTATATATATATATATACGTTTGTGTGTGTGTGGGAGAGTGTGTATATAAATGTGTGTGTGTGTGTAAGTTACAGTATGCCATGGAAAAAAAATCTGAAATCATGAGAACCATTATTATTGCACACAGAGGGCATTATTAAAAAATTTTTAAAAAAAAAAAATTTGTGCACTATTTACATTTTTAAAAATCATTATCTATCTTATTAATTTATTAACTTATTTATTTATTGCTTTGATTGTGTGTAGGTTGTGTAGTAGGTGTAGAAATAGGTTTCTTGTTTTTTCCTATTTAAAAGTGTCATGATTTCAAGGCACTGTTAACTGTTCAAGGCACTGTATGTGTAAGTTATATATGTGTGCGTGTGTGTGTGTGTGTGTGTGTGTGTGTGTGTGTGTGTGTGTGTGCGTGTGTATAGTGGTAGAACAACATGATTATCATGGTAGGTCAGGAACATTGTAAAAGCTAATGGATAGTGATGAGCGATGGCCAGAAAAAGCCATGAAAGGTCATGAGAAAGACAGGTAGGATATGCGCATGCGAAAGACAGGTAGGACAGGTAGGACATGTGCATGGAGTTATTCATTTAATTCCCTCATACTCCTGACCAGATACCATATAATCACAATGTGATTTCTTCTTTACTTTAAATAACGATTTCAAACTGGATTCTGACACCGCATTACACAGCAACTACGTGAGGATTTGTAGAGCGCAGCAAGGCTACACAATTAGTGAGTCCAGCTATCCACTTTGTGAAGAAGAGCAGCCACCCTCCCGCTCACCCCTTCATGGTTGGTTAAGATATGGAGAGGATGAGCTGGAGCTGTCTGTTATGGATGTAGAAGTCAATGGAAGGTGAGCCCTGGTGAATCCTCCCTGACTGCCCTAGAATCCCGCAGTATATTCATAGCCCAATTACTCTATATGGTTCCATGGTGGTCATCTCCCCTGAGCTCCATCAGCAAGTTTCCGAAGATATGAACCTTTCCTCCCCCTCCCTTCCCTGCACCCACCCCCCCTGCCCCCCAACTGGACCAGCTTTTCCACTGCAGGTGGATATGAAGTTTAACCCCACCCCCCAACCCCGCAAAGCATACAGTACGTTCATCTCCATCTCCCTCGACTCTTATTAGCCCCTTCTCCATTGATGGGGGCTTTGCTGCATTTAAATGGGGTGTTTCACTGGGCCTGCTGATTTCTGATCTCCAGCTCAGCCTCTCACCGTATCCAAAGCCAGTGTGCTCACATTTCTCTCCCCTTAGACACACCTTGCATGAAACAGTTCCATTAATTTACAGCATCACCACCATCGCCTGCTGCCTGAGTGTTACATACAACTTAAGACTCTTCCAGAGCATTATGAGGCGAGTACAAAATGTTTACGATGCTACGTTTTAACGAGCTGCCTTTTAACGTTCCAAATATCTCGTTTCTAAAACATTTCACACAGTGCTTCATTTACAAATGTATCTTTCCATAATTGGTTGTTGATGTTGAGTATCAATTCATGATGTTTATGTATTTATTTTATAAGTGGATTATGTATGCCCAGCACAAGGAAGCACTGGGAATCCTCACAAAGAACATCAATTCATTTTGATGCAGTCTTCTGTGGCTAACAATCGACAAGGCTAATAAGCCGAGACGCATGCAATTATGAACTGGCTGTAACATATTCCATACCTATTTTTAAATTACAGACGAACATCTGAAATTGTATTTCAGAAATTGTACAATTACAGTATCAGAAATTGTATTCAAACAAATCAGCAAAACCACTTTATACAGTGTAACATAGTGTCTATGAGGGTTAACACAGTAAGGGTACTGAACTTGGCCTTAACTTGTGTGCCACTTCTACCATTGCCTTGTATGTGTGTGCATGGCAACAATAACAAAGTTAAAATCTGACTGCCCCTATTGGCCATACACATGTAGGGAGTCCATTGTGAATGGTAGAAGTGTTGGCATTTGGAATTCTGTTATTGTCTGAACTGTACACAGGAAGTTGCACTGTTACGTGATAGCAGGTACATATCTGAAGAAGAAATTCTGGTCCACTGAGACATATATTCTGCCAGCGCCTGGACAAAATCAATTCCTCTGAAAATAATCTATTTGGTTGTTCATTCAAAGAGAAAGTTTTATTGAATCCTCAGCAGCCTGTCCAGTGGTGAGTACATTGGTTGAAGAAGACCAACATAGTTACAGCACTGTAGCATCAAAGCATTGTGTGCTGGAAGCCTGGTCAGTTCATAGGTCAAGATAATGCTTGAAATGTTTGTGTTCATTTCCCGTCTTTTTTTACTTTTGCCAGCCGTTATCTCCCAATTCAAACATACTGTAGTTTTTTGGGTTTAATTTCCCATCTTTGTTGGCTTTTGCCAATCATTATCTCTCAATTAAGACATCGTTTTTTGTGTTTAATTATGAAATATGGCATGATAGACTTTGACTGATATATTCCATGATTGCGAATCCATCTTGGTGACAATTCGCAATCATTCTTTTAATTTCTTTAATTAATCATTAATTAAAGAAATTAAAGAAATTAAAAGAATGATTGCGAATCTGTCTTGGTGACTGGCAATTAACATGCTAAAATTAAGGAAATTCTCTCTATTAATTAAAATATATATATATATATATAAGTTTGTTTCAGCATTTTTTCCCTGTTTTTCTAAAAATTTGGTAGCCAATTATACCCTCTATTTCTTTTCATTTTGCCCTCCCCCATTGTCACTACGGGGCAAGCTAATTCCTCCGAGACAGAACTTGCCCACCTACTTTCTAGAGACACCCATCACGCTTCTCAGCGAGCTCGTGCTGGTTCTCCCTCCCCCTTCCCCCTGGGGTGGACAGCCAATCACCGCCCCTTGAACCGCGGCTGCAATAGGCAACTCGCGTTCCAGGCGAATGCTTAGACGCACTAAGATCACACTACCCGAGGCCCCCTGGAAATGCTTTATATTTTAATATAAATATATAAATATTTAATATAAATATATATAAAGCCCTGTCATGCCCTCTGATGCCCCCACCTCCTCATGTTTACAGTCTGCAGGTTTGCGCAGTGAAGGCTCGATCTGTGACATAAAGGGGCCATGTAATCTTGACGATAATCCATGGTGACAGGAAGATTAGCTAGCGAGCGTGTGCAGCACTAATCTGAGTGTGTGGAATGCGGAGCAACATGGCAGGTCTCACACAACTTTAGTCTTTGGACTGTCTGTACCAGTAGCCTCTCATGAACTTGAAATAGAGGAGGCATAAATCATACCTGGCTTCACACATCAATAGTCTCAACCTGTTTGCATTTATTTTGCTTGATTAACAAGCATGTTAGTTAAAGCATATTGTGAAGGATTAGCCTTCATCTGTCTTTTAAAATGCACAATGTTGGCTAGGAATGCTACATGCCAAATGTTTAAATTTGTCAAAGCATTTTAATTGGAATGGATTTTAATTGAGTAATTGTATGCTTGTAAAATGTGCAGCACCTTACTGTATGTTTCACTCTGTGTTCAATTAACAAATCTCTCAAAAGTTGATCTACACCAGGGGTGGGCAACGAGGGCTGTATCCGTTTCTGGATTTCATACCAACTTCTGCTCTTAATGATCTAATTAGCCCAATCATTTATGTGATCTCACATTTTTGCTAAATTTCTTGATAAGCCCATGAATGACCTGTTCCTGTGTTCCCATATGAAACATGTTACTGTGGTCTAATCTACAAGTGAACCAGCATTGGTGTATCAAACGAATTAGCTAATTGAGCCAGGGTAATTGGTAGAAACAAAAACCTGCATACACACCGACCCTCCAGGACCAGAATTGCCCACCCCTGATCTACACCAACCATTTCATTTGACTGATTGTGTTTGTAATTGAGACAGTGTGATTGTGTGAGTGAACGCCAGAACTGGTGATTGCCTCACAAGTTCCACCTGAGCCAGTTTAAGCTATTTAAGTGCATGTGTGTGGCTACTGAAGGTGAATCAAAATGATTCTTGACAAGGTGTGTGTATGGATGTGTTTTCATGCTGGTTTGGGATTTAAAAAAAATATATAAATAGTTTGTATTTTTGTAAAGAGGCTCCTTCTCTGTTTCTTATGGGTGGTGCATCGGCCCAACATCGTCACATGTGTATAGTTAGAGCAAAACTCTTTAATTTTTTATTGATTTATACTAGGATTTATAACTACAAATGAGAGTTTGTATGTAAAAAATAAGATTACAGCAATTTAAGTAATGACTGAAATCAATAAAGGATTAAAGTTCTTTGAATTAGTGTATTTGGACGTCACTTTCAAAGTTACAAACATTTCCGAACAACCTCCATCCCCAGTGCATTCGTATCTCAGAGGTTCTCTTAATTGTTTCACATTCCTTCTTCTCATCCAAGTGGAGAACGTAACTGGTTAAAAGACAGAAGTGTCCTATTCAAAATCAATTTCATAATTTCAAAGAATAGCCTACACTTAGAGGTAGATCATTCTGTCAACTGTATATCACATGGCACCCAAAGCTCCCAAACAAACTTTGGGCTTTTTCATTATTAATGGATGCTTCCATTGTCAATATTTGTTGAATTCGGAAATGGAGAATGAAGAGTAGCCTACATTTTTGCTATTTTTGCAACTCCTGAACAACTTGTCTGAACTGATATACTAAAAAAACATGAACTATAAAAACAGGCAAACACCCCTTGATCTGGTTTAGAACAGAGTTACTACTGTCTGTATGTAATAATATGTAGACAAGCCACCACATAATTTACACTGTAGAGAGGGTTCAGCTCAGGATTTAGTCAACATTGGCCCTTAACTTTGACTGGATTCAATTAATGTTGGCCCTTAACTTTGACTGGATTCAATTAACGTAGGCCCTTAACTTTGACTGGATTCAATTCCCGTTGGTCCTTAACTTTGACCCACAAGGCAGTTGATAGTTTATTTCTTCACAAACAGTTCAGCAATTGCCAAGATTAACTCACCAAACTTTGTTTGTGAAGGAAAAACACTAACACACAAAATTGATTGAATCTCGGCTTCAGTCGGTCTGTGAGGGCTCATGTATCCTTGGGGCTTTGAGAGAAATAACTCAATTTGACAGGGAATATTTAGAATGAACTGACCAGCTTGAACACCCTTGAGCTCAAGAAGGAGCGATGCTCCGGACTCTGCGATATTTTACGACCAATGATCATGTCCAGAGATGTTATTGTTTCTGTAAACTGCTGCTTACCTCAGCATTATATATTTTCGGTAGGTCTTCAGTGCCCATGTCCCTACAGTAACACGTATAACAGAGATCAGAGAAAACTGGACTCAAGCGTTTGTGTGTATGGGTGTGTGCCTGTCTATGTGTGCACGGACACGATCTATCCCACCATTAATCTCGAATTACAACAGCAGGAAAAGCACACACAACTCAGGGCATTTGAATATTCATGGACATTAATTAGTAAACATTTGCAGAAATGCTGAGTGCTGCTTAATAAAGGCATCAAAGTCCATCCAAACTGCTGTAGCTTTAGCTAAGCCTTTTCATCCTTGACAAAGCCAGACTTCCACCATACATATTACCTCCTTACAATAAACAAACACAACTGCATCATATTGGAACCTTCAATTTAAACAGGCTATTATTTCTGCAATATCTCTATAATATCCATTGTGCATTACTAAGTTCATCTGTACTGCAGCTTTTAATTTGTTTTCTTTAACTACTGTTTTTCTTTTCTTCCTATTTGTAATTTCAAATAATAATTGTAGGCCCATCCCATCACAATCCTATGTGAATTTGGAATGCAAGCATGCGTTCTCCAAAATGCATTCAGTCGGTCAATGCTTCTATTCACTGTGCAGTCCACCAGCTGAGCTGTGCAGGCTCATCAGAGCAGAGGGCCATGCAACTGACACAGCGAGTTCAGGCAGATAACATGCATTTGACTGACCAGGGGAGTCTGGGCTGCATTTTTGCCTTTTGCACTCCATATCTGTGTTGGCAATCATTGCATTGAACTCGACTCTTGAACATGTCATGTGCCATGTTTCGCATTCTGACTGAGGTTAAAATGTGCTTCCTTCTGGCCCCTGCTTACGACAGATCATAGGCGTGGATTCATTCAACACTTTTACTCACCTACGTATGACCAATTTACAAATGCATTCAAGTGTAACTTGTTTTCAGTGAAAAAAATTTCTCCATTCATTTTTTGATCGCAAAACTCATCAAATGTTTTTGTCAAAAAGATTTGAATTTAATTGTCAAAGTTAAAGACAAATGTTCACAGAAACCAAGCCATCGTGTCATTGGTCCAACTGTATATGGATTTTTGGTATCTTTCACACAACACAAAAAGTGTTGCGAAAAGTTGCTTTTATGGATTCAAAACTTAATTAAAACAGTGATACATTAATGCACCAAAGCATTCAATTCATTTAAATTGAATAATAATTGCATTTAATATAAATAACATACATAGTTTGATACGCAATGGGCTCTGAGTGTCTGAGGCCTTAGATTCAATCAACGTTTGACCTTAACTTTGACTCACACATAAAGAGTTTTTTTCCTTACAGACACAGTTTGGAGAGTTAATTTTGGTGATTACTGTAAAAAAATAAAAAAATACTTCCATTTTTTTAAATTTTTTACTATATTTTTATTAAACCTTCCATTTAAAAAAAAATCTAAGATAAATAAATGAATGTTGATTGAATCCAGGCATGGATGTCTGAGAAGAGATGAGGAGGGAGGGAGGGGAGATTGTAGTGTGAAGGAGGAGGACCAAACAAGGCACGCATGTATCCAGAGGCAATAACAGACCTGAATCAATCAGCGTACAGCAGGATAATGGTAAAACAGGACCTGGGGCAAAACAATCACTTATATTAAACACCTTCCATCAGCTGTGGGCTCTTTCAGGTTTCATTTTAGCCTCCCTCAATTCTCTTCCATTTCCCACCCATGAATGTGCTCATTTGTATCAGTTCAATCGGAGATGGGTGAGCCCTTGAGAATGTTTGCCACCGTACATTTAACAATGGTGTAACCCTCTTTAATGCTCATGTCCCATACGTGTGCAATCCTACACCACAGTCCCACGTTACTGTTTTCGGCCTTTGTATGTATGTATGTATAAACTTTGTATGCGCTTTGCATAGTATGTTGTTTTTTACCCTTATGGTATCATAGTGTTGGCAAGTAGTTGCTTAAGAATTGTTAACATTGAACTTAAGTTTAATGTTGAAAAAATGAAACAATACAAAATGAGCACATACCAAGTCAATGGTCCTTACAGTGCTTGATGAATCCTTCCCTGGGTAATGTTTTTCTTAGAGGGCTTATGCGAGGATTTATTTTTTAACATGTTCACCATCAATGTTTTATAGAGCAGATTTGTTTCATGTAATTATAGAATACTCTGGTAGAGACGCAACTCCTGACCCACAATGCAGTTTTAATGTGAATACCACGCAAGTAAAATACCATTCTCCTGCCGAGAGAGAGAACATTTACAATACAATATTTCCCATGTTCGTTCATTATGTGATGGTGCCATTAATCACAAGATACAAGAAGCAGAAATTATGGATTTTACAGGGCTATTAGACCATATTAGACCCAGCCCTCTCATACACACACAGTATCCTGACTGTCTGATTTTTGGGCCTGGTATTCTATGGTCCCACTCACAGAGTAAAAAACCCTCTGCGATTTGAAGTTCAGAACAGGCCTTCTCGTTGCGCCGATCTGCCGATCTTCTAACAGACTGAAATGCAGAGACATCACAGGGAACAATTCCACCTGGGCCAGATTCACTGTTTACCGAGAGGACGACAAAATATTATTCATAATAAACACTCTGTCATCTATCTCTGCACACGCTAGGGTAGTGAGCTCTGACCCCTTCAACAGCTCGATACAAGCTCCACACATCAAAAAGGAGAACACACCATTCTCCTGTCTCTAAAAAGTGTTATTTCAGAACATCAGGTTCTGTGTGTATGCAATACTTGGAAATGAAAGGCTTGGAATCGATTCAGAATGTATGGTGCATGCAGCTAGAATTTCACTTCCATTATTTAAACAGTTCATAATGTCACAAATAATATCATATGGTACCATGTTCCATGTTGCTTTTCATAATTAGCATTTCCCTTTTTATTGTACATTGTACATGTCATCAATCCAAAGGTTTGAGTACACCTGCTGGAAACTAGGTTTATCTCATAATTGACAATGTTTTATACTGTGATGAACAATAAACAAATTTTATTGTAAATTTTAAAAAATCCTTTGCCATGAAAATGACAAAAAGGAAATCACATGTAACTCTCCTGCAAATAAACACATTTTTGCTTTGATTCTCTGTAAATTGAATCTTGGATTCCTCAAAATAGCCTTTGCCATGATAACAGCCTCACAAACTGTATAAAGAGGACGGGCCATTTGGTTTCTGTGTGGCTCAGTTGTTACACGTTACAGCAGGTTGTGGAAATCACCCATACAGACAAATGTCTTCACTGCTGTAAGTCGCTTTGGATCTCCTGCAGCAATTCTTTAAGTCATCAAGTATTGACACTTGTGGGTTAATAAAATAATCATTTGTCTTGGAATCCTGCCTCCTCCATCGACTTCTCTGCCTGGTGGCACAGTTTGTCCCCCTTTTCAGGGAACAAGTAATGGCTGAAACTGGATCCAGAAAAGAGGCTTCCTTCCATGTTTGACTTGGTGTCACACACTGACCAGTTTTAAGCTGTGTTTCAAGATTTTGAAGACCTGTTTCAGTCTTCAGTAGTCCACTGGAGGTGCTCCTTGGCCCAGGCAAGCCTCTTTTTCTTATTTTGCCATCTTCAATGGCTTTCTTAACTCGCTGTTGACTCTCTTCTCTTCAGAAACTTGTTTTAAGCTTCTGATTTGTTGACTCTCAGAAACTTGTCTTCTGATTTTGCTTTGAGTTTCCTCCAGTTTCCAAGTGCCTTTTGATGGTGTAGGAAACTACTCACTGCCAAAAGATTTACATTATTTTTCAGTTTTTGATAACAGTTTTTTTTTTGCTTAAATTGCAGTAAAACATGGAAAATGGGGGTGTTCTAAAACTTTTGACCGGTAGTGTATATATATATACACAGTCAAGCTGGAAAGTCTGCACACCCCTTTCACCCTCTCCATGTTTCATTGCGTTACAGACTTATTCTACAATAGATTAAGTTCATTTTTTGTCTCAGAATTCTACACAAAATAGCCCATAATGACAAAGTGAAAACAGGTTTTTAGACATTTGTGCTAATTTATTACAAATCTAAATGTAAAATATCATATGTACACAAGTGTGCACACCCTTTGATATGACACCCAAAAGTGAGCTGAGGTGCATTTTGTTTCCACTGATACTGCTTGAGATGTTTCTACAACTTGATTCTAGTCCACCTGTGGTAAATTCAATTGATTGGACATGATTTGGAAAGGCACATACCTGTCTATATAAGGTCCCACAGTTGACAGTGCATGTCAGAGTAAAAACCAAGCCATGAAGTCCTAGGAACTCTCCATAGACCTCCGAGATAGAAGTGTGTTGAGGCATAGATCTGGGGAAGGGTATAAAAACATTGCTAAAGCATTGAAAGCACCCAGGAGTGGGCTCCATCATTGTGAAATGGAAGAAGTTTGGAACCACCACAACTCTTCTTAGAGCTGGCCGTCCGGCCAAACTCAGTAACCGGGCAAGAAGGGCCATGGTCACGGAGGGAGGCCACTCTAAGAGAGCTTCAGAGTTCCTCTGCAGCGATGGGAGAACCTGGTAGAAGGACAAACATCTCTGCAGCACTTAATCTATTGTAGAATAAACCTGTAATGCAATGAAACGTGGAGAGGGTGGAAGGGGTGTGCAGACTTTCCGGCTTGACTGTATATATAATGATTTTGGTTACACCGTTTCAGTTGGCCATGTCTATGGGCCTAATTAAGAACTTAATAGTAGCTAATTACTGATCAATTAGTCTTGCACCAGCACCTAATAAAGAGCTGTTAGGCACTTAAGCTTATCACTATTCATGGCTTATACATACATAACTAGGCACTGTTAGGCTATTGAGAATTGAAGAAAAATTCAATTCCCTGAATCCAGTACTCTTAACAGTCAAATGCCCTTGTATAAGGTTCAGCACTCTGAATACTGAACACAAGTGGTATTACGTATTAAAACCCCTCACTTATCCTACATGTAAACTATATTTATTTGATTTAATTTAATTATTGCACAGGATGCCAAATATCAATTCAATCGCCAAATCCTTTGAAAGGCAGAGTAATCTGGTGGATCAACCTTTGTCAAAAATGTACAACTCCCAATTAAATTCAAATTAATAACTGGTTTATTAAGTTATGGCACTAAGACAAAGGACAAAGTATTCAACGTCAAACTGCAGTAGGTTTCAATCTCAGACATAATAATGACATGTAACAATGACAGATATTAAATTAAAGAAAATGTAGGAAAATGTGGAAGGGCTCTCTAGGGCTCACGTGGAATAAAGAATACAGACAAATCACATAACACTGACACCCATCTGAGGGGACAGTGACAAAACAACACATCTAAAACAAGTGGGTATTCAAGCGGTTTGCCCAGTTCTCACCAATGTGTATACATGTAATTTCAATATTCACACAAGAATAGATTATCATCTGACATGCCAAAGCCTTGGATAATGACTGTTGATCTCAAAAATCCTTGGCCAACAGCCCAGTTTATCGAACAATATTTCTACTCCAGTTAGATTGTGTGCTCTGACTTTTTCAGAGAGAAAGAGAGAGAGAGAGAGAAAGAGAGAGAGAGAGAGAGAGAGAGAGAGAGAGAGAGAGAGAGAGAGAGAGAGAGAGAGAGAGAGAGAGAATAAAATCATTTTGAACAAACACATTAAATAGAGGTTCATTGAGGGGAACAACTGAATTGTCACAAAATAGATATGTCCTCCACCATTCGGAGAGACAGAGTTGTGGCTCATGGGAGTTTCCGAGAATCTTCGACCTTGTGCCGAGATTGGATGAGGGGTGGTGATCGAATCCAAAATTACAAAACGTAACGGGGGACTTCTGCTATCCATTTTCTGGGCCCTGCAATTCTAAGCTCTATTTCAGCGGTTTTCAAACTGTGTTGCGCGAGCTGACTCCCGGGGCTGCTTCGTTGCTTGGACCCCTAATAATCGGAAGAAAAACAGTAGGGTTCCAGCACAGCTTCGCTGCTTCGGGCCCCTAATAATTCAACACTTAAATTAATTTAGACAAAATGGTTGTCGCCCTATGATGTTCTTAACTTGTTATTTTTCTGACATTATTTCAGTTGTAAATAGAATGCTCAATTGAAAGAGAATGTTGAACAGGCTTGCGTATTCATTTGGATTTGTGATTAGGCCACTTTTGCTGGAACTACTTCATAGCTGTGCACAATACTGCATCTCCGTGCAGGTTATTGGAATTTATAAAACAGTATTTCTGGTCCTGAAAGCTGATTGGTTAATCAAGGCCTTCCTAGCCTAGCGATATTCATGATACAGCACAGCTAAATACAGTGTTCATATATCATTTTATGATTCCACCTTCCACTAACGTAAATATCCAAGATACACTGTAAGAAGTCAGCCGTAATAAAAATGGATACATTTAACATGTCATTCAGCATCCTAAATGTCCGGATCCTCAAAGTGGGCTGTCCAGTACTTCACTTATTGGTGCGAAGAGAATACAATTTTAATGAACCATTTTAATAAATGTTTTAATTCACCTGGTGGCTGGTGGGTAATTTCAGGAAATTAAAAGTTTATTAAAAGTGTCAAACAAAAGTTTGTCTTGTTAAAGTGAGGATATTAAAAGTTTTCATTTATTTTACTTTTTCAAAAACATTTTTGCTTTTTTATGTCTCATTTATAGATTAGCAAGCCGACTAAATTATAGAGCGTGGCAGTACAAACCATAAAAATACTCAAAACACTGCAAGATGTGAAATTCCTCCTGACACATGCATACACGCATGCAAAGCTGTTAACAAATTGCATCATTTCCTTCCATCACGACAAACCATATATGACAAGGCCCAGCCAATTAGCATGCTAGATGTATTTATTTAGTGAACCAGCTTTCCCCCCCTTTCTTTCCTTTTCATTTCCTCCGATTTCGTTGTTAGGCAGCATTCAAACTTCATCAAATCTATCTGTCTCCTCTCAGAGATATCTTTCATTCAGAGCAACTGATCAGAAATGATCTGCTATGATACTTTGTTTTAAACCTTATGCCTGTACCAAGGAGATGTATGCATTTTCTATGCTAGCTCAGGTCCAGGAGCATATGGCTGCCTTTTAATGTGGTACTAATCTTCCAAAGATCATGCACATTTCTCACTGGTCTGTGGTTTTATTTTACCCACACTGATATTGAGACTACGGACTTAGGGCTGCCAGGTAATGAGGATGTTTTCAGGTGTGATGATCAATGCCCTTTTAATGTTCAGGTTCCCTGAGTGTTGTCCTAGATGCCTTTCCAGCTTGTTTACGAGGTTAGGGGTTGCCAGGCAGCCTGATTGACGTTTTCAGATGGGCTCATTAACTGTGCACTTAGACGCAGCAAGAGCTCCATTCACTAGAGCTGCATCATCTCCCTCGGTCCTTCCGCAGACTCAATATCTCAAGCACGCTTCTTAATAATGAACAGAGTGGCAATGTGGCAGGAAGTCCTAACATTAGAGCAGTGTCAGGCATTTATTAATGCTAGAAAGGGGAGAGGGAGGCCGGAGCTGTGTGTGTATAGCTGGAGACAGGTGTGTATATTGATTGTTCCTTTCACTTACTGTCTGCTTGCGTGACAAGGCAATGGGATGGAGGCCGAGGGTGATACAAATTTGTGGCCAGGTGGTTACTACAAACCACAGGCATTGGCCTGCAGCTGAGGATGAGCAGAAGAGAGTACTACCTGTCTAGACCCAAGGTTGCTGTACAGACAATGTCAAAGTCAACAAATAAAACAAATGTAACACACGGTGGCATAAGGACAATATAATTAAGTCAGTGCAATAGTCAAAACATGCCTGAAACATACACAAATAGAAGTAAACCGTTGTAATTAGGCCATACAACAGAATATGGGAGTAGTTCATAAAACAAATGATTCAATACTGGATTCAATACATTTTTTAATTTATTTTTAATTTACTTTAATTAAATGTGAATACAATTAATTTCAACTGGAATTCTGCATAGGTGGGGTCAATCCAAAAATTGAGCAGAACACAGTTCTCCTCAGGATCAGCAATGCCTGAATAGTTCAAGCACGGACAAGCTGAATGACCATCAGCTAATGACCACGTAACATGATGAGACATGTATAAGTGAGATTAAATTTGATGATGACTGAATTAGGACATAAGCAAGAAATCATTCAAACAACAAGCCAGAAATATGGGTCAAGAGGCAATCACGCAGTGTCAGTAATGCTGGCATTGATGTGACAGTTTTGACACTGTGTGATTATTACAATTTCCTAAATTAATTTATATAGGGATATGACTCACAAACCCTTGTTTGTTATAAATATATCTTTCAATTTACAAAAATTGTACTAAAATGACTATTATTTACTAATATTTTATTTCATGTATTGTCTGAAATGGTCTTTGTATGTTGTGAAAAAATGAATTATTTACCAATAAGGATTTATTGACTGACTGACTGACTGAGATTGACTTATGCATGGATGAAATGTAGGAAATCTTCACATTGACAGTTTCCTGTGTCTTAGCGAAGTTACAAAAAAGGCATGAAGATTTGCAGTGATGTCACAAACCACCAATGAAAGCCTACGAATGCTGACCACCCAGGAAGGGGCGGTTTTTGACGGAGCAGTCACTGAAGGTACTGACCCGAGACGGAGCAAAGCAGTGGTCCAGTTGTCCAGTTACAGAATCTATTTCAACTTGAGTTCTGTCAGCAGAAACATAGTGCATAGGTGGACATATTGCGCTGATGCTCAGAAGCATTTTTTTCCACACAGAGTTGTTCATGCGTGGGATAAGTTGGCAGAGAGTAGTAGTGAAAGCATAGACCCTGGGAGTGTCCAAAGACCAGGCCTGACAATTCTGGACACACTCTGGGATGTTATGCCAAACTGACGACTCCTGATTGGCTGAAGTGCTCTTGTGTCTAATTGGGGGACGGAAAGCGCAAGATAAAAGGGATTCCGGATAGTTTGTCGGTCAGCAGCTGTGGAACCTGGGAAATGCGGTTTGTGAAGCATATCAGGAACCAAGACGGATGAGATGGGATCTGAGTGACGGGGAATCGACCCAGAGACGCCCCAGGTAGTGTGAGTGAATGAGTGAGTGAGTGAGTCTACAAGCCTGGGCCTCACAGCCTACAGATTCAGTTCAGCTAAAAAGTGATGCAGAAGACAAACGTCAACAAACGGAAGATAGTGGAAACATTTATATTCATTTGGAGAGGTATTTTTTTAAGAACTGTGTCAGTGGTTGTCCAGACTATCTTCCACCTATCCTATCTTTAAAAATTGACTAGATGCAGAAAATCTTTATAGTTCATGGACATGCAGAGAGATATTGGAAAATAAATAATGGCATAATTGGGGAAAATAGAGAGAGATAGTGTTAGTGTTGCAATAGACTTACTGTCTGAGCTTTGAGTTATGGTAATGCTGAATATTGGACTGCTCCTCTTCATAATAGAATCCGATAATGATTATGATGATGTTGTTGTTATTATTACTATTATTATTATTATTATTATTAGTGCCATAAGTAAAAACTGAGTTGAAAATATACTTTAAACACTAAAAGGAAGATTAGAATGATTGTACATCTATATAGAAACTCTCAGCTCAGTTTTGTCTTGAAGGAGTTTTGTGTTGTAATGCTATTCAGTAGTTAAATTCATTCTGATGAATTTCTGTTTATGGCTTTCTGAAAATGTAACGGCAAGTTATATCTGGTGGGAAAGTTGGACCAACTATTTGAGTATTCGTATACCCTGACAATAGGCTTCCTATTCCTTATCTTGAAAAGTGCACCAAACAGAGAATAATGAACAAGAAATGTAAATGGCTATACAGCTGCAGAAAAAAAACTGGCTTGTAGATTTAATATCAGCATAAGTTTGAACTCTAAGCAGATCCGGGCGAGGAACTGTATTTTACAAACATAAAAAAAGAATAAGAATGAGGAAAGAAAGAATTGCAAAAGTTGCCAGGTCTTATAAATGGTATGGTGTGAGATTAAAATCACAGTGCATGCACAGGGAATATATGGTATTTCCCTCGTGTTCATAGGGGGAATGGTAAGAGTCTCCAAGGACAGTGAAGTAATTATTTATACCCACAAATGTTATTATTTTTATTTTAGGAGGGGGGATTCTAATCCTGAATCAGCCACACAGCTGAGACGTAAAAATGTTAAAAGGGGGGTGGGGGTGGGGAGGGGGTAAATCTGGTAGGGTGAATCCATCAGAGGTATTTTTAGAGGGGTGGCGGGGGGAGGGGGAGATAGGAAACAGTTTGAAAAAAACTAAACAAGCACCTTCTGTTATCTCAACTGAGTCCATGATTACAGTTTGTAGACTATACTGTCATAGCGTTACCATGGGCTTTTCCCAAGACTCCGATATCTAACAAGACAACCAAAAAAGCAGTGATATCGTGCCCACGACTTAAGCTTATAGTGAATATTTCTCACAGCAAAATGTCCAGGTGCTGAATACGGTTCTGCTCTGGTTTGCTTTGTCCTGGGCTCACTCTGTATGTTGCTGTCCTTTTGCATTTTATTTTATTTTATCCTCCATTTTTCATTTTATGGACAAGGTCTTACATTGTAAATAACTATTACATTCAATTATAGTTCTGAGACCGTTATTATATTATTATTATTATTATTATTATGAATTACTTACTTGACAAGACATACCAACTGGCCTGTTTTTACATTTTTATTTCTAGAACAATGAAATCTTTCATCCTTTTTCCAAAGATGCAGAGGTTGATTTGGAATGAGAAGAAAGCGAGTGTATGCATGTTCATATTTTGTAATATTAACAGCAAGTTCACCTGAAAAGAAAAACATGAATGAATGGGAAATATCTTTTCAAATATGAATTGATAGATTATAGACTGCCTTGGTCATGTGTATTATTCATGTTCATATATCATTCATTATGTATGATTTAGTTGTTTTGTGTGCAGGACCTTTTCACTGCCCGTGATTCCCTCCTTGTGTGCCTAGCTGAAGACCATCTACGTAAACCTAATTTGTGATCAGGTGTCAGAGACAAGAGCAGTGGTAGTCATGACGACTGACACGAGACTTCATTGCCTCGCATTCCGTGGTTCAGGGGGGCGGCGGTATGACAATCGACAGAGGACGAAGCCGCGGTTCCATCACTCAACCGTGAGGGCAGACTGCCCAGCAGAGCCGACGAGGGAGTCGTGTGGTTACCGTGTTAGTTCAGAACCCACGGACTCTTTAAATAAATGGGTGGAGTCAGAAATAAAAACGCATGAATACATGTCTGAAGACTCACCTCTTCAGGGTGCACCTCTCCCCGTAGTCCGGTTTTTGTTAACTTAGGGACATAGTTGCTTAGTTTTACACATGTCTACTTGTTTATGTATTATATTAGGCTTAGGCATTATTTTCTGCATTGATTGCTTTATTGCTGCCTTTAAATTGGGGCTACAGATTTACCTACAGGGTCCTAGTTTAACTATGTGGTTGCTCCTAGCACCCAGGAACTGTACTTCCCACTAGGGTGGCTTTCAGCTAAACTGTTCTTGACTACGGTTAACACTTTGTTGTACGTCGCTCTGGATAAGAGCGTCTGCCAAATGCCTGTAATGTAATGAAGCCATACCTCTTTGCTGTTCATTTAGCCTTCCTAAGAAATAAAGGGAACATTGTGGTCAAAATGACACCTGACTGGAAGGGAACAAAAGTCACAATTCGCCCCCTGGGGTTGTTATTCTGTGTGTATCCGCATGTTTGAAAGGTCTTGCCAGAATAATGATCCTGCTTACACAATGGTGTAAGGTACTCTGTGGCTCAGTAGGTAGAGCATGGCGTTGGCAATGCTTTGATTGTGGGTTCAATTCCCACTGGGACCACATATACTGAAAATTGTATGCAATCACTACTGTAAGTCGCTTTTGGATAAAAGCGTCTGCTAAATGGCATGTATTATTATTATATTATTGCTCAAGGGTGTTCTGTAACAAGCTTGCTGCACGCACAACAGCATGCCGGTCTAGTACGTGAGCTCTGAGACACTGTAGCGCTCCTTCGTTCTATATTGAAGGTGTAATATTAATGAATTCATTCATGTTCTTGTTGGTGACTAGCTGATTGCCCTCACCATGCCAGTGTCTTCGTCATGGCGGTTTCCCTCGCCATGGCAGCGTCGTCGTCATGGCGATTGCTCTCATCATGCCAATGTCTTTATATGCGTCGGGAGACTAAATGGACATCTATGAAGGAATGAGTTCCTCAATGCAACATATGCTGCTCAAGAGGACTCTGGTATAATGTTGAATACATGGTGACTCATTGATTGACTCATTGTCCAGGGTCTGAACTATCAAAGCAGTGCAAAATCGCCTCCCTTCTGCCACCATGCTTCACATTGTAAAGGGGTACTTTAGCGGTGGGGTTCCTCCAAGCTAATTCTCCCATTGAACTCAATAGGAAAATTAGCCAATCAATGAATCAACCATTTATTACATCCTGTACCAGAGTGTTCTGGAGCAGAATACATTGCACAGCTGAAAGCCCTTTGAGATGCATTGAAAAAACCTGGTGTGAGCTCTACATGCAAGAAAAACAAAGTTGAAATAACTCTGTAAGGAAGAGTGCTCCAGGATTCCTTCTAGGAAATGTGAGAAACTTATCAATACTTACAGGACATTTTTAGTCAATGTAATTTCTGGTAAAATAGCTTTTATCAGTTACTGAAGCTAGGGGGGCACTTACTTTGTCCCACAGGGGTATTCAACTTTTTAGTGTGGTAGTGTGCTAGATCACATCACCTTGTATATATATTAGGACTTATAGGTCAAATATCCTTTTGAGGGTGGTACATAGTAGTTTGCTGGCTCCACCCCCGCACCTTCATGGGAAGTCCAGGGCTTGGCGTGCTTTAACCAAGTAATGAATGGGAAATAAAAGAAGCACCTTTTAGACAGGCAATTTGCAAAGTACCTGGAAAGGAAATATATATATATATATATGTATATGGCAGACAGACCCATATATAATATTCTTTCTTCCTGAGGGGTAATATCTCCTCGCTAATAATCATAAAACAACCAGAAATCACAAGTGTCTCCTTCCTCTTAACAATGCAACATAACTGCTCAAAAGTGACTCCAAAATTAATTGAGAAATAGCTAAAGAAGTAGTTAATTTGTAATTCTACATAAAAAGTAAAATATCTAAACTAAAATGTTTACTGCTCACTGTTTCTGTCCATCGCAACCTCTCCCCCACAGCCCTGTCAGCTACTGTTCTATCATCCCTTCCACCTACTGATACCTCCTCTCAGCTACCTGTCAAGGAAGCCTCATCCACTCTTCTTTTTTTATTTTTTTATCCTGTTTTTCTCCCAGTTTGGTAGCCAATTACTCCCGCTATTCTTAGTTCAATCCCCTCCCTCGTAGTTTGCTGCCGTAGCCCTGTGACCGGCAGTGACAATGGCCAAGCACTGCCTTCTCCGAGACAGCACTCGTCGTGCTGTCAACTGTAATTCCGGCACCCCAGAACCACTCCTGTGTGCAGAAAACTGTGTCCACTTCCCTCCCCACTCCCTGGGGCGGACAGCCAATTGCTGCCCCGATGGCACTCCCGGCCAGAGCCGACTCTGGCGCGACGGGGAATCGAACCCCGGTCGCCATGGCCAGCATCGGACGTTGAAACCACTAGACCACGCGTGAGGCCTCTCTCATCCACTCTTCTATCCTCTCTCTCCTCCTCCTTTGATTCACTCTGTGCTCTCTCCACCAAACCTGCTAATTTCCTACCCCCCACCCCCTGGCTAACTGACTGTATTTGTACTGACTGACTCAAACTGCGCGCAGGGTTCTCCTCAAAAGGGCCCATGTCATCCCCCTCCTCAAGAAACCCTCTCTGAATCCCGCTGTTACCTCTAACAACCAATCTGTCTCTCTCCAATCATTCCTATACAAAACCTTAGAATGGGCTGTATATAATCAACTGTCTCTCTATCGCCTACAGAATTACCTGCTTGATCCCAATAAATCTAGCTTCAAGGCAGGCCACTTCACGGAAACTGCTCTGCTTGCGAGGCTGAGGCGAACTGAGGCTCTCCACTCGGCAAAGTCTCAATCAGCAATGTCCTCCTCCTCCTCCTCTGGATCTGCACTGGCATGGTTTAAATCATACCTGGCTGACCGGTCCTATGAGCTGGCCTGGAGAGGATCCTTCTCATCTCCCCACACCCTCTCTACCCACAGGGCTCAGTGCTAGGCCCCCTCCTATCCTGTCTGTATACCAAGTCACTTGGTTTGGTTATCTCTGCTCATGGTTTTTCATATCACTGCTATGCTGATGACACTCAACTCTTTCTCTCCTTCTAACCCTCTGAGACCCAGGTCCCGGTGCGTATCTCTGCATGCCTGGCAGACATCTTTGCTTGGATGTCCACCCACCACCTGAAGCTGAACCTGGGGAAGACAGAGCTGCCTTCCTGCTCTTCCTCCCAGCAAAGACTCCATAGTGTCTCCGTCCCTGTCCGCCAGGAGACTTGGAGTGACCCTGGATGACCAGTTGTGCTTGTTGGGCCACATTGCAGTGATCACCCACGATACAAGACGATTCTCCCTCCACAACATAGAGAATCTGACTGTTCCTCACCCAAGAGGCTACACAACTCCAGGTCCAGGCCCTGGTGATCTGGAACACTGCAATTCCCTGTTGGCCTGTGCAATCAAGCTATTGCAACTGGTCCAGAATGCTGCCGCATGTCTGGTGTTAAACCAACCCAAGTTCACGCATGTCACCCCACTACTCACTTCTCTGCACTGGTTCCCTATCGCAGCACACATCAAATTTAAATCACTGGCTTATCAAGCCACTGGAGGAACTGCTCCCTCCTACCTCCAGACACTCATCACACCCTACACCCCAGCCAGACCCCTCCACTCTGCCTCCTCTGGCCCCAGGCTGTCCAATCCTCGTGGTCTCGCCTCTTCTCTGTCCTCCGCGGAATCACTGGCTATCTTCCGTACGAGACTAAAAACCCACCTCTTCAGACTCCACTACCAGTGATTCTGTACAATAACTAATTGTCATCACCACTGTCTACATGTTTAATACTGTATTTTGTATTTGTTTAATACTGTAAAAACACTCCACCAAAAAAATCTACTAACCTTTTCTTTCCCTGTGTTACAGGTACGATATGCAGCTGCCAACAATGATGTCTATTGCTGTATTAGTGCACTGATCTCTTGCGCGAACAATGATTGATCATACCATGTATAAATGCACATCTTGTAAGTCACTCTGGATAAGAGCGTCTGCTAAATGCTTACAATGTAAAAATGTTAAAGATTTCTTGAGTGATTTTTCAGCAGTTAAGAATGCAGAGGATCGTGCCAGTCAGCCATCAAGATAAGAAAATACTTCTCTATCCAAGGAACGTGTTCATTTACTTGAAGATAATGAAACTGACATGTACCCCAGTAGCCTCATAAATATAATATCCCCCCGCCCCTCTCCCCACACACCCTCCTCACTTCTCATTGACTGAAGTGAGAAGTATGAAGCACCCTGCCCAGAACAGCATAATCTGTGCTTCTGTGTGGCAGAAATCGTGGGAAATCAGTCTGAATGTTCAACTGGAAGGGGGAAGAGCTCCACCCCCATCACCTCCCCCCATCACCCCCCCCATCATCACCATGCACCTTCCTTATACTACAATACACCACTGCCACCAATTTAAACACTCCACCTGTAAGCATGGCAAAGCCATACGGGTAAGCAATGCATGTGAAATTAGGGCCTATATATTACAGAATTCAAGTGTACCACCACCACCCCCCGCTCAACCCCGACCCCCCCTTCTGGGCCCTAGAGCGATGAGGCGTGATGTGCCCTGTGATTTTCCCAACACTTCAAAGACCAGCATTGACTGAACTAATGCAGCCTACATTCATTGTGCTTCCTGACAAATGATATTTCCTGTTCTTTGTGGCTTTGCTGGTAACCTATCGTTTAAAGGGGCATTAAAGGCTGTACAAATGTTACACACTTCTAACAATTACCCTTGTGCCTGTGTTACTGAAACTCGGACATGCACCAGCTCTACTGAACAATGGTGCAGGGACTCAGGAATTCAACAATGTGGACGGGGGGGAAAAAATGGGTACTGTAGCTAAGATCTCTGGAGGAGATAATGTTTCTTCAAAGCTCAAGGGACTCGTGAGTGTTTTTATCAAACTTCAAAGCAGCGCCGGTCATGCTTTTAAAGATTTCTTGGGGAATTTCTTACAAGACGATGTCAAGTTGCCCATTTCTTTTTTTCATCTAAACCTCTTAACTGTCACTGGCACGCCGTCTACATCAGAGCACGTTCTTCTTTAAATATCGCGGTTAAATGTTACGGAAATATGGACATGGATTATATGCACAGATTGGGTAGAATCTCGTCTTTTCAGCAGTGGAGGCCAATTCATGTCAACTGGGATGTTGCCCCCCAAAAAATCCTAAGCAGGGTACTCTAGGATAATAGCTGCTCTTCATCTTTGGTGAAGTTTAGAAGTCCCTAAATATGACATATCATTGATAATGTGGGCATCCTGATCATTGTAATGGTTTACCAATCAAAAGTAGTGAACCCGTTTTGTCACAAGACCAAGCCAAATTAAGAGTTTCAATATTTATGTGCTTCGTTTTGCCAACAACAGCAAAGATGTCATTCTCCTGGGTCTACGACGAGATATGTGCGTACATGGTAAATCGTTACTACAAAATAATATATATATATATTTGTCTAGTGTTCTAGCCAATGGGATACCCTTTAGAATGAATGTTTCCTTTGGTTTGTGTTTACTATGATGAAGGGGTTCCTGCTCATTGTGCTGCTATTGAAGACACACACAGTGGTGCACGTGATTGGAAAACTCTTTATACTTTTCTCTTCGTTTATTTGGATTTATTATTTGGATTTACAATGCCAAAAGCCCCAAAGAAGACCTGGTTCACTGAACATGAGGCTTTGCATGAGACACTAACAGACACTGTTGTGCATATTATTTCTATATTATTATATTTCTATATTATTTATTTTTGGTGCAATATTTTGATATACTTTATTTATTTTGCTAATTTTGACAGCTGTTCCTATTTTATTTTTTCAGTTGAAAATGGTAAAGGCCAGTTGATTACTTTTTTTTACATTGGAAAGAAAAGCTGTTCTTGCTATCCAATTATTTGGTTTGACTTTGGCGTTTGTGTCTCATAGGCAAAAACATGTTTTAGTGTGATTCTCAGTGTCACAGAAGTGAATTGGGCCACTAGGAGACGCTAGGAGACACTCTGAGCTATCACATTAGTATCTGTTTTGTAACCACAATAACGATCCGTAATGGTTTGGGTGACAAAAACAGGTGTTATAGCCATACAAATGTTTTCCAGTGTGTGTTTTCCAGTGTCAAAGAAGTGAATAGAGATCATTGGGCCAATTTGGCCACCTTGGAAAGGTTTTGGGACATCACTAAAAGCCCTTGGGTCTAGAAGTAGGTTATTTACACAGACTTAGTTGACAAGACATGCTCAAAATCCCATAGGTCTTATCATGAAATTTGACCCCTTTTTTGTTTTCCAGCGGGTTTCCCCAGTGTGCAGGTCAAATTCCCAACGCGGCTCTTTCAATCTGATCCCTAATCATCCTCCAGTTTAATTGGCTCAGTAATCCTCTCCGCCTCAGCTGATGAGTGGTGAGCTGGAATATTAATGCAGTCTGTGTACCAAGTCAACACACAGACGGCACTGTAAGTCATGATCTGGAAGAATAACTGCAGTTGAAATGAAATTTCAAAGCACTTAAGACAGATGAATTTGACAGTGGAACAAAGAGATCATCACTTTCCCTCCTGTGTCTTCTGGAATGGCAGTGATATAAAGTCAATGATCACCTTCTTGCTGATGAGGTTAATCCTTTGACAATGTCTGAATAAGGGGAAATTAAGCGAGTCGTTGTATTCACTTAATGTCACAGTTTGTCTTCGCACTTATACATTTGCAACACAATGAGGGCTACATTTCTGCTAACGAGTACCACAGGAACCAGTTGAAAAGTGAAAGAAATAGCAGTGTTTTAAATTCCCCCAAATACTGAAGCAAGTCAGACATTAGTCTTGGGGACTTGTCAAGGCTAGAGGTGATGAGCACATGAAAATAGTGAATACTCGCAACCTTTAAAAAACAAGCTGTGTACGATTCATATGTCCTCGATCAGTCACCTCCTTGCTTTGCATATCTGCCTTATTGTTATGCTAAAAGATGAGTTGGCTTTCTCTGGAGTTGTGGCCCGCTCTCTGTTCAAAATGATTAAATGTAAAAAAAAAGAGTCCGCCTTGTGTTGTGTCGGGAAGACGGCATAATTAAAACAATTGTTCGGGGAAATTCTTCTTGCTACAATTTCAAAACACATATATCATATTTAACATCATAACAAAACCATTTCCCCCACTCGACGAGCCCACACACTCCCCCCGCCACTGGGGACGCTGTGTAAAGCATCCCCCCCCATCATCCTTATACTGCAATACACCACTGCCACCAATTTAAACACTCCACCTGTAAGCATGGCAAAGCCATACAGGTAAGCTATGCATGTGAAATTAGGGCCTATATATTACTAAATTCAAGTGTCCCCCCGCCACTGGGCACGCTGTGTAAAGCATGCCGCAACTGGACTCTGGAGCAGTGGAAACGTGTTCTTTGGAGTGATGAATCACGCTTCACTATCTGGCAGTCTGATGGACGAATGTGGGTTTGGCGGATGCCAGGAGAACGCTACCTTCTGGAATGCATAGTGCCTACTGTAAAGTTTGGTGGAGGAGGGATAATGGTCTAGGGCTGTTTCTCAGGGTTTGGGATAGGCCCCTTAGTTCCAGTGAAGGATATTCTTAATGCTACAGGATACAAAGACATCTTAGCCAATTGGGCGCTTCCAACTTTGTGGCAACAGTTTGGGGAAGGCCCTTTGCTGTTCCAGCATGACTGTGCCCCTGTGCACAAAGCGAGTCCCATAAAGACATGGTTAGATACGTTTGGTGTGGAGGAACTCGATTGGCCTGCACAGAGCCCTGACCTCAACCCCATTGAACACCTTTGGGAGGAATCAGAACGCCGATTGCGAGCCAGGCCTTCTCGTCCAATATCAGTGCCTGACCTCACAAATGCTCTTTTGGCTGAATGGGCACAAATTCCCACAGACACACTCCAAAATCTTGTGGAAAGCCTTCCCAGAAGAGTGGCAGCTGTCATAGCCGCAAAGTGGGGTCCAACTCCATATTAATGCCCATGGTTTTAGAATGGGATGTCCAACAAGCTCATATAGGTGTGATGGTCAGGTGTCCACTGACCTTTGGCCATATAGTGTATATATATTTTCATTCTTTTTTTTGTGTGTTTACAGCGAACTTGATTTAAAGCATTGTGTTTCTCTTTCTGGAAGGCTCCTGGTTGCCCATAAAGCATGGCTCATGCAGAAGATCTCCTATTGTCCCGCTGTCCGTGGTTCTGAAACTTTCGTGACTTTTATACACCAACAGAAATTGAGTATTTTTCAGTTTTTTCTTCTTATCACTCGTGTTTTAACTGCACAAACAGGAGGAATTACCAATAATCCAGTTGTTCAAAAGAATAACGTGAAATTAAAAATGGAGGAGGCTGCTTCACGTCGCTGTTTGAACATCAAGGCTAAGACATTCTTCACTGAGTTGGCCCAGTACATTTGCATTCACATTTAGCCATGTCTGGTCTATTAGTAGAAGTTCACTCATTATACATTTGACAGGGCTGGCTTATTGGAAGAGGGAGACAGTAATTTAAACAGTACAAACTTACAAAAAAGTGTAAAATGATTCGCCACTCACTAGTGTGTAGCACGTATAGGATGGCACCATATTACTTATCTGACTGTCATCAGTAATTTCATATCAACCCATCTCCCTCAATCATTATTGGTTTTTTGGGGAGTTTTAAATGAACAAATAAGGATGCGAGAGTGTTCTAAATGTGGAGAATGTGCCTACGTGAACACAGCTGAACACTATGAATGGAGAGGGAAAGAGCGCGGGTCAATCACCCGTCTGTTTGACACAGCTTGCGTGTTTTCCAAGGACACGGCACCAGTCTATGAGCCGCTAGCAGGCCCAGAAGGGGGACCCAAATCTGTCAGCACTCCTCAAACAACAGTGTCTCATACCAGATGCCACAGTGCAATGATGGTACAGGCTCAAGCCACATCCCCAAATTCCAACACAGCGTTTCTTTATCTTTACAGCCCCGGCCAATCCCACACTAAATATATCTATCTACCTATCTATGTATGCATCTGTTACAAAAAATAAATACAAATATACATCTATTTATGTAAGGATTAAACCACGACATGATTGGATATATATTTAAAATAAACTACCCCCCTTCCTGTGCATATACAAGAATATATAGCATGACAGGGATAGACAAACTCATCTGAAGTGCCATATATTCATATATATGCATTGGCAGGGGGTGGTCCCCATCCCTTATTCCACAGCTACAATTAAAATACATGCATATTTTTACATAAAATGTTCTTTTAAAATGTTTAATCAAGTACAAAACTTGGTTTTGTATGGCAGTGTAGTGTAATGGTTAGGGAACTGGACTTGTAACTCAGAGGTTGCTGGTTCGATTCCCAGGTGGAGCACTGCCGTTGTACCCTTGAGCAAGGTACTTAACCTGAATTGCTTCAGTAAAACATCCAGCTGTATAAATGGATTGTATGTAAAAAAATGTCAAACTGTGTAAGGCACTCTGGATAAGAGCGTCTGCTAAATGCCTAAAATGTAAATGTAAAATGTACATGAACATAGATCCGGCTTAGCGTTGGAAGAAGCACACTAATGTGAAAATAGCCTATACCTACAGTGAAATGTGGGTCTTTTATGTTATGGCATTGGTCCTGGGGCTCTTCTTAAGATGAATATTTTTTGCCATCTGCTGTAGCAGAGGAGAGGGAGAAGTTGTATTTTACATGGTTGTCCTTCGGGCATGGGAAGAAAGTTGTGGTTTAGAAAGTTATGTGTATTGCTAGCTTTGGTAGAGACCCAGGGGAATGTAGACAGTACATCTCCACTCAGTTTTTTAGGAGGAAACTAAAAATGAGCTGCTGATTGTGATTATAAGAAGCACAGAAATATGAAATGAAGAAAATAGCAGCAAATTAGCATTGGCAATCGGGACCCATTGCCATAAAAGTAAGTTCTTATTAGGCTAAAGCAACACAAGTAGAACAAAGGTACATTTGTTTATGCAATGAGTATGAAAGGCAACCGTTACATTATGTACCTGGTGCACCTTCCCCCCCTTTGTGGCGTTCCGTGTGTTTTTGCTTGTGCTGCGTGTAGGTGCAAATGTTATTTTATAGATGCTGTCTGCGGTCCTTCTGGGGGTGTCTCCGACATGCGCGCTACCCTATAGAAGCCGTAAGCTGACCTGCATCTGGGCGCGCCTCTTATCATTCCATCCAAACTGGCAGTCACACTCACCACAGCTCATCTTGTTTGTGTTCATTTCAACTTGTGTTGCAAAGTGTTATTTCGGTTGGAGGACAGGCGGTGTCTTATTCTTGTTTTCTTGCACCTTTTTAGTCAGGTTAGACCAAGGTGGGCAAGCATATCCCAGAAGACTCACCTCCTTTATTTTCTCGGTTGTTTTAGCCAGGTAAGATCTGTAAAGATATGTAGGTGTAGTCTTGTGAGTCTGCTGGTCCACCCTCGCTTTTGTCTTTTTTTATTGTAGTGTGCATCCACGTGTGTGTCTCATCGTCCACAGACAATTTTTTCACATTCAGATTTCACCCTTATTGTGGTGTATACCCGTCAGTCTCTCTGCATAGTCAAGAAAGTTTTTTTCCCGTTTTCCTCCCCAATTAAATAAACGCATTTTGATGAACCCTCCCCAGCGAACTTGCCGCCCATCTCTATGGGGCAAGCTACTCTCCGAGGCCGGCAATCTCCACCTCCTTCGAGACGGAACTCGTGACCCTTTCTGGGGACACCCTTACGTGCTTCGCAGCGAATCCGTGCCGGCCACCCTGCCCCCTCCCTCGGACAGCCAAATGCCGCCCCCAATCGGGCGGCTAACGGACAGGGCCGGTCTGGTAGAAATGGGTGTCGAACCGCATCCCTGATAGGCAGCTCATACTCATACAGTTGTTGTACGTCGCTCTGGATAAGAGCGTCTGCCAAATGCCTGTAATGTAATGTAATGTAATGTAATACAGGACCAGCCGAATACTGGCTGCACTACGCTATCCTCCAGCCTCGGTCAAGCAAGTTTAAACTCAAAATCATCATCACCACACAGTTGTACACAGGCTGCTGTGCCTGAGCTCTTCTGCTTCTGCTCTTAATACCAGATAATACCACAAATCGCGTACATCTGTTCCAAGCTAGTTTCCTCTCAAGTCAATCTTAATAAGGCCTTAATTACATGACACACCAACATAAAATAAATGAGATGTTCTCATGCCAAGGCCTTGTATAATATGTATATGCTATTCACACCCCCTAATCCAACATGCCTGACATAGATTACATTTTGTATAGAAATTTTAAAGCAATTCATTACTATAATTAATTGCACTCCACAACTGCAGCGCTCCAGCCGGGATTCGAGCCACAACCTTCTGGGTGCAATTCCTGTCCCTCTGCAACCATGTCCTCCAACCAGCCTGTTCTCACTCTACGATACACCAGCTAATTTGTGCATACAGGAACTGTTTTCTATTTTAATGTAAAAGACAGGCAGCAGCAGGGTGGGGTTAGGGATGGTTTGGCTTTTTAAACTTTTTACAACTCAGCAGAATATATTATTGTCTTTTTACCCCAGAGGAACTTAAAACATCAAACACAGGTAAAAAAAGGGCTGCATTATTAATGTGTTATTAATATAATTAGAAGCACTCTTTGCTTAAATTGCTGAATGCTTTACAGCCATGAGTCTGTTTGGATAAGTTTCTACCAGCTTTGCATACCTAGATTGGGCAACGTTTGTCCATTCTTCCAGAAATGTTCAAGCTCAGTCAGATTGCGTGGGCGACATTTTTGAGAAGGGATCTAGACTTTAAACGGGCACTGTATATGTCATTGTTTCATTAACAATGAACTCAGTCAACCCCATTAAGCTAATTCAGAGCTATATGGTAAAATTCTGAAACACTTTCAGCAGACAACTTGTGTCGGAGTGTCTTAAAGTCAACCCCAGCACAATTGCAGAGACTACTTGAAGCAGGAAGTCAAGTCCTCTTACTGGTACTGTATATTATCATTCATTGAAAGTGGGGTTTCCAGGGCAATGGACTATGTGGGGGGTACAGGCGGTGGGGCCATGGCTTACATCATCAGTGGATGCTCTCTGGACTAACAGTGTAAGACAATGATAAAAATTGTTGTATAAAAACTACCCTGCTGCCCTTCAGGAAACTAAGCATGTGTTTTCATTTTTCCCCTCATTCCTATGTTCCAAAGCTTGCCATGGTAACTGTGTCTAATTAATAGTGTGGCATGTCATCCCTGCCTCCCTGGACAAAGAGATTTTTTTGAATAGGCAGTCCCACCCCATTATATTCTCATGGCTATCATTCAGGCTTTGTATTGTTCATGGACTGCATCCATCCCAGGCCCCCTATTAAACCTGGCCTCTACACAGCCATTTGTGCTTCCATCTTCATCTTCAGAGCGTTTTCCTTTCCCATCACGCTGAATCCGTGCTCGCTCTCCAATTACCGCCATGGAACTTGTTCTTATTTCCTAATTGCAGACTTTGCAGGAGAGAGGAAATAAGAAAAGACAATGATGAATTGAACTGCAAAGTTTCTAAAACGTGGTCACATTCAACTATGGGAAAATGAAACCGTATATAAACTGGAAAATGATAGAAAAAAATCGTTTTTTGTATCTTTTTTGTTACCTTACTAAAAAAAGAAAGCCTCTGATGTACATAATCTGTACTGTGGGTTCAGTGTTGTAAAGATTAAAATTGGTCTATATTCACCAGCGTGATAAATGAATACAGTCCCCTGATTGGAAATGATACGTCTCTGTATACTTCAGTCTGAAAACAGTGGCTCTAATTTAAAGACCTACTACCCAAGAGATGCTCCTTAATCCTTTGTGACTGCTGATTTTCAGACCAGGGACTAAGAAAAAAGAACTAGACCCACTTTCTGCCAGTGAGATACAGTATGTGGGTGATGTAAAAGAGAAAATGACTGAAGTCATAAATCTGAAGTATGCTGAGCAAATGACCATCCACATACCCCTCATTGAAGATTTCCAATCAGAAAAGTCCTCTATTGTCTATTCACAAGTGGCATATGGACATGCGTGAACATCATGAATGACATTGATTAGATGATTTAGTTTGAATATAGTCCCTATGTAAATATAAGCATGTGGCACAGACATCAGAATCGTATGTGAATTGGGATGGCAGTTATTACATTTTTACATTTTAGGCATTTAGCAGACGCTCTTATCCAGAGCGACTTACACAGTTTACATTTCTTAACATACAATCCATTTATACAGCTGGATATTTTACTGAAGCAATTCAGGTTAAGTACCTTGCTCAAGGGTACAACGGCAGATGTGTCCCACCTGGGAATTGAACCAGCAACCTCTGAGTTACAAGTCCAGTTCCCTAACCATTATACTACATGCCGCCTCCAGTTATGCAGTCTGCCAAGTTACAGGCTGGGGGGGCAGGCCCAGTACCTATACAGCACCAAGAGATTGGCACTTCTCAGGGTCTCCGACAGAAATAACTACAATGGCCACAGACACTGTCCTCACAAAGTTCTGTGCCCTCTGATCTCGTGTAAATGCACAGAATCCAGATACAACTTCACACCATTGTCGTGGAAATTAAAACTCAGTAGGATCAGAGAGAATTTCTTTAAACAGTATTAAAGCTTTAATTACGAACAGCTGCACGGAGACCCGTGTCACGCAGGACAGCGAATCTCCCGCCTTCAAATTCAAATGGATATTTATATCCAACACAACGGAAAGGAGGGAACCGTCACAAGGGGGAGGTAACAGGGCGTTAACTTACAGGTAATTGGAGCTATGGGTTAACATGAAGATATAACAGGTTGCTAGAACAGCCCTCCAAGGGTCTTAAACCAATGGGAAGGAGGTTTTCTGCCGTGGGGGAAACGTTACAAAATAACAAATGTTCCTTTGAAGTTGTGGTGCGAAAAGCCTTTGTCTGAGTTAATTAGTGTCTGCGTCCCCTGTGGATGTGGTCTAGCATCCCAACTTAATACAAATTTTCTTCCTCCACACCATCAAAAAAGATGGCTCGAGACATAACCAAAGCTCACCTCACAGAGGGGCGGGGCTAGAGATGCCGGATAGCTGGACGCACCTGACGTTAAATGCATGTGGACCAGAGGCATCTTATTCCCGCACGGTCCTAGTTCCAACGCTTCCGCAGTATCTTGGCACAGGATACATTTCAAGATATTTTCAACGTTTTATTTTTTTATTAAGTAGTGGGGAGCAAATATGTATTTTCAAATAGTGGAGAGTCAAGGTGTTCAGAGTCAACTGTGGGAAAAAGGATGTCCCAGAACAATATAGATTACTCCTCTATTTCTGTCTATGTATGCTTTTCAGACTGTAGCTTGGCAACAACATCATTTTAGCGCAACCATACCACTTGTGCATTGCTTTTTAGAATTTGTTCATTGTTGAATGAATTCAAACTGTTCACCATTCAATTTGAATACGTTTGGATATGTGACCTTGACCTCAGACATAATCTGATTTAGTCTCACACCTATCACAGCTGCTGAATGAGCATGTTTATTGTCCTTCTCTTTGGTCGTACTGCACTTTGTATTCTTAGTTAAAAGCACTCATGTGCATCATATTGTAAGTTGCTTTGTTAAGTGAATGTAAAACACAAAGGGTGATGAATAATGAGATACTGCACAGGGTTAGGGTTAGCGATAGATGCAGGAGGGATTTTGTATGTTAGTAAGAAAGAAGGAATCACACAGGAACTGTTGGAAAACAAAACGCTCTCTCCTGTTCCGCCACATCATTTTTTAAAGTTTTTAAAAAAAGATTTTGTTTCAGATTTTCTCCCATTTTCTCCCAATTTAGTAGCCAATTAGACCCACTATTTTATGTCAATCCCCCCCTAGTAATGTGAGTTTGCTGCCGTAGTCCTGCGACCGGTAGTGACAAAGGCAAAGTAACGTCTCCTCCAGGCCGTCGACCGTAACCTGGTACTACAGGGCCACTCTTATGCACAGCGAATGTCCTGCCGGCTTCCCTCCCCCCTCCCTGGGGCGGACAGCCAATCACCGCCCCCTGGTGGCACTCCCGGCCAGAGTGACTCAGAGAGGACAGGGAATCCAGCCCCGGTCTCCGTGGCCAGTGTCGAACGTTGTAACCACTGGACCACGCGGGAGGCCCGCCACATCAGTTTTAACTGACAACACAATGCAATAAAAAAAATACAAATACAACCAGTGGCCCTCACTCTTTCAGTTAGAAACACCAGTAGTTAACCAGATAAGTTTTAAATGTATGATAATATGTACAGTATTTTAATTTACTTGCATGCTAGATATTATACTCATAACAGGGATTCTGCACTGGCCCTTCTATAAACAATCCCCTCATATGTGATGACAAATTTTGCCTTTCATACCAGCTATCTAATAACATGGCATATGTTTAGTGTAATCATATTGAGGCCATACAAATCTAAGTGCATGCAAACTTCATACATGGTGAATCAAGGCATTCATAATACTATATCAAACCTTATTAAAAGTATGTTATTCAAATGATATTGTTGAGATATGATTAATTATATTACAGAAATATACAACTTCCCACATTCCCCGGAGGCAAAAATCTGCCATCTGACAGTATACTTTCGTCTGATCAATACCTAAAGTGATCCCCATCTCATCTATGGCCTTTGATTGGACTTCACATTTGAGCTGTGGTGTGGTCATGCATCAGAGTTTCACTGTCCAGACTTTTGATCATACTCTATTATGGCTGAAATAGGTGTAAGTTATTATTTATATCTTATTCTGATGAAGGACTCTTATCTCCAAAATGCTTCCAATTGCAAATAAACACTTTTCAAGGGAGTTGTTGTCCTTGTGATGAGCAATCTATTAAAATTCCATTGAATGAAACAGCTGTTTGCAACAAGGCAGCTTTTCAGGAATCAGAGGTAGTGCATATGGTGAATGAATTATCCTTTTGATGGTGCATAATGATGATTTTTCTGTATGGTATGAGGCACACTCTTTTCATTGCCGCATGCATTTGACAGATATAATATAATTTTGAATAAGTTTCGGTTTTCCTTTGGTAGCTGATCATGGAGAATGCTAGCAGAGGTAACCATCGTGCTTTATGAGTTCATACGTACATGCTGCTCACTCCGTGTCCACAGTGGACTTATACTCATTGCTCCTACATATCACTTATGACTCAAAAATCTGACCTCTGGAGCTACACGCCTACAGTTAGCATATAGATCCTTTTACAGAGGGCAAGACAGTCATCATTGGTGGTTTGCAGCTGTAGACGAAAGATGATTGGCCAGCTTTGGGAAAGGTGGGTATGCTCTGCCTGCTTGGATAGTTTCAGTGACGTCACCTGTTTGGAGAGTGATAGATTACCACAGGCATGCTAAGTGTTGGTACATTATTCAAAGCTCATAGCATAATGACAAGTACAGCAGCGGCCAGAGAACAGAGCAATACGCTGAGCAAATTAACAGATGAAACAACACTACGGAACCAAGAAAAGCTCTCGGCAATCAATCAGGTATGCGATGTAGTGTATATGTTTTATAGCATCCTGAATTTACATCTCAATGACATCCATTCACATCCCCCGTCCTCTGTCATGCACAATTACTTTGGCTACAGATAATTTGTTCAATACTCTCAGATTACAGGCAAATAACCAGAGGTAATAGCTTGCATCAAAGTCAAGGGCATGGTTCCTTTCTAGCTCCAATTCATCATCAACCATCATTCCATTATCAGGTCTTACACCCAGGCACAATGTCCCTGCTTGGCCACATCTGGTCATCTGATCCTCTCTGCCCTCTATGGTGGCATAGAGTCAATATAACTCATACAGGTCATTCCTCGCTGCCATGAACGAGTTACAGTAGCGTGGTGCAAGCTAATGTTGCTCTTATGGATCACTGTTTTGCAGCATGTGAAAATGAAGATACAGTACTCTCCAAAATGATTCACAACCTTGATAAAGATAAGCAAAGAAGGCTGTATAAAATAAACGATACAGGTGATGAGCTATACACTTTGTTTCAGCTTCCTGTCAGAGGAACCAGCTTTTGGCCAAAATGTCTTGGTACTTGGCAATGAGTTCATGACTCCATTATGACTTCCACACCAGGTTCTGTTAGATAAAAACCTAGCAAGGAGGAGGATCTCCAACCACAAAGTTCTACTTGCCAAAAATTGCTCAACCCCTGACTTCACCGTTCTTTAGTTGAGCAGGTGAGACTCTCCAATCAATTTATTTCATTCTTAGAATACATGACTTTGATTTGTTATCAAACTTTCCAAGTTCCCTCTTGCATGACTAAAAGTCAAGCCATTTACTGCTTGACAATATGTAATAGATATTTTATAATATTTTATAACTAATAATCCCTCTATTGGAGGGATGCACACCATTCTCTCACAAGACATTCCATCATTTGGTGTTTTGTTAATGGTGGAGAACGCTGTCTCAAGAATCTCCCTTAAGTGTTCAAGTTGGTTGAGATCTGGTGACTGAAATGGCCATGGCTTATAGGTTACATAGTTTTCATGCTCATCAAACCATTCAGTGACCACTCGTGCTCTGTGAATGGGGCACTGTCATCCTGGAAGAGACCACTCCCATCAGGATATAAATGCTTCACCATACCATAAAGGGGATAAACTCAGAATGGCTTTGTATTTATTGGCATTTACCTTGCCCTCTAAGGGGTTGAGTGGAGCTAAACCATGGCAAGAAAATGCATCCCACACCATAACAGAGCCACCAGAACCTTGAATTTATTCAAATGCCTCCATTATTTAGGCAGCTACCTGTAGCTTTTTTGTTTGTTTCAGATTTTTTCCAGTTTTTCTCCCAATTTAGTACCCTCTATTTATTTTGATTTGCCCTCCCCACATGAGTTCGCCACTCATTTTTACGAGGCAAGCTAATTCTCTGAGGGCAGCAAGTCTGCTGCCTTCGAGACGGAATCCGGCCACCCACATTCTGGAGACACCCTTATGTGCTTTTCATGAGCCTACATTGTTAAAAGAAAGTGTTTTATTTTACCATCTGAGCTGGCTCACCCTCCCCGCTCCCCCAGTCTGGCAGAGACGGGTTTGGACAATTTGCCTCAACGTGGGGGGAAATTCACAATATTCACCAAACATTCTCATGTGATTTCAGATAACCCCATGTTCATATGTGCACATCAATGTAGTCACCAAATTGCACAGAGCGCCAGCGTTTGCGTTAAGAGGTGGTCTAGTTGGACGTTAACACAAACTCATTATTTGACATTATTTGTTTTCATTGTCACACCCCTATTGTGCTGCCCAACTTGCTCAAATGCCTTCATTGCACACCACGAAATTGCCAAACTCGAGAGATGGGAAATATTCTGTTTTCATTGCCACTCACACCCCTATGTGTTCTAAAAAAACCCATTTCAAAGTACAATTATTTCTAAAAAGTAAGGCCTAAAAGGGCTTCCTCTTACAGAAATCAGCACATGCACAGGAATCAGGAACATGAACATGAGAAGCAGGTTCACTTGACCGTCAGTGTAACATAGCTTGTAATTTTATATTCATATTGTACATTGCACGTACCATTTGCATGCCATTTGCAATTTGCCATTTATTGTTGTGTTGTGGGAAACCACAACAATACAACCAGCTCAAGTGTTGTATGAAGTATTTAGAAGAAATTGATTTCAAAGAGAGAGAGAGGGAGAGAGAATTTAAACAGAATAGAGTGTATTGGTCAGATATTTCTACCTACTATGAAATGTAATATCCAATATGTAATTGAACTTGTGGAAAAATCAGGACACAAATTGCAGTTTCAAATAAAAAGGGTAATATAATTTTCAGCTTGTAGGCTTTTCAGCTGGAGAATAATGGTTTCCAGCTTTGGCCAGTCTGTAGAGAGCTCTCATTGAGGGCAATTTTGCATCTCGTCCTTCTTTTCGATGAAGATGAAAATACTATTTTGATAACCTCTCTGTTCCCCTTTGTACATAATTGAACTGGGTTGAATTGCAATTCAAGACAATCAATGCTTAATATTTCCTAGTAACAAAGTAAACAAACATTTACTTACATTGTAAAAAAAAAAAAAACAGTGGTGAAAGTATAGACCTCTATAGGGGGGAAGACATATCTCAATGTTGTCCCCAGTACAGTGTTGAATTTAGTGCATCTGATCTTTGGATCGTGAAAAAAAGATCTGGATGGAAAAGGTTTGCACATGACAAAGGATACAGATGTTACTGTATGTTTTATGCTGTGCTTTCAGTGAGATGTAAAATCAAGATGCATGAAAACATACATTTCTTATTAGATTGATGTGTCTGTTCTGTTATTTATTGGTCTATTTTCTTAATATATTGTTCCTTGCTATTTTTGATCCCAGGATTTGATTGGTTCTTGGCTTCATTTATCAACTTGTAAGATAAATAGGTGGCATTTAATAATAAAAAGGAAAAAAAACATATTGTTCACTACTCCATATTTGCTGCTGACTTTTGCAGTAGTGGGCGCTACACCGCCTCCTCCAAACCGGCACCTGCCACGGTCACCGTAACAAGCAAGACCACTCATATATGCAGCGAGCTCATATCGGATTCCTTCCCCCTTCCCTGGGGCAGACAGCCAACCATAAAAATTTTAATGCATCTGTTTGCTTGCTGCCAGGCGGTATGATTTAGCGAGAGTGTCACTGCCACATTTTTGCTTGGTTGCCCACAGGTGGACAACCTCAACACAAACATGTTGAAGCATGAGCGCTGGTTCGCTCACCTCGTAACCATGGTGATTTCTGCCATTCCCCCAGTTTCTCTCTTCTCTGCGGCTCACCATTCACCTCGACCCAATGCCCCTGCTGGCATTACTATGTCCTTCTCTGCTGCTCACCCTTCACCCCTGCCTAATGCCCCTGCTGGCGGCACAATATCCTCCTTTGCCATGTCTTCCCCGCATCTATATTTTAGTGAACATTTTCTCCCTCAGTCACTGAAGCCTGAAATTGTAATTAAGACACAAATGAGCACCATCAGTCTTCCTAATGCCATGTGTGTACCTACAAGTGTGTCTTGACATCCTCTTAAGTGATTGCGATGGAGGCATCTATAAACATCACCCGGGTAGACCTGCCCTGAGCGGAGAAGCGCTCAGTGGTTTGGCATCCAGTTCACCCCTTACTGTAAAACCAAGCTGCATTCACATATTTATCACAATGTATAGCACGTATCATATTTTTCCTTTTGTTTTCATGTTTTAGTTTTCACCGGAGTCTCACAAAGGTTGCCATTTAAGATTGTACAGTCAGTGTTCCAAAGTACTGCATTTTTCTTGCACCTTAATTATTCACAGTACCTTGTTTTCACATTTAATCTGACCTTGTGATCGTTAAACTTTCAAATAGGTCATTATACTAATCTATTTAAATGAATGCATTTAATTTTATTTGAAAGGTCAGTGTTATGGAGCCACATTTATCACATGATTGTATAATCAAATTTGATCGTGAAGTGTAGGCTATGTACTCGCCAAACGTGGGAACCAAATCCTGGGCCCTATTCCCTGTAGCAGGGACTTTAGGCAGTAACATATCCAGACTGTTAGCTAACCGAACCATTAGCCAGATTCAGTTAACCTGATAACTGAATTCAGCCTATTACTAGTAATTTATTAGGGCACCAAGGCCAAAGCGGAAAGAAATCCTACATGTTTTAATTTTGAAGGTAGTGCATCATCAAACAGCATTTTACATGCATTTTACAGAATATATTCACGCAATAGAGAATATATTCATGGCATAGACAATACACCAGCAGGCCCCTATGCCACTGGGAGTAAATGGTACTGAACATGAAAGGTTGAAATGTTATTTTTAAAATGAAAATTACAGTGTTTTTTTCACAACATATATGCATGGCATAAAGCTAAAAATAATCAATATCTACCTAGGTAGCTACTATGCAAAAAACAAAAATTGGAAGAAAGAGGAGAGAATGACAATGGTTTACAGGGCATGGCACGTGTGTGATGTGCACTGTCTCCATGAGCTATTACCAAAGGAAGCTGCATTTCACTTACCATGTTAGCTAGCTGCTAGCAATGTGTCTGAGATAGGTTTTTCCTGTGGGGGTTTGACTGACTCACAAAAATTATGAAACAACATAGAATTTCAGGAAATCAGTGTCAATTTCTTATCTGTCTTGGGCAGGACCATCAGACCCTGTCTAAATTTGGGCCCTGCACCCCCCCACCCCCCCCTTTAAATTAAAGTTTGGTACCCATGCCCAGTTTATACTCTCACCCAACTGTCTATACCATCACTCGACTGTCAGGCATGGTGTTGTAAGCATGATATTATTGGGATGCTTTTCTTCAACAGGGACAGGGAAACTTGTCAAAATTGAGGGGGAAGTACAGGTGAATCCTAGAGGAAAACCTACTTGGGTCATCCAAGAACCTAAAACTGAGCTGAAAATGTGCATTTACAGAGGACAATTATTCAGGGCAAAATGAGATGAGGGCAAAGCCTTGGTGTTTAAGAATATCTTTCGGTGGTCTGGTCCAGCCTTGACTCCAACAGAAAATCTACATTACATTACATTACATTACATTACATTACATTACAGGCATTTGGCAGACGCTCTTATCCAGAGCGACGTACAACAAAGTGTTAAATCTACGACAGGACTTAACGATTGCAATTCATCAACAAACCCCAACTGGAGTACGTTTTCCAGAAGAATGGGCAAAAATCCCACAGTGCAAAGCTGCCAAAATCAGATTCACATCGACCTGCTGCAGTCATTTCTGGCGAAGCGAAGGGACTGGATACTTATGCAATCAGTATATTTCAGCTCATATACTTTTATTGCAGGTTTTTGCTGAAATTCAGCCTCCTTCGCATAACAGTGTTAGGTTTGACCCAAAAAGGGTAATTTAAATTAAATTGCTCACATTATTTATTCATAAAAAATGTTACATTATTTATCGGGGATGAATAGCCGTTATATATATCATTTGTAATCGTATAATGGAAATTTGATTGTACCAGTTATTTTAATTGATTGAGTGCATATATTGTTCAGATCTATTTGGCATTCGTACGTGTGTACAGTGTACGCAGATTAATTATGCAACACATTCATTTTGTGGAAATGTTATCACATTGTTTGCATGTCTGACCATGGATAACCAAAGCTGTGTTAAACATGCAGTAATTATGTCTTTAAAAAACGGCATCAATGCCATGAGGTGGAAACTGGAACTGCACATTGAATGCTGAGGACATGAATGCTGGTCAGTGTCCAGGGTCTGTCACTTTTTGGTGTCCACTGGTTTACGCAAGCCTGCCTGAAAGATTAAACTCTTTATCAAAGACGGCAGTTTCATATGAATCCGTAAAAACCATAAACGTCACCTTGGTGACGGAAATTATGCAACGGGCAGCCCATCGCACCTGGGTACTAAAACATTGCAAGAGAATCTGGAATACTTCAGCCAGTCTCTTAGCAGCAGGTAACAAAGTGCAGGAAACATGGGAACCAAATGAACATACTCAATGGCTCTCATATATCATTGACAAAGCAGGATCCAGTCTTCCTCTACTTGTTCACTTTGTTTATTTGAACAGGTACTATGCACACCAGACTTCCATACAGAGACCATTTCCATCAACAGAACCTGGGCAGGAAATGTAACAACACAACTAATTCATCACACTTCACAAATTCACTTCTTAAAAAACCCCATAAATCGATCCAAGTACACATTTCACAAAAATTCTAGGAAGGCCCATTATACTGTAGTTGTAAGGCATACTTATGTGTAGAACAGATTTTCAGTAATGTGGAATTGTTTGAGAGTATAAGCCCCTGTAGCTCCCGGCCTCCATAGGATTCAGCAGCAGATAAAAGCGAAAAAGCCAAACAAGGGAGATGGGAACTGTTCTCTCATCAGTCCCAACTCTGCCATTTCCATAAGCTTACTCCTTCACTCTGTCTCTCGTACCCCATTCCTAAATTGTGCGGTGTGGGTGGGGGAGATATCACCCAACATATTTTAGTATTTAAGGAGAGGAAAACTATAATTTAGCCTTTTATAGTTTATGGCTCCCAGGAATCTGCGTTGCATGTTTGTCTGGCTTTGTTGAAGTTTTTGACAGTATTTAGTCTCTTTTTTTTAACAAACTGTTAAGTGTGCCACTGCTTCCAACAATTATTCATTTCATACCATTAATTTCATACCATATTCAGCCAGTTTATGAAACTTGAGCATTGTAATCCGTACAATGGAGAAGGATTTCATAAAACCAGCAGATGCTTCCCTTTCTCTCCAGATAAATTGCTTGATAGCCATTACATGCCATCTGTGTTACGTGTTGACAATTGTCAGCTTCGACAACAAACAGAATCTACACAAACTTTGGCACAGTTTCAGTTCATTTAAATTTTAATTAAAAGCTTTCAGATAGCTATGCACAGTTGTCGACTCGTTAAAGGAATGTTTAATTATCAGATTTACAAACATATTTTTACTTCCACAAAAGGCTCTAGAATACAGATGTGCCAGTGCCTACTGTGGCCAGCAGGCCCATGGAGCGAATCATTATTGTTGGTAGTGTTGCCCAGGGAGGGAGGGACACACTCGACAGGGATTACCATGTCTCATCGCACACCAGCAACTCCTGCTGGTCAATCATGCAACCGCAGTCTGCTTGTATAAAGCAGCACATGAAGGGTCTTCCTCCGACTCATGTCTGCGCAAGCTTAACTTAAGTGAACTGCGGTGCGAGAAGAAGCGGCGGCTGAGTTTCTGTGGAGAGTTTGTGCTAATTTTAAATTCAGTTTAAGAATATGATTGGGAATTACAAACTGAAAAAAAGAGGGGGAAAGCATTAAAAAAAGTTTTACTGATCTAACTTGAAATTAAATGTATCCCCCAAAAAGATAAAATGAGTAATACTGGTTTGAGGCTTGTACTGATAAGGACTCTAACTCTATGTACTCATAAGGTTATATTAAAAACCATAACCATCATGAACATTAACATTTGCCTTGTTGATCAGTCTAACTGGGCAAGCACATGTCTGAACCCTCCCAGCCAGTCGTGGTAGCTAAATTACCATAGACATACAACATGAAAACATTAGCAGTATGATAAAACAAGAATAAGTGTAATTACAAAAGCACTATTATTTTTTTGCCTTTTAGCCTTGCTAAATGAAATAAGCCATCCCTTATCAGACCAGTGTGGTCGGAAACAGCCCAAGTGTGATGCCCTTAATTGGAATTGAAATTTGAGAACAAACGAGGCATTTGCAGTAGCTTATTCATATGTGCCACACGTGTTCATTCATAAGAAAGTTATTCTTCTTGGAACACAGATAAGAGCAAAAAAAGGTGAATCGTGTGTTGCCCACACTCAGAAAGCAGGGGGCCCTGTGGGATGCAGATGTTTGGGACCATGAAATTAGGTCAAATTGTAACCGTGCTCCTAGCAGTCGGACAACCTGTGCATTGATCAGCAGGCAGACAAATGTTTTTAAACCAAAATTCACACGTGCAGTTAAAGAAGTTTTGAATTAAAGAAGAATCACCTCAGTATATAATATTTGGAAAAAGTTTTGAATTGCCCACAAAGTAAAATCTGCTATACCTGGTCATATGAATGAAACCAAGAGAAAACAACAATTGTTTTTGTTTCTTTTTCCAATATTGAACTTGTCATTGCAATCAATAAAAATGAATAGCTATGAAGGGCTGCTGGGTGGCTCATCCTGCTAAGACACTGTTCTAGTGTGTGTATGAGCCCCACGGTCTGCATCCTGTTAAGGCACCATTCTAGTGTGTGGATGAGATGTACGGACTGCATCCTGTTAAGGCACTGTTCTAGTGTGTGGATGAGCCCCACAGTCTGCATCCTATTAAGGCACTGTCCTAGTGTGTGGATGAGCCCCAGGGTCTGATATCGAATCAAGACCATGCTTGTGCCGACTGTAGCCACCAGCGCTAAGGGCCACACACAATTGGCAGCAGCTTCGCCCATGAAGGGAGGGATTCCATCGGCCGGGTTGTCTGTGTTTCGTCACTCACCAGTGCCCCCCGCTGGTCAGTCAGGCATCCACAGTCTGTGGTATAAAGCAGTGCACATGAAGTGTCTTCCTCCGACTCATCTGTGCAAGCTTAACTTGTTGTCTGCGGTGTTGAAAGAAGCTGGCATCACATGTTTTGGAAGAGAGTGTGTGCTCGCTCTCCCAATTTGACAGCAGAGGTTACAGTGAGGGTGGCTTCGTTGACAGAGAAAGTCAATTAAAGGGATATTTATCAGAAGAATCTGGTTGATTAAAAGAGAGCTACCTAAAGCAAATTAGGAGTAGGTCCAGTCAGGAGGTCCAGTTTTAACGTTTGTTAGATAACTTGTATAGAACTTCTCAGGATGTGCTGGTCAGATGTGTCACCTGGATGTTTGGCACTACTTGCTCATTGAACAAACATTATCCACTACATGGAATGTTGGCAAGCTAGCAATGATTCATAGTCTTCACACCCCACCCCCTGCCATAATCCCCCACCCCCACCAACCCTGGCTGCGTTGTCAAGCATTGCCATTTTTTGGCATCCTCTCCTCTTTGAGAACCCTTGTCCTAGCTGTACCACATGGACACAAACAAGTCCTTGTTTTTGTTACGTACACGAAAACACTGCTCTTAAATAAAATGCTAGGAGTATGCTGGTCACACAGCAGTGTCACAGGTAATAATGTAACCGGCACCGGACGGAAGAGCTGACGTGCGTTTGTTCCTGAGAGGCTTGGCCCCTTTCACTGTGTGTTGTGTGTTGCAGGCATCAGTCTGATTTTTAATTGTCCTCAGTGGAGCACCAGTTCAAAATCTGAGCGCTGTTATCTCATATCCAATAATGCAGGAGAAAGCTTCTTCAGCTGGGAGATAAAAGAGGCCAAACACAGATAACCCATACTGTTGTTTGCAAGAGCTGGGGAGTTTGGTAATAAATTACAGCCTGCCAGAAGATCTGTACCAACTGTTAGCTTTGAATGGTACACATCAGCCCAGCAGTGTTAAATGAGCAGAAAGCAGTTATTACACCCATATCACAAGGCGTGGGAAGGCTGCGATTCCCACGCCTTTACAAGACGGTTCTTCATATTAGAGTGCCTTTAGGTTAATGAGGATACTTTAAATATTGTGAGGGCCAGCAGTTCCTCAGGCTGGGTTAGCCTGGAAGTCTGGGTCAATCCATTTCCCAGCTGTGTCTACTGCTGTGGTCCGGTACGTTAATCAGCAAATACTGTCAATCATACGGTCTGCAATAAAGGTGTTTGCGTCGACATGGGTTGGGCAACGCAATAAGGGTTTGTCAATAAAAACACACAGCGCTTTGCAAGCGTGTCTGATAATTGCATTTCCGCCCACCCAGAGCACCTCTTAACTCAAACAGTTAAGTGCTAGTTTGGTGACGTTATTGATGCGCACATATGAACAGAAAGGGCAAACCAATGATAAATCCCCCATCACTCAAGACTGCCTTGTGGATGTTCAGTCTGAGGCAAATCATTCCAATAAATGAATATGAAATGCAATCTGTGTTCCACAAAGCAGTTAAAAGTATTTGAACATTGTTTACATGTAAGGAGTTGTTCAACGCACTTTAATGAGCGAGAGGCCATCTCTACACCCTTTACATACACCATTTAGCAGACACGTTTATCCATAGCAACTTACAGTACTGAATGCATACATTTTTCAGTATATGTGGCCCCAATGGGAATCGAGCCCTCAACCTAAGCGTTGCCACCGCCATGCACTACCTACTAAGCCTTTACTAACTTGTGGGCACACTATGAAAATAACATTTGCAGCGGCCCTTCGTGTGCTCCATGAAATCAATATTATTTTGAGAAACAAAATATGTCAGTCAAAATAAATATTAATATTTTAGTTGTACGGAAAATGAACTGGCATAGAACAAACTAAAATAAAGATGCATTTTCATGCATTTTTCATAATGTAGTAGGTACCATATATATTTTTTATTCTTTATATTCATAGTCTTATTTCCCACCAGTAGGTCTTGCCCAAGGCAAAATAAATTCTATAGTGAAAATGTACACTACCGGTCAAAAGTTTTAGAGCAACCCCATTTTCTAGTTTTTACTGAAATTTAAGCAGTTCAAGTCCAGTGAATAACCTGAAATGGTGCAAAGGTAAGCAGTAAACTGCCAGAGGTTAAAAGAAAAGTTTAGGTTACCAAAAAATGGAAAAATAATAATAATAAACTTTTTTTTTAAACCTCTTTTTTAAGCCAGTTTACCGCTTACCTTTTCAGGTTATTCACTGGACTTGAACTGCTTAAATTTCAGTAAAAACTGGAAAATGGGGGTGTTCTAAAACTTTTGACCGGTAGTGTATGTAACATTGTATTTACCCTCCATACACACACACACACACACACACACACACACACACACACACACACACACACACACACACACACACACACACACACACACACACACACACACACACACACACACACACACAATAGTCTTTCAACTCTATCAATGAGCTTAGTTTGTGTCTCTGCATAGCTATCATGGTGGCTAGTCTGACCCAGAGGTCTCCAGGGAGAAAATGTAGTTTCTAAAGTAATACACGTAAAAAGGTTAAAGCAGCTGATTTACTTCTTATCAAGGTGACTCCTTACTAATAAGACATTCACTTTACAGCTCGCATCATGGACAAAATACTATGGTCAACCCCTTTTGACTTTACCCACTCTTTCCTGTGAGAGGTGATCTTTGCCATTACTAATGAAATGACTAAATGAATTTGTTATGCTGTCCACGCTTTACGATCGAGAGAACAGTCATGTCCTTTTCAAATACGGCCACATTCCTGACACAATGTGCTAAACACTAAATGACCTACGGCAAGTGGTTTTATCATTTAATACTTCCCAGCCATGTCAAAACTCATTATAACATGGCACAGTTTGAATCACTACATCATAATTAATTGACATATAACACAATTGTAATGTGGTCATTTGAAGTTTGACATGTAATACAATTATGATTATATGTTGTACAGAGTTATGAAATGATAAGACCGCTTTCAATTAATTTCTCATTCATTGCCTTTAAGAATGTGGAATCGAAGCAGAGATTTTTAAATTGAATAATGTACAGATCGTCATACATACTTCATCAATATAAAGCGTCTGTCTCATTTAAACACAGATTGTTCTGTAGCTAACAGTAGCCAACATTAACCGTGCTTTGTCCTGTTGACATCACAGGAGTGAAATGGTTGTATTGGGCTCCTCTAGCCATTCACCCTGTGACCTCACTAAGAGTAAGACCTCACGAAGATAGTGTGTGTTGTTAGTGCTCAGATACAGTACATCACTCGTAGAACACATTCTATTAGCCTAGAATATTAAGCATATGTGTTTCTAAAAACATTTTTTTTCTTACATTGTGGTGAGGACACAAAGTCATGGCGGGGGCGGGGGTTTCTGTCTTCAAGGGGCCTGCTTTGGCTGCCTCCATGATGGAGAGATGTGCCTTGTGTCGCTACAGAGAAAGGATAAGTGATGGTTAAAATAACTTGTTTAAAAAAATGTAAAAAATTCCACCACCAATATGAAGGGCCCAATGTATTCTCATACTGATTATATCCCGCTGATGTTACGGGAAACGTACTTTGGGGCTCGGACGCAATGTTGCGGTGGTTATTGGGGCCAAAGGCCATCGCAGGGGCTTGGGCTGACTGCTTACAGGCCGATTTGAAAAACCCTGTGACATCACTAATACAGAATAATGTGGTAAGTACTCTACGTGATTGAGGTCAATTGTATGTCAATTCAGCACATTCTGGAGATAAATTTTATACATGAGGACAATTTCATTCAGCACCGCTTCTGCTTAATTAATTAAATGATGAATTGAGTGTCAGGTCATCTTGTGAATTTTGTTTCTTTTATATATTGCTCATATATTTGATACATTTTTGCTTTACAGTGATGCAATGCTCAATTTACCAGTGCTTGATGCTGTTGGGCTTCCTGAAGCTGTGTGTTCAGGCTGCAATAGTGGAACTAAATGGCTGATTAACAATCTGATTTGTAGGCTAAACTCTTTACGTTTGGTCAACAAATGTAAGACCAGTACTACATTAGATGATCCATACAGTTATATTTGGTGTCATCTGTTTTTTTTTTTTTTTTTTTTTGGGGGGTTGAAGGCTAATCCCGACAACGCTAAACCTATTACAAGCATAGGCTACATGAGAAAATACACTTTTATTTTACTTCTGTTAATGGAACTGCACACTATGTCCGGTCAGGTACAGGATTAGCACAAGCAGCGCAGATTTGCTTCAAATGACGGAAAGTACTGCGGCTGCCAAATTCGGTGATTTGGACACCTCTAATGAAAGCACCACTGTTGGTTAGTTTCAGAAACAGGTATTTAGAGTAGTTCTGAAATTATTACCAATGGCATTCCCATTGTTAGTGAAACGAAGAGAAATGGAAACCCGATATTGTAGGTAACGCTCACATGCTAGTATCCGTCTCTTGGATTTGTTTGCGGACAGCGTCACGAGGTTTATTTAGGTTACATCGTATTTCCCTCATCAGATTGATGTCGACCAAATGTCATGGCGACCAATCAATTTCTGTGCAGCATGAAGACGGCCGGAGGCCCTATACACGACGTTCCGAAATGGAACGCGATGAGTTGCAGATGTACTGCTCTTATGCAGACGCCGCAGCAACGTAGTGGGTTTACAGGGGCGGTATTATTTGCTGACAAGCTTAAAATAGAAGTAGAAAATAAATAACCGTGTTACTGGGCAACAGCAACATGGGCTGTCTGCAGCGGTGGGATGGATAATTAAAACAAATGACAATCAAATACGATAAGCCGAAAGAATCCTATGCGTGTCTGTATTTGGCAGCACTAGGAGGAAACAGAATAGAATTCACTGTACCAGGGTTCAGTCAGGATACTGTAATGCGAGCGGCAGAGCTGAACGTGCGCTCACTGCTGTCACTTGTTGAAGGATGCAGAGAATCGAAAGTTTGCAGAGGCAAGCTTCTCCAAAAAAAGAAATGAGATTGTGCTCACATTCCTCGATGAAAAAAAGTTGGGCCAACGGGGTAGCGTTGCATTTTATACTTGCTGTTGTCCTTGGACTCTTCCTCCCACTGGGTGCAAGTCATTATTCCTCTTTTAATAACGCCTTCTAAACTCAATTGTCTTGTTCAATTGTAATGTAATATTACCAATGCATTCATAAAACTAGTAGGCTACATGTAACTGTCTGGTGCTTGCTAGCCTATCAACATTTACACAAACCTAATGGAAATAATAGTATATAACTTAAAAGATTAAAAGAGACCTTAACTCGTGTTCTCCGTGCTCGAATGGGGCTGAAGCACTTTCAATCTTGGGGTGAGACTGTTCTGCAGGCAACTAGTTCAATGATAACGCCAAATTCTCTGTTTCCTCTGTTCTCCGACCCTATATTCCCTTTCCCAACTCAATGGAGTTATTTTATGCTTGGGTGGGAGGTCTACCCCATCGCCATGAGCGCCGATCCCCCTTCTCCAGGTAATGGAGGAGGCATGCGAGGGATATACTACATGGCCAAAAGTATGCGGACACCCCTTCTAATGAGTGGATTCGGCTATTTCAGCCACACCCATTTCTGACAAGTGTTTAAAATCAAGCACACGGCCATGCAATCTCCATAGACAAACATTGGCAGTAGAATGGGGCGAGGCTACTGAGAGCTCAGTGACTTTAAAGGTGGCACCGTCACAGGATGTCACCTTTCCACAGCTAAATCAGTTCGTGATATTTCCGCCCTGCTAGAGCTGCCCTGCTAGAGCTGCCGCGGTCAACTGTAAGTGCTGTTATTGTGAAGTGGAAACGTCTAGGAGCAACAACAGCTCAGCCGCGAAGTGATAGGCCACACAAGCTCACAGAACGGGACCGCCGAGGGCTGAAGGATGCTTTTAAATGCAATGTTTCATTTTGCAAGAGATTTGTGGGGTTTTGCCAAAATGGTTAGTAGTTTTTTTGTTGTTGTTAGAAAATGAGGGATAGTTTCAGGAAATGTGTGTAGACAATCAATAAAAACGAGTGCATTACAATACAATACAATAATAATACATTATATATAATACAAGCATATAATACTGTATAAATTAATGTTACATCAAAAAAATTTAAAAAGAGAAAAAAATGTAATTGAGGAACATCATCATACCTGATTTGTATGAAACAATTAACAAGGGTAGTCTTTCCCTCTTATATTCTTTATTTGGGTCATATGATACACTGAAAAGTATTTTGATGTAAAAGTGAATAGTAAGACCACAAAACTATGGCTTAGAATATGTTGTTCATAGAGTAGAAGCCATTTCAGCTGTGGACAAAAATGTAAATTTTTCCATTACAAATGTTAGAGCATTTCATGCTGATGTATTTTAATAAATATGGTAATGCTGTGTTGCTAAGTGTTTAATCTTTATTAAGGAGCTCACAATTTAATGCAGGCGTCACTCATTGATGCATCGCTGCATTGCCCCCTCGCACCAGTTGCACGGCACACCCTCCTTTGAGACAGAATTTGCCATGCTTCACGGCGGACCCGAGCCGGCTCACCCTCCCCCCTCCCCCTGGGGCGGACAGCCAAACGCCGACCAGGGCTGATCTGATAGAGACGTGGGTTTCGAACCGCGTCCCTGACAGGCAGTGTACACCACACCGGACTAGCCAAAGTGTGGTGCGTTAGACCGCTATGCTATCCGCCGCCCTGCAACATGAGATTTTAGCATGCGGATAGGCACCACACAGAATTACTGCAACATGAGATTTTAACATGCGGATAGGCACCACACAGAACTACTGCAACATGAGCCTTTAACATGCGGATAGACACCACACAGAATTACTGCAACATGAGATAACATGTGGATAGGCACCACACAGAACTACTGCAACATGAGATACATGTGGATAGGCACCACACAGAACTACTGCAACATGAGATACATGTGGATAGGCACCACACAGAACACCTCTCATCACAGATTGCTGCCATGAATATTATTACCTCTAAATCGCAATTACATATCGTTTTCCTGACACCATACTTTCCGTGAAATTATTCCTATCCTAGGAGAATCCCACCAAATCCAGAATCCCATGGAAGCCCCTTTCTGAAAAACCACGGCTTACGGAACATGTTCCTCTAAATCAGCTTTCTCTTATTATTATACGCTGTCACACAAGAAATTCATAAATGCGAATCCTGCCAAGTTGGAGAAATTGTTTAAAAATCTGCCCCTCGAGATGGTTTCTGTCAAAAAGTTTTGTGAACTTAGATGTTAGAGTTCTACATAACCACTTCTACAATAGTACTGGGCACCAAGGTTAGGCAATTTTATGAAAATTAAATCAAAAGGACATCGAAAGTGTCCTTATTCAGGCCATGGTCTTATTCATGGACAAGACCATGAATAAAATAATAAAGACTGGATGTGAAAACCTTACAAAGTATGAGGCTACAAAGGTCACAAACAAAACAACCTTAAAATCTGCGAGCAGCAAACAATGGCTTAGGGCCCTCATTTAAAAATGAGTTATTTGAACACAATTGAACTTGATAGCGTTTCTGAAGAAACTCTGTCTGCATGTGATTGCACTTTTCACCCACACACACACACACACACACACACACACACACACACACACACACACACACACACACACACACACACACACACACACACACACACACACACACACAACTATAACGTTAAAGTACTTGTTTTGTTGTGTGTGGTATTGTATGGTAAGGTATAAAACAGGTCTTAAATGGTAGGCTAAGACGTATATGTATTGTATGGTAATGGTTACCTCGGAAGGCAGGCATGATCAGGGTCAATATTCTGTAGTAAATATACCAGGTAAAGGTTCATGTTTTAGTCATGGTGGTCTAAGTGTTAATAGGGTAAACACAATATGGTACATAAGGACTATAAAACATAATAATGATTACAATAAGAGCATCAGTGCTACCAATCATAATGGTTGCAATAATACAATTATTTAGATAGTATTTGATAAGCTACATCCCAGGTTTGAATTATAGAAAGACATTATTTATTAATACACACAGCAGAGCTTTCAAAACATCTTTGAAATGGTTAAGAACTTTTGTACTTTTCATAAACGTATAGTTTATATAAGTATCTATGACTGGTCCCACTATGTAATGTATATTTCTTTGTGGTTTTTTTGTTTTGTTATTTGCTATTTTGCTGCATTACTTTTTCTAATGTGTTAGTGCATGTATTTTGTTTTGTTTGTTTTCATTTTTTGATAAAACATTATTTTGTGTAGTTTATTGGGGACAGGTGCTGGAAATAAGCCTTTGGCTATAAACACTTTATTTTGCACTGCAATGCATCTAATTCTTGTTATTTAACATTGTAGCAATGCTGTTTGCTATGTCCCTGACAGATAAACAAATACATAAATGCATTTTGTAACGTGCTTCTTAATGTTTTGTTGAATGTTTTAAAAATGTTTCCATGTTCCTAAAATTGTTTACATAGGAAATGAATGGGCTCAATTCACTTTCAATCGAATTTTTGGCACTTTTAATTGCTAATAATTAATCAAATATAATTAGTATCAAAACGATTTTGAATATCATACATTTGCACATGTAGTAGAATTATATAGTATGCATTTTTGTATGGGTAGTGTAAAAGTTGTGTTTACAAAATGGGAAGGAGGTGAATAATAAGAAGAAAGACAAAGAACAGTACTTTTACATGTTTAACATGCAAACTAATAACTACTGTGTTGTCTGAAAAGTATTTAACTTTTGTTATTCTGTGGTAAATATTTCATAAAATAGTTAATTTCATATCACAACTGTATCCCTTTGAAATTAGAGGCGTTGGTGTTTGGATTATCAAGAGGACCATATTTGCGATAAAGGTCCACGTTTGCCTAAACTGAGCGAGGACTTGAACCTGGAAAAGCTCTGATAAATAGTAAATATATAAAGGCAAAAAAATTATAATCTGATGGCATTATCTATGACAGGAACTTTTGAGTCCTCTCTTTTAGTATGTCCATTTGTCGTGTGATACAATGCTGTTTTATAAGGAAAAAAGATATATTCAGCACAAGTTAATCTCAATTTCAGACCTGTTAGTCTAGGAGGATGAATTCCTTTGAAACACGATTTCAATAAAAAATATGGATATTGTCAAGAAACCCTTTAAATTTAAGGTTTACTTTGTATGCTATCCGCATTAGCATTTTTTTTTACTTGAGAGAGAGAGATTTATAATATCACGTCATAAATAAGCAATGATAAAATAACAAACTTGTGATAGTACGCAGATGTTGACATCCCATGACTATACTTTCTTATGACTAATATTGTACTGAATGCAGGCTTTTGGTTGCATGTATCTCCACTGTTTAATGTGCTATGCTATGCAGGTGAATATGTGAAGGATGGCTTTGTGATTCATGGTCACACTCTGGACTTTATATGCAAACAGAATTGTAAACACTATTACTCGTATATATATATATCTTACTAGGGTAGAGCAAAGGGTATGTTCAGTGGATACCACGGGTTTACTGTTTATGCTATCAATACTGTTTATTCAGGGGTGTACTGTCATTACTTTCATGTTCCCTGAAGACCGGTGTCTGTTTATCTGCAATAATGTAACAATTAGTTATAGATATAATAATAATGATATACCATTTTATTATATGTTTTTCCCGGTGACAGCAATATCAATTCTAAAACAGTAAAAGGCTCTTAGGGGAGGATGTAATTGAGTGACAGTTGAAAAAGGCATGATGTCATGACTTATTTCACAAGCAGGACTGGCAAACGAGCCTCACATCGAGCCCAAGTCTATGTGACTGGACGGTGGAGGTTGAGCTCTCACGTATTTGTCGTAAGCCACGGGTTTTGCACCGTCCAGCTATTTGAAAGGGCTCTGCCAAATTGACAGCTGTGAAAATTGCATCATGGTTTCGAGAAATCTTGGTTACCCCCCTTGAAATCTTGTCTTGTCTGCAAGATGTGACATTTGGTTAACGGTATTACATTGTGTTAAATACAGTATTGTTATGGTGTGGTGTATATGTGTATGTGTGTATGTGGTGGCCCTTACAGGTGACATATGGAAATTATGCTGCTTAAGAGGAATAAGATTCAGCACTTTGCTGAAAGAAAAATCAAGCAAAGTTTGAAACACAAACAAACACTTTGAAATACAGGCCTATTGATGGTAAAAAGTTTAAACCCCTAAAAATATTTCTGCAGAGGATAGTGTAAAGAAACTTGGAAGGGAAATTATACATGCCAATGGGGGAAAGCTGTTTCGTACAACCTGCAATGTCTGTTTTGATCACAAAACAAAAGAAACATGTCCAGTGACAGCTATCAAAGCAAAAAACTAAAGAAAAAGAGTGAAAGAAAACATGTTACAGGGAAATGAAAAGGCAAAAAAAACAAGAAACTGTTTCATCGCTTTTTAAGAAATCACACTATGCAAGGCTAGCTCAGTGCTGACAGTCCCACCCTATGGGCTCAAAAAAGGGCTGTGTGCAAGAAATCAAAGGTGTTTTTACTGCCGAGACTAAGAAGGCAAATTGCACTGCAGGATGCTTCATGCTTACATTCAACCACTGACAGCTAAGGGGTTTCTTAACCCTCATTTTTCATTTTTTCTAGTTTGGGATGTCAAATTGTAATGGTAGGCCCGTCCCATCACTGCCAAGTCATCCGTCAATTTGGTAGAATGCAGACAAGCATGTGCTCACCTCCTAAATGGCTGGCAGTGGCACTGCTTCGTTTTCCTCCACAACACCACCAGCTGAGCTGTGCAGCAGGAGGAGTTCACTTCATGTGCAGCTGGAGCAGCTGGCAGACTCCACGATTGGTTTAGATTTATTACAGACCGTGGTGGGGCACATCCACAATTTGGACAGATCACCCACGATTGGTCTAGATTTAGTACAGACCATGGGGCACATCCACACTTTGGAACAGTGTCTTAACAGGATGAGCTGCCAAACATCCCTTAGTAAGGTTTGCTTTTAAAATATGCCAATATTACAATTTTCTTGCCATAAAAAGAATTAAATGCAATGCACGGTTTAGGAGGATTGGATCTGGAAATTCAATAGGAGCGAGAATGTTAGCGTGACCCCCTGGAACACGTAGGACAGAGGAATGTGAAATTAGGTTTCCCTCGAGGCCCTCCAAAACAAGAATAATGCTGCTCACACCATGGCGAATGTCAAACACCCATGTATAACATTTTTTTTTGTTAAAAACTTCCCATTTAACAGTGTACAAGTTAGATGCTGGCTAAATATTGATTAAAACAATTAAACAATAAGCACCATCCTCACTAAATAATACAAACATTAATTTTATTTCAAATTCATTTTATATTAAGAAAAATATAATAATAATAATAATAATAATAATAATAATAACCGGTAGGAGTACATTTACGCACTCCTTATTCCACTTTTCACGGTGCTTGCACGATGAACCGGAAATCAGACAGTAACCGTAAGTTCCAGGTCAGAATTGGCGCAGCTCTAGAGAATAGACATTACACTGCTGTCGCAAGTGCAGGGGCGACATGGCACGACCAGGCAGGGGGAGAGTGAAATAGGCTGAAGGGGTCGAGAACCTTGGTGCTAGGGCCCGGTGTCGGGAAATTGTGGCTGCCTTAGGGTGGAATGGGTCAGGGGAGGGTCTTTGTTGCCTTCTGGAAGGCAGGAAAAGGATACCGGGTTATGCGAGCACAGAACAGCAGTGTTCCCTTCTCTGTTCCTCTTCTGGTCACCGATGCTGGTTTTGATGAATCTTCCTCAGCTGTGCTTGATGAAGAATGTGCCTCAGCTGTGCTGGTAGGGAGTTGGAGGAATGTGCCTCAGCTGTGCTGGTAGGGAGTTGGAGGCAGGTGTGTCAGTCCTGGGAAAGGGCCTGCCTAGCGGGAGCTGGCCTTGGTGCTGATCCTGCCGTCTCTTTCCCGATGGCTGTCCCTGTCCATGGTTCTGACGGCAGTCAACTCCCACACCTGCCCCCATAGCTGAGTTGCCACCCACCCCGGTGCCACAACCGCCTTTTCAACAAAACCAGGCCCTAAGTGTGGATCTCTGTAGTGGCATCTTACGCGCATCAGAAAACATCATCATCAGTTATGTGCACCAAGTCAGAATAGATTCAGAAACAGACTATGAGTACTAACACCCAGACACAAACTATGAGTAGTAAGATTCAGACACAGACCATGTCTGGGTAGCCTCATAAGGGATCGAGACCAATATCACAATCATGTCAAATAAATAAAAATATAATAATTTGGGCTAGACAGGGAACTGTTTGGGCCTGTATTCCTTTGCAGATGCCAGATTTAGTTGAAATGCAAGTTCTCTTAGCTAGAATAGCGCCTCCCTGTCGATACGTACATTTCTACTTATGAGCGCTAACTTACTGATGGAAGTAAGGGGGTGAGAAAGTTTAAATGAGTTTCCATGCATATTTGATATTTGGCAGTGATTTGACATCAAAAGAATGGCTGGAAACCACATTCTTTATGCTTTTAGAAGTGATAAGAAGGAGAATCTAATAGTTTTTGGACACCGATAAGAGAAGCTGTCACAGTAAATTAAAAAGATCTCAAGAAGTGCAGTTTAAAAACTGTTCAACTATTGAGCGTGAGATTGTATCTTTAAAAGACTGTATAGAGAAAAGTCATTATCCCCCAGACCTTGTACCTGTAGATGACTTGATTGAATTCCTGGCTTCCAATATGTTCTTTGATATTTTTAGATTTTGCATTATACATTTTATTTACTGATGGCATTACCATAAGGAGACAGAATCCAACAAAGAAGAATGACAGGCTATGGATATGCAATTTGCGGCTTTACCTCCATGCCTGAGAAAAGACCATTAATAATAATGGCTTTCCCTTCCCTAAAAGTAAACAATTTAAAAGAAAGGGCAGATAACAGGATATGACAAATTGAATTTGCTGCCATCAGGTTATTCCATAACACACAAATACAAACCCCATGCACACACACAAACACACAAACACACATCTATACCCCACATAATCCCCCCAACACACAAACACACATCTATACCCCCCCACACACTCTCACACATTCACACTCCCTGTAAACACAAATATATACGTGTACACTGCATCAACACGTACACAATCTCACATGTGTGGACACACACACATCCTTCTCAAATGCTCACACACACACACACATACACAAAATACAAGACAATTACAGTCATTATTGTCTGTAGAGGTTGGGGTCCCTCAAGAGTAACACTATGAAACACACAATAAGAGGCATAGAGGGCGCAAATGTTGAAAATTGAGAAGCCCTGCCAATCATATGAAACTGGAAGGCACTGTACCAGCTTCATTAAAAATAAAGATGGCTGTCAATGCAAAAGTAAAGAAATTAATAAATCAGAAAGACAATTAGCTCAAATTGAAACAATGTCTCCTACTCGGTTAATTGCAATATAAAGTCATTTATATTGAGCAACCTTAAAATTGTGTGAGGTGTGTGAGTGTGTGTGTTGTTGCTCTAAATTCCCCTGTTTTTAAAGCACGTTTTTTTAAAGCACTGTTTTAACATATTGTTTTTAAAGCACTTTTCCAAGCACTTTTTTTTTGGCGCAGTGGTGTACTTTATGGTTTGGAATCACACCGTAACAAAGCCAGTTCTGACTGTGGACGGGAGTCCAGTGGGGTGACACGCAATTGGCCGTCACACAGAGAGGAGAGGGTTTCAATTTACAGGGCACTCCCAACTTCATTGCTCAATAACGACTCCTGTTGTCAAGCAGACACCTGCTATCGAATCCTGACCGTGCAGCTGCCGACTGTTGCCAGCAGACCTGCAGAGCAACTCATAATTGGTGGTAGTGTTGCCCAGGGAGGGAGGGATTAAGTCGCCCGTGTCGGTCGGGTCTCATTGCACACCAGCGACCGCCGCTGGTCAATCGGGCGCCCGCAGTCTGCCGGTATGAAACTGCATGAAGTGTCTCCCTGCGACTCATGTCTGTGCAAGCTTAACTTGTAGACTGCGGAGTGAAAATAAGAGGGGGCTGACATCACGTGTTTCGGAGGAGAGCACGTGCTTGTCTATGCTCTCCCAAATTGGCAGCGTAGGTTGCAGCGAACACGGTTTAGAATACAATTGGGCATTCCAAATTGGGAGAAAAAGGACCAACGGTTTGTAACACAGGTGCTCAAAGTTTAAATAATTGCATTTACAATTTAGCTCAAGTAATCTACAGTATGAGTCCATCTTCAATAAGGGCGCATTTTCAGTAAGGAAAACAAATAAACCTGGTAAGAGTGAGTACATTAGCCCAAACACTGACACTGGAGGACATTGACTGGATGTGCACGGTTTTATTTTTTTATTAAAATCCCCTTACACTTGGCTAATTGGCTTCTTCCTGACTCTGTGAGACCAGGTACCTTAGAGCCTTCTTGTCAACCAGTCTTGGCTGAAAATAATTGCCATAAAATGGGAGTGAAAGTCAATGGCAAGTCTCACCATTATGTTGATTTAGTGTAAGAAATATCTTAAATCCTTGTATTTCGACCTGCTGAAGTATGACAGTAGGTTTCTATTAAGTATTGTGATATTGCAGAAACCGATGTCTGAGACTTGCTGAGGGAACATTATGCCAATCTCTCACACGGATTTTATAAGGTCTACGGGCTCTGCGCTTATTTTTTTCCAATTATTCTTTTGATGGAAAATGGCAATGGGTGTTGTAGCTGGGGTAAGGCAATTACCTTGACAGTTAAACTCCTTGAGAGGTTGGGACAAGCATTTGAGGAAATGCATGCAGTGGATGTAGTTACACAGAAGCAACTTTACAAATGTTCTCCATAGGATGAACTAAAATGGTGGCTTAAATAGATAAGTTTAGAGAAATGTGAAATGTAAATGATGGACAAAATTAAGTGCAACAACACCACTGTAAGCAGTGTACACAGGTCGGACATTGATCGTATCGTTACTAAATTTCTGCAGCATACACATGGAACTTATACTCTTTTAGCTTTTGTTTTTCTTCCTTCAACATTGTAAATATAATATCTGCTATAATTTCAATGTTTTCAGGTACTATTTTACCTGAAAGTTCTTCAGGTTACTATCCAATAACAGAAGAACTTGGTGATTCTTGATTCTTTTTCTTTCATTCTTTTCCTTGCCTTTTTTGTAGCATGGCAGTTTCATATGGCTTTGTTGAAAACATAAGGTCAATAAAACCATTTACAAACAAACAAACTGCAGCCACTGGGGTTAATGGAGAGGTAAAACTGTCACCGTTAGTGTGAGTGCTTTATTGACACTGGGTATATCCTTAGCAATCCCACCCAAGACAACACGCTGAAACGGTAAGTAAAATGTGACGCACAGCACCCCACATATACAGCGAGCACTCAAGCTTATCCGCCGGATGCTTCCCACACTGCAGACTCCTGCCTCAACCCACTCAGAGGAGAGCACGCTACACAGAACAAACTAAAGAAAAGGACACAAAACCATGGGTATGCAGCGATCCATCCACACCCCAGTGCCGGATTGAGCTGCGTCCCAAACACACATAGACGTCCTGGCGTAGCCCACCCTTGTCACACCGTCCCGCCGAGGCTCCCCTCTGACAAGGCTGGCACACGCACGCCCAAAATCCCATCACCACATTCACATTCCTTACTGCTCTGGGAACTCGGTTCCCATGGCGCACAAACTCTTCCAGTCCGTTGTTCAGGTCCTGGGTCCCCACGCTGACCGATTTCTCTGTTTTTTTTTCTTCTTCCAGCTTTCCCAGCTTTGCTCCTACAGGCCCAGGTAAGCCTCCACCATCACACACACACACACACACACACACATACACACAACACACAAACTCACAAACAAACTCACACCACATTAAAATAAACTTGTGCTCTCACACATACAAACAATTGACGGGCAAAAATAACATTCCCTGTTTGGAGTAAGGCAGCTACCCCCGCTCTACTCTCCCCACTCTCTCTGTGCCCTTTTTATTTCCTCTTAATGGCGACTACACACCTGTGCATCTTATTTCTCTACACACCTGTGCATCTTATTTCTCGCTCCTGGCATCTCCAGGTGTGCCCCGTTTCCCAACTGGCGACTCTGCCCCCCCCCCCATTTCCATCTCATGCTCTCGACCCGAGTGCACCTGTGTATTTAGACCTTGGGTGACACGTCAGCATAGCCCTTTTGATTGATATTGTAGCGGTGGATATGTGTGTTTCTGTCGCGCTGCTGCTGTCTGTCTCTCATGATTGGTTGTTGTTTGCTGTCCCCTTCCTTTTTCAAGGTTCCCCCCCCCCCCTATGTGTTTGAGCATAAACATGGCTGCTCGTTGAATGTTGTTTAGTGTGCCGGGTGTCGTCTCTGTCTCTAGATGTGTACATCGTTCTTTACTGCAATGTCAAGTAAAGCTGGTAGTGAGACGTTTAACTCTGAGCCATGGTCTCAGCCTGGTTATTACGACGCCAACGCTACAATTTAAAACAGTGTAAGTACACATCTAGGGCAACGAACGGTCATCATGTCAGCAACCTCGGAAACAGATATGTACACTCACCTGATCACATTTATCTGGTGAAGACCTAATGTGGTGAAATGTCGTCACTGCTCACAGATTATCGTGAATAACACACTTGGAAGCATAACAGCAGTGTGCACGTTATTGTTTGCTTACAACAGATGCATGGGGTATGCCACACAATAATGTGTTTGATTTCTTGATTTCCTCTTTCTGAAAATTACTGCTTTGGCATGCGATTTCAGAAAAGAAATGGATTGGATTGTGGATTACGTGTGTAGTCAAGTTTGAGCCATGCATTTATATTGGTAATATTGAAGTAAATGGAATTCAGCAGCACAGGAAAAAATGTAGCATTGGTTCATATGTGCTGTATTCAGAAGAATACTGGCTAGATATTAAAAGAGTGACCCCTCAAGAGAAGGGCTCTATCAGTTCGAAAGGCGTGAATGAGCACCTGTAAAATAAGTGTAAGAACTGCAAGAACTGCACGTCCATTTGCATGCGTTCTCTTTCCTCCCCGAGATTGCCAATAGCAGAGATCTTGTTCATGATTGATTTCTACATGTTTCAGAGTTGTCACAGGCCTAAAGGCATTACCGTGACATATTTCAACATATTTTTAACTCTGCATGCATAAATAATTGGCGTGGAACATAACCATGAAGCAGGTTTCGAATTACTTATGTCACTTATAGTCAGTGCTTAGTTTATGATATTAGGTCCTTTCCCAAGACACCCATAGAAACTAGTCCAGTAAGCCTTTACCAAGACAACATCTGACTCAAGCAAATTGGAAACACAAGTGGAAACACTTGGAATTAAGGAATATGCCGTAATTGATTATAATGTTTTAATTTTTGGCTTTTTAATATGTATATATGTATATTTTTATTATTTGTCTTCCAAACATAGTGAACACACTTTAATAAAAAGGATTGTTCTATAACCTTCTTGTATCAATAGTACTATATATTATTCTGAGCTATGCATGTGAAAAATGTGAAAAATATATAATATTGTATATTAAAATTGTATATTCATTTCTGGATTCAATCACTAGTTTTCCTTAACTGTGACTCACAATTACACTTCCTTTCATACTTTTTTCTTCATAAACAGTATATTGGGGTTCAATCCCCACTGGGACCACATATACTGGGAAAAAAAGTATGCATTCACTACTGTAAGTCGTTTTGGATAAAAGCGTCTGCTAAATGGCATATATTATATTATATTATATACATTTTAGTAATCGATTAACTTGCCAAACTGGATTGATTAAGGACTGATTGAATCCAGGCCTAAAACGAAAAATAAAGGAAAAACATGGCTACAGCAAAAAGAAACAAGAGCATATTCTTCATTTATATGTAATAAAATAATAACTCTTTTAAAATATTTAACGCATTCTCTCTCTCTCTTTCTCTCTCCCTCGATGACAGCTGCAGCCCCACAGCTACAGGTACGCTTTCCCTCAGCTTGAGCAGATGGTGTACAGGATGTAACTGACATTCTACGTTATTATTTTATCTTTCCTTTTTCCCACAAATCACAATTCCATTTTGAAAAGCCAGGATGTTTTCAGATGGCGTGTGTGTGTCTGTGCATGTGCAGGGTGGTGGCGGGGGTGGGATGTTCGCCACAAATTACAGGCCAAGCCTCACATGCCCCCAACACAGCTGAGTCTTCTGAAATAATGTAATTGCAATGCACCTTCTGGGACAAAAAGCCTTGTAAATGCTTCTGACATTGCCAATTGTTCTTTTTTTTATCCGTCAACAGCATGCAGGTATTTCAGGATAAAAAAAACACAAAAAACATATATTATATTTCTACCCCATTGCCCCATGGGTAAATGGTCCATAGATTCACACATGTTCCTGGGTTCCCACAACACTGGGAGGGGCTGCCCAGAACCTAAGGGTGTGTCTGCAGACACTGTACCTGAAGCACACACACGGGAGAGGTCACACACATAAAATAGAGATGTCAATCTACCTGGACAGCAGGTCACGAAGAAGCACATGTATATAAGAAGGGCAGTCCAAACATTGCAAGTACGAACTACGGACACCACATCAGTGAGACTGCAGCACTGTTAACTGCTATACTGCTTCGCCCGTGAACCCAAGCATAAAAAAGCAATAATAGTTTTCAAGGGATTTCCACCAGAGGCGTTTAAAAAAACCATTTAATGCCTTGGACAATTTCGAAAAGAGAATGGGTTAAGGCTTCACTTGATAACGACCGAGCGATTCAATGATTTGTGATTTATAATGTTCTTCGCCTGTGCTAAAAGTTCACTTGGCAATTTAGTGAATTAGTCAAATTAGCGCGGATTAATTTTGTGCATGAACCATAGGGCACAGCTCATGGCTGCCACTAGGCAAGGGGGCTGGAGAAGAACGGAAGCATTGCCTCTCTGTTTATTTAGCCTCTTTCACTGATGTTTCTTTGCCTTTCAACTGAATGATAAACTACTTGCTTCACCATATGTAAGCTTGGGTAGTAATGCTTGTCGAGTGTTCGTAATCTCCCGGCCCTACCCTATTTCCAACACACACATTTTTACTTCGTTTTTTTTTTTTTCTTTCTTTGCTTTCTGTGGTGCTAGTGATAAAGCTGATTATGCCGCTCAATGAAAATATCCATACTTTATTCTTCCAAGATGTCAGTCAAAGTCATTCAGGTCCATCCACCGCTAACCGTGCATTGAAGACTATGACAAAGGAAGTGTTCAGCCAGGAAATTGCGAAATCGTTGCCAGGCCACCCTTTGAGCTCCCCAATGCCACGCTATTGCCAAATACATTTATTCAGTGTGCCTTTACATGGTTTTCCCTGATTAGCACAAATCCACTCAATCATGACTGCAAATAATTAACACCAGAATGTGTTTTTTTGTTTTTTACATCCTGTATTTATCCCCCAAGATAACAGCAGAGATGAATCTACAAAACATTCATATATCTCAGTCTCAAAAATATATCCATGGCATTTTCTAAAGATTGGTGTAAAACTGGAGCTAATTAAACTGAAGGTAATCAGTCAATATGTTTTTAATGTATATACAATTCTCTCACATTTTCTTACTTGTCACAGATCACATTTCTGGTAACCAGTAGGTATAGCCAAAAGATACAAGAGGCCCAATAGAGCACCTTACAGTTTATATGCTCACATGCACATGACAACTTTCTTACACAGCCAGAGGAAAAGTGTGTGAAATTAGCAATGATTGGAACATCAATGAAACACAGATGCCTGCAACTGCACTTACTGTACACCGTCAAAATTTCATTAATGTGAGGGCTGGCGGATAGTGTAGTGGTCTAACACACCCGTATTTGGCTGGTCCTGCACGAGTGTAAACTACCTATCAGGGACGCGGTTCGAAACCCATCTATGCCAGACCGGTTCTGGACAGAATTTGGCTGTCCGCTCCTGAGGGAGGAGGAAGCACATAAGGGTGTCTCCAGTAAGGGGATTGGTGAGTTTCTTCTCAGAGAGGCCTCGCCGGCCTCGGAGAGTAGCTTGCCCCGTAGAGATGGGTGGCGAGTTTGTGGGAGAGGGTTAATCAAAATGAATAGAGGGTATAATTTTTTACATTTTTAAAAATAAATTAAAGTTCAGAAACGTGCGCATGCTCATTGTTCCATTTCAGTGTGCATATCATCTGGCCAGCGTAGTCACCAGCAGCTGTCTCCAGTCAGTAAGTAATAGTTAACTAACTGCTTTATCTTATTTGCTTTTAGTAGTTAGAAGTTGCTGTTGTGTGTTGCTGTTTATGGGTTTCGATCTGTTGCTAATTAGGAGCTTTTATTGGTTTTCAATTTCATGCTGTATTAGTTGTGTGTTCTCTAGAGTGATGGGTGGTACCTCTTGCCAATTTTAATTCATTAAGTGGCTTTGGGGCACTGTCTTTACCTGGTAGTCGGCGCAATAAAATTAGCAACTAGGCAATTTAGCAGCTCACCTCCCATTAAAGTGGTAGCTTTCTGTGGCAGCCTCTCCTTCGTGCCTCACCGTACGAAAATCCACTGAGGGACACCATGCTACATTTAGCCATTGTGTGAATCCACTTTGCCTACCACATTCCACCATAATCCCTATTTACTATTTCCACATATAACACTAAGTCTGCCTTCTTCCACTTGAACATTCAGTCTGCTACATCTAACAAAGCAGTGATATTGTAGTAGTGAAAGTAGATTTTGTAAGAATAGAGAATGTTACAGAAAATCTATGGGTGGATAACACAATGATGGGGCTAACTGCTAACAATGTCGGTCAATAGCCAAACTGGCATATTAACTGATATTTCTGATTTCGTGGGTGGAATATTACCCACTATAAACCAAGTGAAATGCTAGAATTCAATTTTTTGAAACCACTGATACTGTTTTGATGTTATGTTAAGTCTTGTAAAGGACTGTTTCTAAGTTCTGACTAAGGCTAAGGTGCTAAGGTGCTAACCATGTCGTGAGGGTGTAGCCTCTTTTCACCCATCTAAGCTGGATTGATGGCTCCAGTGGCTGGATGCTTAGCTTAGTGGTAGACTGAATTTAAACTCAAAATATTTTGAGTTTAAAACTTTCACAAAGGAGTAGGAATGAATGGTTGCAAGCTCTGGCATCTTTAGAGCAAGCTCAGCTTGACAACCTGTGTTCAGGCCACAAAAAATGTTTGAGGGGAGAGAGAATGTAATAAAAATATATGAATAACTAGATTAAGATTTTTTTTTTAAACAAACATTAGTTTGTAGACAAGGGCAGTCTAGTTACACGTTGTCTCGGGCGCTGCTCTAGAATCTCCCATAAGTGTTCAATTGGGTTGAGATCTGGTGACTGAGACAACCATGGTATATGGTTTACATGTTTTCATGCTCATTAAATATTTCGTGCCCTGTGGATGGGGGCATTGTCACTCTGGAAGAGACTACTCCCATCAGGATAGAAATGCTTCACCATAGGATGAAAGTGATCACTCAGAATGGCTTTGTATTCATTAGAATTTACCTTTTCCTCTAAGGGTTTGAGTGGACCTAAACCATAGCAGGAAAATGCACTCCACACCATGACTGTCACTGAGATCTCTTCTTGATGAGTAACTGGACCTATCTAACATTTGTATTCATGACCCTAAGCATGATGGGATGTTAATTGCTCAATTAACTTAGGAACCACACCTATGTGGAAGCACCAACTTTCAAAAACACCTGTATTCCCCATTTACACTGTGTTTCCTTTATTTTGGCAGTTACCTGTATACCAATCTTGATATTTTCCATTGGTTTCTTCTTAACTGTTAAAATAATTCAAATTCAGTGAAGTACACAATATTCTAGAAACTGGAAGCCCTCTATAAGCCTTACGTGAAATATTAATGCAAATAAATATTCAATAAGTAACCATTGACCTCATTGTATTAAACTTTGAACAGAAAATACCCATCTGCCTATGGGGAAATATGTATAGGATTTTTGAGCTCCCACTACACACTACAGAGACACAATCAAAGTGCACTGACATGCAGCTCATCTGGTGACTGGAAATTTAATTTGTTTTGAACGCACGCGTTGCACTGCTGGAGCAGAGGACGTGTTCGCTGAGAATTGAGGAAAAGGAATTCCAGTCCCAAAGACCGCCAAAAGTCATTAGCTCTTTACGGCTGACAATTTCTCTGCAGTTTATGTTTGTCAGTTAGAACTCGCTTACCTTGGCATTACTTTCACATACATTCTAAATTTCATTCGGCCTGTCAAAAACTGTCGAGCATTGATGCCAGGAAAGTGTCTATTAGTCTATAAATGCCACTTCTTGACAAATGGACAAACTTCAGATTTAATGTCAGGTGTTACAATGAGAAAATTGAAAACAAGGTGAATATTTATAAAAAGGGGGAAAAAATCAACAAAAACAGCTGAAGTCGCAGCAGGTAAATGAAAAATGAAAACTGTAAAAAGCGCATACAGATCCAAAAACGAAGCGACAGAGGCTATTGACTTTTTTGACAGATGTGCTTTGCATGCGTTTTAAGCTGTGGCTTCCAACGTTTCAAGCCATGCTTTTTCTCTGCTGTCATTTATTTTGTGCCAGGCCAACACAAAATGAACAAAGACACCATAAAAATCCCATTCCGGAGTAATTTCTCATTGGACAAACGATTGATTTCACTGTTGTTCGAACTTCACAATGACCCCTCGACTGCACACATCTTTCCATAGGCTTATATTTCATTCCTGTGTCGTCTGCTTCGATAAAGGAAGAGATCAATGAAAGCTTAACTCCCCAGTTTTCTCAAATCCGCCACTTTTTAGGTTCGCTGCCTGAAGGTAAAAGACACAGTGGCTTGATTTAAGCACCTGTCCTTTAAGAGATGTCGTATAATCTTCGTGGACATGGAAAGCCTTCACACAATCACATTAAAGAAACTTTAAAAATAACATAAAAAGAATTGGAAGCAAAATTGGTGACTGGACACTTTGGAAACTATACCTAATTCCCAGGGGGGAAAGGAGTTCATCTTTCTCATGGAAATTTGAATTGACAAACATTTATTTACTGACTCCAGATCAGTGGACATATTCACTAACCAGCTGAAAAGAGAGCCTCATCTGTCAACACAGACTGCACCAAAGGCTTTCTCAGCTACAGAACCAGGTATGAAGGAATCTCACTTTTAGGAACCTACTAAGCAAGACAGAATGGCTGGACAGAAAAGACACAGTAGCATTTCTGACAATGGCTTTGTTTGGACACCAGTATGGCACGCTCATGTCCTAGTTGATAGTCCCCATAGAGCGGGGACACGATAACACAACAGTGGTGGCTTCACTTGAGTCACAAGCCCAGGCCAGTAGCCTGGAGATATAGCCTTGGAGACTGAAAGCTGATTGACTCGCAATTAAACACAAAGTATTAGTACTTTTTCCTTCAAAAACACAATCTGGTGAGATCAGCGCTTATCTGAATCACCAAGTCTTGCCAAACAGGTTTTTTTGTAGATAAACAAGAACTAATGAGTCAGAGTTAAAGACAAATGTAGATGGAATCCAGGCTGAGATCAGCGGTTTGCAGGTTCAAACCCCCTTAATCATTAGCAGAAACCCTACTGCAGCTATTTTAACTGATTTTTTTAATGGAATATTCAGCACCATTAAATTAATGATAAGTGAAGAGTAAACCTATGGATGGTTCCCCGTTTATAATAACAACACTAGCTCTTTTTTCTCCATTCAGAAAAAGCATGTGATTTCACTTATGTGTAAAACAATACTGGGACAAGAAAGTGCAGACTATCTCAGTACCATAGCAATGGGCAAAATGCCCCTGGAAATAAAAGCTATTAGGTAGTACTTGTTTTACAAACCTGTAAAACAAAGCTGGACAGACTAGTGCTTAGTCTATAGTAGTGGGGGTTCACTTCTGTCCTGAAAGAGAAAGTGTACCGGCGAAGGCCACAAAGCTGATGCACGTGGCTCAGGGGTCTGGGTTAAGGATACTGGTCTTAATGCACCCTTGTTATTGTTTGCCACACCTCGCTCACGAGACAGCTATGCATTCATGAAATATACAGCATCCCCTGCAGAATTTAGACAGCATATAGTAACAATGCCAATCCCACAAGGACAAAGGCAATGAAAACTTGACAATGAGAACCTTGGGGTGACCTGAAGTTGCAGGAAGCAATGTTCTTGGGGGACAAACTGATAAAGATGCTTGGTGTGTCAAATATCAACTATAGGGCTCTTGCTTTTACATTAGTTAGAAGCCAACACAGATGTAGCCAGCCTGATTCAAGTTTGAGTGTCTTCAGAAAACCTCCATCAACTTTATTACATCATCCATCACACTAACAAATAGAGCCGTGAAAGGGAGCTTGTATCCATCTCTTAGCTGAAATTGCTTTTGACAAGAATATAATTCATGTTTGTATAAATCAGGTTTAATTTTGGCCACATGTTCATTGGTAGGATAATAATTCCACATACTGAAACTGTAGTGTTAGCAAAACAGATGCTCAATTCTCTTGTTCTTTTACATTATCAAGGGGAAATGTGCCCTATATAGCTGCTTTTATTTGCATTATCAACTGAATCTCTTGCATTTGTAATTGCTGCCAAAATGCACACTAGAAATGCACACTGGATGTTAAAATCCTTTGCTTTTCTAATGCACGGTTGACATTCTTCTGGAAACTTCAACCCATATCTCTTCTTGACAGGGTCAAGATAATTAAACTGTCCATCTTACCAAAGTTAGACTACTAAAGCCTCTCCCAAGTCCTGGTTCAATTACTTTTATACTTTGTAATATAATACAGTCTTTTCTTAGTAATATCATTTTGAGTGTCTGTGCTCTGAGAAGGTTTTCAGGGGAAAACTTTAAAAACACATGGAGTGAAATTGTTACACTCACACTGGTTTATAAATCCTTTAGATTATTCTGATATGCTATCGGTATATCGGAATACCAAAACAAAAAGGTTTGCATGTTTAACTAAATTATTTGGAGTGCTCATTAGCACTTCAGGCTTTACCTACTCTCTGTTTTAAAGTGCTAAAAAGTTTGATGTGGGCTTGAGACCCTTAAACATAAGAAAATAATTATACAGCATTTTCCACAACATGATACTTTTTCATATTGTTTGTGTATATGGATCCACACATTCAAGGAACAATTTTTCTTTCAGTTTCAGGATGTGCAGAACAGACATGGCCACTTTGCTTGGAATTGGATTCATGTCTCTGAAATCGGGCTGTTGTGTGTCACACGTCTACACAGCTCTGCTGCTGCTTCAGAGGCTATATTTAGCAGAGACAGAATGATGCTCTCAGGTGAAAGTCAGAGCCAATTAAGTAATTCTGTCAATCATGTTTGAGCATACAACAATGAGGCATACAGGCCTCATGTTCAACTGCAAGATAAATTTACTACAAGGAAGATTACAGCTGATTAGTTATCAGGCAGAACCATTGCTCTTTGCGTGCCGAGAAAGAACTTGAAAGAAGAACAAGTAATTGGTCCAAGAGGTGTTGATGGTTGGCACAAAATTGTTTGCTCAAAGACCCTTAGGCACACTATATATGGTGTGCAGTCTTACGTGATTGACATGGTTGGTTTATGTGATAATCGTATGAAATGTAAGAAAAATATGTGATGTAATACGTAATGTAAAAAAATGTGTCGATGTAAAATTTAGCTGCTTTCTTGAGTGCTTTCTACCTTGACTTTTTATGAGCAGCCCATGAAAAGTGCATGTATTTGCAAATCATTATGAAAAGCCTTGGGTTTGCGATAGTATTTAAGGGGGTCAGCCTTGAAAGGTATTCTTATACATCTGATACAGTGTTCTTGCTTGCTTTCTGTTTGGAGATTTTTTTGTTTGTTTGTACCTAACTACCTTTCGATTGCAATGAACTCAAGAAAGATTTCTCCTTCATTTTGACTTGCATTCAATGTAAGTATGTGTCACGTTTTATGAATGAAAACAAGTTGTCTTTGTGTTGAATAAAGTAGCACATGGTAGTTTCGGGGAGGTGCATTTTGGCCATCCTGCGCAGCCAAACAAAATGTGGCCTAGCCTAACCTAAATGCTCATAAACAAGCATGGTGCCATCATTGACAGGTTTATTACTCTGTGAATGAAACCAGGACACTAAGGTACGTAGCTTTGGTAGCCAGTGCAGTCCATATTAGATCAGCACACCAAACTTACAAGCCTACATCACACACCACAATTTTGGGGTTCTACCTATGAGATGGAAATTATGGGTCAGGGAGAAAATAATTTTGAGCCAGAAATAAGCAGAGGTCAACATGGTATGATTGGCTTTGTTACATGGTAGCAATATTCTTTGTCTGAGCATATTATGTGTTTCCAGATATCAGTTCAACCAACATCTCTGTATGAACCAATCTGTCTTCCCCTGGCCGTATCAATGTTTGGTATTACAACAATTTGAATCAAAAGAGGATAAGTTCAGTGAACACCTTCAAAAAAAATATCTTGTGGTAGTAAGTCACTCAAAACAAAAATATAAAAATGGGTCTGAACCTGTCTTGCGCAGGGCTTTCCCCCAAATCGTAAATTAATCAGGTATGGTCTAAAGAGGGAGAGGGCCAACACCCCACCTCCTCCAAACATTTAATGTGTGACCTGTTGATGGCTTGAGCTCAGTTTTAGAGGAATCCAGCAATTCAAGGGTGATTCTACAGCAACAAAGATATACAATTTGGTTTGGTATCATTTTCTTCTTCTTTTTGTGATTGTTACGTGTCAATTCTATATCTAGGATTTAGTATTTGTTAAGTTAGTTTAACCTACGTCTGTAGATTGGACGTTCTGTGAGTTGCATATTTTGATGAAGGTTGACCCGCCAGATTGCTCTGCCTATCAATGAATTTGGTGATTTAATTGATAATTGGTATCATGTGTAGTAATTATTATATTAAATCAAATAAATATATTTTACATGTAGGATAAGTGAGGGGTCTTATACCACTTGTGTTCAGTGCTGAACTTTAAACAAGGGCATTGGACTGTTAAGGCTGCTGGATTCAGGGAATAGACTATTTTTATTCAAACTTCACTGTTCCGACAGTGGTCACAGCATAAAGACAGGTTCTGTCAATTCTGAGTAATCTCACCTTTGTGGTACTCCTACCCCGTCAATCTTATCCTCTGACAATAATTCAGTAATAATAACTTCTAAGTAGGTCCAATTTTTGTATTACAAGATGTGGTCTAGTATTACCAGCAGAGTCATATTGGCAGTCACTGGCTGGCTGTGGAATACACTTAACTTCACCTATATCATAATAAAATATGGCTTGGGCTTGTGGTGTCATTTAATTGCTATTCTTCAATATTCATTTCGAAAATCACTTTGCGTATGTGGTTGTCAATTGTATGTGCTTTGTTTAGCAAACATACAGTTCATATATATATAGTTATCAAAAATGAATAAAATGTACTGTTGCATATTAAGTGCAGTGTAATTTTCTCATAGGATTCCCGAGAGTGATTGGTGCAATAGATTGCGCTCACATTCCCATCACTGCAGCCCTGGGTGAGCCACAGTCATGAGACCGAAAACCCAGGGCTAAGCCCAAAGTTAGCTTGCTAACCCACCAATCCTGCTTCATGAAACAGGGCTCTGGATCTCTCCATGTTGCATGTGATTGGCTGCGATTGACCATTGTGAGACAGGTTAGTCGTAATTGCCTTTGTTAGGCTTTGTATAGCCAGCTAATGCAAAGATACCCTGACTATGCTGAACTTCCTCCGTGAGACAGGCCCCTGGTATAGAACTTTACTCAGTAATTGTATAAACTAATTGTTACCAGCTACATGACAATGTAGACAATGCTGTGCAGGTAAGCTAATTGATTGATTGATGGGAATGCTCCTAGGTGAAATCAGGTCCTAATAATTGCAGGCCTATTTAATCCCAGGTGTGCTGACAAAAGAGGAGGAATTTTTCTTTGGGTAACAAGGCAGTTAGAAGGATTGTTTGATTCCAGTTGTAATCTGATTCGAGTATTTAGTCTTCCCTAGGTTTTTGTGTGTGAGCTTGCTCGAAAAAGGAAGTTTTATATTTTGGGGCTCTAATGATATTTTTGGTTGTCAGAAATAAAAGGAAAATATTGACATACCTGTAATGCGCTCTGCACAGGTGGACATGGGACATAGAAGATAAACTAAATTCTCAATAAATATCTATATTGGTAATACCATGAGTTCTACCTCATTGGGTCAGGGGTTAGTGGACCCTTTAGCCAGTTTCTTATATATGAAAGATTCTTATATATTGGAGTCCAATTTTGGACTAATATTTCAGCTCAAATTTGAAATCACAAGTTGCCTTATGGGTGATGTGCCTCTCCTCTGATTGGTGTCATTCTCCCATCGTATGCCATGTGGTCTGTATTATAGGAGATGCAGAACAGCAGGAGTGAGAATATTGGAAGAGTGCACACTGTTCAGCTGCAGTGCTCCCGGTGTGGGTGTGGGTGAGGCTGAGGGAGGGCACAGCGGGATTGCAGAAGCATGGTACAATTGGTGATTCAACAGAACGGAAGAGAGAAAACATAAAAACCCAGAGGTTTTTACCCTGATATGGGCGTACGGGCTGTTAAATGTGAGATAATATTCACTGTTCCACTCCATTAGGACGGCTGGAATGATATGCCAATTACTCACACTTTTCCGTGGATGAATGTGCCAAAAGTACAATTGTGAGAGAATAAAGAGAATATTTTCCAAGTGAATCATGGCTGGGGTTACAGTCCCATTTAAGCAGCTGCCTCTGCACCCTGAAGCAGCACTGACGCACATCTTGAATAGAATGTAACGCACACCTATTTAAGATTCCCAAAAAGCTTGAATCACTTCCAAACCAGCGGTAAAAACTATTTTGGTGATAGCCAAAGCACTGAAGTGCTATCAGTTGGTTATGTCAAAATCAGTTGGTTATGTTAGAATGATCATGGGAAGGTAATATAATTTTATGTCATAAAAATCAAAGAAGATTCTGATAGAGCTGTGGGAATTATCCAGTTGTCATTCATTCTTATGCATATTGATGTCAAAAAAGGGAATTTCAAATAGTTTAACTCACAGCAGGGGATACTCTCATCTCATTATCATCACTGGAAATTATTTTAAATGTCTGTAATTCAATGCTGAGTAATCTTTGGGTCCCGTTTTATGACTGGACTTTTCCTAAATGGAAGATTCCTGTTATTGACAGTGTGTGCCACTTTGGTCGCATTCAGTAGCCTACTGAAATAAAATGGAACGTTTTTAATGGAATAATGCTTTCCCGTAATGTGCTTTTACATGAAGGTAAAGTTTTTGTGTGGTAGTATGTACACCTTCACATCGCAGGAGAAACTGTGAGGCGAACCGTAACACACCCACACAATCCTGAGAGATAAAAAAATTGACAGAGAAACAGTGCTTGAGTACAAATGCTTTTGAATGTTTGCTAGCAATGTCAAAATTTCCTCTCGGCTGGCTGCCTGTCAGAGAATATTCCTGGCAAACAATAGCAGTGAATGAATAGGAAAGTCAATTTGTGGCAAAAAAATAAATAAAACCGCAAAGACCTACGAAAGTCATTTTAATGGCAGTGTTTACAGGACTTTTACAAAACATTTTAAAGTTCACCGTTTGTTTTGTTCGCCTGCCATTATGATACCACACTCAAGGGGCTATGCTGTGCAGTTAAAGTATGCTGAAATAACCATTTTCTAATCTCACAGCTATCAGGCTATGACAGAGTGCTGAATATGCCGCTTGTTTGCTTTGCTGAAAGCATTCTCCAATTTAAGCGATGATAATCGCAATACACATTTTAGGCACTATGTATTTTGGAGTGTGGTTGGTGTGACCTTTTTCACTGAGAACAACACTTCGGTATTTAACACTTTTTGTTAAATACCATTTGTATATTAAAGGTAAAATAAAATGTATCGATTTTTTGGGGAGAAGACCTACTGTATAGCATAGGTGTCAATGCAATAATAATCTAGTATTTGTAGATTAAATCAACATAACCTAAACTGCCATGAAAATATTGTGCATTAGAGTTTATGATGAATAACTATGTCAGTAGGAGGTTTGTTTTAAAATGTTCATTTTGTGGGCTCCCAGGTGATGTACATAGCTGAGGCATTTGTTATTTGAACAGTGGTGCCGCCCCCCCAACTCAGTAGCAACTCCTCTGGTTGCTCGGACACCTGTTACCTGCCTGCGTCAGTCGGGCAGTCCTCTGATGACAGCTCAGCACGTGGATCACAGAGCGAAAAGAGGATGTGTGTTGTGTTCCCGTGTGGGCTATTCCTGAATTGATGGAGGATAGTGCAATTACAACTAGGCATTCCATCATACTGAGGGAATATGAAAATATATAACTATCCTTGTGTAAACCTTCACTTTATGTACTCAAACACTCTTTAAATGTGAATTTGCGTAATATTCTTTGTTATCGTTCATCATTTCCTCAGCGCGTGTTATAGCATAGGATTTTCTCAGGTTCCCTTTTCATGTAAACATTCAAGGATAGACAGCCAGATAAAAGCCATTTCTGGCCCACAACTTCAATAGGGGCAGGATGAATCTTTTGTGTGATTTGTGGGATTCTGCTTTGATTTTATAAGTCTCCCGTGTGAAAAAGGACAAGGCGATATCAGGAAACCGTTACAGGCCTGCAGATGGGAACATTTATTATTGATGCCATTACTGGATTGTAAGTAAATTCATAACTTCAAACAAGAGAGCAATGAGCATGAATATGACTGATGGTGACAGCCTTTCAGATACAATTTTAATAAAGGACTGTGTCTGTCTGTGACTGAAATCCCACAGACATCTTATGATTTACAATTACAGTAGGATGTCATGTCTACCGTGATAATGAAATGACTCCTGGGCTGAAGGATTCATCTCGATATCTCTAATGCATGCTCATAGATATATTCTCTCTCCCACCTATAAACTAACAGCGGTGTGCAGAGGAGTACAGATGTGTGCCCATCACACGGTGGCGTGATATTCGTAGTCTTATTTGGAAAATAGAGAAACAGTGCTTTTAAAGAGAATGTGTGTGTGGTTGCACTTTGTCACGACCTAACCTCTTCAACCCCAAAATGTGAGCAGGATGCCATCGCTATGGCTAGAAAAAAGAGTCAATGCTACAACTGCAAAGTGGTTAAGTGACATGCTCATAAATAAAACCGAAAAGGTGTCTACTGATGCAATCGGGACTTTACAGTTGAATCTCCCAGATCACAAGTAGGAGAAAAGAGAGGAGGAGGTGAAGGCTGAGGAGAGCGGAAGGGTTTCAGGCTGCAGGCTGTAAGCACTCGGACTACAGCAGCGCTATGATGTAATCAGCATCTACAGGGTCGCTGGTCCATCTTTGCACACCGCCTCCTAGCTTCTGCCAATTGTGGGCAATCCGCTTCACCAGTTAACGACCTCATGTGTCCAAAAGGTATTACGGGAACCCTTGGGGACCCAAACCACAAAGCTTAATTATGCAGCAGTAACATCTGCTTAACTGGCACCTTGGATTGCCTTGACACCTAAGAATCACTTAAATATTGAACTTGTGCCAAACGTAATTGGTCTTTCTGGGGGCCATTTGATTTGAAGGGGCTGGAATATTTATACAGAACTTCCTCTGGCATCTAATGGCTCAATCAGAAAGGAAGCCACTGGCTCGCAACTTATTGAGCCCCGACACATTTGATCCAGGGCTTACAGACCTTTAATTACAGGCCCAGCAGCGCTTCGTTTTCACTCATCATTACTGCCACCTTCAATGTCCTCATTTCCCAGCTACCTACAAATTCAGCGCCGTGATCCTTGGCATGAGAGAGCGTTTAAAAACCTATGTAGAGAGAGCACTGAAACAACATTCCCATTTGCCTTCTAGGCAGTGCACCAAAATAATTACTCCTCCTTAGAGAGGAAACAGCATGCGTTTCTATCCACAGTTTACACTTGGTATAATTAAATTAAAGTAAAATTATATTATTTAAGGTACTGTCGTAATACAATGTTTATAGATCAGTATTGGGATTGCATGTTCTGTTTAGTAAGAGTTGTAAGCATAGATAGCATTTACACAATATTGCCATTTGCAATTTATGCATTTAAAACTATGTTTTAAGTGAGAAGTTAAAACCTTTAATTTCACATATGCACTAACAAGGTTTTCCTGCACACAGCTTTGACACCTGCAACAACCCTGTAGCTATGTTGGTCTACTGTAATTCAAACAACATGTAGCCTACTCACCACTGGGTATGGGCAGGTTGCTTAGGATTCAAACCTTCTCTCAAACAGCCTAATTAATACTCGCCAGAGGGATAATGAGCCTAACAGTGGACTGCTGAGGAATAAGGATTATTTTAAATTGGAGATGCTTTGCTGCTTTTCAAAAACCACATCGCTTTTTGTTTCTTTGTGTTTAGTGACCATGGTAGGTTGAGCTGAGAGAGTTGTGGATGGTTTGCTGACAGGCTATTATTACATTGTGTTACATTGGCTAGCTATGGTCCGTGACAACTGCCAGCTGACGGTACACGCAATTCAGACCTGTTTTCTAATCAGCCAGATGTGATCCCCATCTAGTGGATGCTACATTGTTCTAGCGTAACTTAGCAAAAAACACTATTTCACTTAGTGAGCACAAAACACTATTTCAGCTATGAATTCAATAGCCACCTACTTAGGTAGCCCAGTACATGCATACACGTAAATGCCAGACATTAGCGAACTATTAGACACTGGTGCAGTAGCTAGCTGGCTATGTAAGTAGAACAGCAACTAGTTAGCATTCAGCAGGTAACGTTATGCAGGACAATGCCTAACAGAGTTATCTAGTAGCTAGGCAACTATTTGAATGATTAGCCTCGATCAATTCAAGACATGTCCAAGAGCAGCATAACCGGGTCAGCTAGCACTGTCGTAACTTTTTTTCATTCAATGATGTCATTGATGGCCAGCGTTATACGTGTGGTAACTACTGGAGAGTATTAGCGCAGCTAATTATAGCTTGTCTGTCAGTCCCCTTCACTATAGTAGTTGCCGGTTGCATAGCAACAACTCCTTTTGATAGTGTTCTGGCTTAGTTTTTTTATTTAGAACGTTGGATGTGTTGTGCCTGAGTTTGCCAGCATTGCCAAAAAAAAGCAACATTTTGGTAACTCACAATTCAAAGTCAATGGGCGTGTACATTCAGTAAATATTGATTTTAATAAAAAGTAAAACACCTGCATTAGTTGAGTTGAGTCACCCTAAATTTGATGTAGGACAGCTGTACCAACATTCGTATGTAGCATATTTCTTTGTCAGTGTAGTAAGGTAACCTTGACAAAAATAAATCTTAAAGGTCATTTTATTGGGGGTTTGGTTCAAGAAAAGAGCTAAATGGATTGGTTTGAGAGTCAAGTAATATATTGTACACGGCTCGAGGCTCAAATTTCAGCCAAATAAGCGATGAAACAGCTAAGACAATGATAGTAGAATTTTGTGGTTTTGACTGGAAGCCGTTCTCAAAACCTGAATACTGCCAATATTATTTTTATCTTGATTTAGAATTTCAGGTATGTCAGTGTTGAGAAATATTTTTCTCAAAATAATTTTCTCAAACATTTAAGATGTATAGCAATGTTTTTCAGATAATGGCACTTGAATTTGGAATACTGTGGTCCACTGCACCTACATATTACATTTTACACAAATTTGTGCCATAGTGAATGAGATTTAATAATGTGCATAATACATATTACAAATGTCTTGGCTTGCAGAAACCATGCTATTTCATTTCAACTAAACATCTGAATTGGACTAATCTGACCTCTCATACTCATGAGACACATTTTGTGTGTGTGTATGACCATTGGTGGTTCATGAGGAGATGCTACTCTGACTAATAGAAGCAAAATTGCAGAATATTAAATGGCAGACAAATTCGTAATATGTGTGCATATGTATGAAAAGTGTCAGACCTCTGTGATTATCAATTCATTTTTCATTTTTCATGATAAAAATGTGATTTTCTATTAAGTGTCTGATAAGCCCCTACATCATAAATACACAGTATATACAGCACAATTTCTCCACCTTTTACATTTGTTTGCTGACACACTACATTCCATTATGTCCTGTCATCAGCCACCATATTCAGTGACATCACTTTTGCCTACTCTTGAGCAATTGCAATGTACTGTAGCTATATTCATTAAATGTATTAAATAAGAGGCTAACACAATTACATTATTAACCATAATTTGGAGGGATTTCTGATCTTTGATTAACCATTTGTGAATAAGATTTGTTTGTCTTGACTACTTTCTAAGGGGGAGTATTTGAGTGACAGTCACATGAAATGGAAGATGTATATTTGTCGAACCAGGATATGTAGGAAAGGGGGAGCTGGGGAGGGATGCGGAAATTGCAACACACCAGGAATGCTTGACCTGATTGATAATGTGGTCTTTCCTCCTGAAATCAAGTTATTAACTGAGATTAAAATGCTCTCTTGTCAAGGCCTTTTATTTTCTTTCTCACAAACCAAACTATGTGGTTAACCGAGCAGCAGCTCTGCTTGTGTGGTTGTGTATTTAGTGCAGGTGTCGAAGGGATGCCGTCTGCCACTCAGCAGCCCACTTCTATTGCTGCCACTCCTGCTGCCAATTGTCAGTTGGAGAAAGAGATAACAACATCCTTTGTGGGAGCAGCACTGGAACGGTGTCTGACCCCCCGTGAGAGCCACTGGAAGACACTCCACAACCCTCACTGTCATTTTACACACAGCTGAGAAGCTTCAGAATGCCACACTGTTCCACTCTGCGTGATCAATGACAGCCACATAGAAATGTGGTGTAAGATTAGAGCCTTATTTTAATCACTGAAGACGAAAGGGAAACACAAAAAAAGGACCTTTTGACAACAGGCTCCTCTACCAGCCTTATGGATGCCAATCACCAAGCTTTCTGAGACAATCACGCTCAACCATCATCTGCACATGTTTGGTCACAGCGCTGGTTGTCATGGTGATGTAGGCGCACATTATAGCCTTCAAATGTTTCCCTCTTACAAAAGGGCTGGCCAAAGAGCAGAATAAAATACAGTATTTAAAAAATAATAATAATTGGGCCTCCTGCGTGGCCCAGTGGTTACAACGTTCGACGCTGGCCACGGAGACAATTCAATTCCCCGTCTCGCCAGAGTCGGCTCTGGCCGGGAGCGCCACCAGGGGCAGCGATTGGCTGTCCACCCTAGGGAGGGGGGAGGGAAGCCAACATGACGTTCGCTGCGCATAAGAGTGGCCCTGTAGTACCGGGTTACGGTTGACACTTGGCGAGTGCCATCTCGGAAGAGGCGTCAGGTCGCCTTCGTCACTGCCGGTCGCAGGACTACGGCAGCGAAATCACATTACTGGGGGGGGATTGACATAGAAATAGTGGCTCTAATTGGCTACCATATTGGGAGAAAAATGGGATAAAAATCTGAAACTAAAATTATTTAAAAAAAATATATATATAATTGTTGGTTTTATGAGTTAATACCGTAAATGTGCTGATCTGTACAGAGTGTATCTTCTCTACCAGCACTGGAAAATGACAGGTGGATGACGAAGCTGTAGTACCTGTTTGAATTCTGAGGCACACTGCCTGTAAAGTGTTTCTGGGGACTAGTGAAGACTGTGATTCACATGGAAAGGCCATCACTAGTGTACACGTTATAGATATAGATGGGAAATTTGGCCCTGCTTTCGCTAAATAAAGCTGTAATTTATTTATGCATTTGACCTATACTCTTAACCAGTGGGACTTGGGGGGGTATGGTAAGTAACACATCAATGATGAAGCATCTGGATGACAAGTGCTAAGATACCCCTACCCCTCAATAACTTGTGCATCCATCCAAATCATAGCATTTTTGAGAGGAGTATATATGGGAGCAGCATAATGAAACAACAACTTTTGCACAATAAGATGTGCATATTAATGTGTTTTTGAGACATTAACGGATGCACTTATTAATTAGCAGTGCTAGAAGCAGTTTAAGTTGGGTTGATAGACGGCCGACTGCTGCTCCCCTTTCGATGTTTCCTCACCGATGGCGTGTCTTTAACAACACCGCAAGACCCATCCGTCGCTACCTAACTTACAGTTTGTAATGTTTTCCTTTTTGAGAGTGCAAGACATATATATATATATATATTGTGGCGTCCCAAGGGGCTGCACAAGAAAATGGCTGCCTGGCCCTTTAATTCTTGGGAGCCACTGGAGAGGAAACAACTTAATTTCCCAGCAGCCCGCAGTCCCACACCTGAATGAAGTCAAGCGATTAGGACTAAAGACAGCTGAAGGCCATTCGGAGGCCTATTTAAGGGACTATCTCCTATCACACTGGGAGGGAGTAGGTTGGTGATTGTGGAGAGTGTGTTGGAGAGTGTGTTGGAGAGTGTGTTGGAGAGTGTGTTGGAGAGTGTGTTGGAGAGTGTGAGAAGAAAAGTATTTTTGGATTGCTGTTTGGGATTGAATTGAATTGTTTGAGGACCCCACTTTGTGTACAGATTTTTGGACTGTTTGAGGAACTGGATTGGATTTGGACAACGAGTAAGGATTGTGAATTTTATGTGTTTGAATTCCCCTGAAGACCCAATTTTTGTAATTTTGCAATTCAACTAGCCCCCCCTCCTACATACTACGAGCCCACTGCCACAACTCAGTGTTGAACTCACCAAGCCATTAACTGTAATACCGACGCACACAGAGCCGCTTTGGCACATGACAAGCTCGTACTGGCTGGCTTCCCTTTCCCCTGCAGGCAGACAGCCAATAGCTACCCCCGAATGGAACTCCCGGCTCCTAGCTCTGGCCGGGAGTTCCGAATGGAACTCCCGGCCAGAGCTAGGCTTAGAACAAGCGCCTTTACCGGATGCGGCACCAAGGGGCCCACCCAGGTCATTCTTATGGTGCATGTGTGACATCACCCTTGGTGAAGCAATACGAGTGATGAGTTCCCTTGGCTGGGAAACCTTGGTCTAGGGGGCTAATCGTATCTCTTGTTGTGCTACGTTAGTGATGCATTCTTCAATATTTTAACATCACAGTAAATTGTGTAAGGAGTGTATCTATATTCAATTGCATTTTTTGTTTTATTTAACAATTATATATAAATCTGCAATGAGCCATACAATAAACAGATCGAATTGTAAACTTTGTGTGATACACAGCAAAACTTAATCAGTTAGCTTAAAAACTGACACCGTGATATACCGAAAACCGTGATATTTAGTATTATTATACCGTGAAAATGTCATACCATCACAGCCCTAACTGTAGACTGATCATAAAACATTACTCTCTTATCCCATAAAGATCCTAACAATGTATCATAAAGCCAGCCGTAAGAGGAACATCACCTGATACGACATGAATGCAGCAGGGCCTCACAATGATCCAGAGTACTGCTTTTCTGAGCCCATGATCCACTTAATGAGAAAATACATTTCCTTTGATACAACCCTTCTTAAAATGTAGCCAAATATATATACAATATATATAATAAAATGTTTTTAACATATGTTTAAACAACTGCATGTACAATATAACCAGTGCAGCGTATGTAACAACTGCATTGTTTAATTTGACTGGTGAGAATGTCAATGTCACATTCTCAATTATTATTATTATTATTATTATATACAGTGAGTTGTTGTTGTCACGTGTATCTCATGACCAACCTCAGCCACTCCCATGACCGACCAATGCGGAATGTATAGTTAAACAAGTTGAAGTTGTGGTTAGTTCTTCCCAGAATAGAGAAATTAGCACCCCTCTCCTGCCTCACCCCTGCAAGCCCTGGAAATCCTTTACAATCAATGCATACATGGACTGAATTGAAATGAATACAGCTGCCTGTTGTGTTGATCCAAGTCTCACAAAGTAGTTAAATTGAATCAACCCATCAGGGCAAATGGATTAACACTCCCCAGGTAATTTAATTTTGGATTTCAAGTAACGTTTTGCTTTACTTTTCATTTACTACTTCAACAAGAGTTAACTTTTAGTACTGAAGCGATCTTGAGAGAGGGACTGGGTGGCAAGCGCTGACTGAAAATAGAGCTAAAACAGGAAATGTCATTATTAACAATCAGCTTAAATCTGCATGATGTGTGAATGCATGTATGCACACATGTAATATATATATATGTTACGGTAAATGTGTAAAATTGGAAAATCTATCGGAGTTCGATTCCACCAGCTGCACCAGTGTTGGGTCTGGCCGGCAGTGCCACTAGGGGGTGGAAATTGGCTGTCCCCCCGAGGGAGGGGGGAGGGAATGAGTTTGCTGTGTATAGGAGTGGCTCTGCAGTACCGGAGTTACGGTCGACGGCTTGATGAGTGCCGGCTCGGAGGAGATGGTGCCTTTGTCACTGCCGGTCACAGGGCTACAACAGTGAACTCATAATATGAGGGGGAAATTGACATGAAAAAGTGTAATTGGCTACTAAATTGTGAGAAAAATGGGAGAAAATCAAAAACAAATTCTAAACCAAAAATTGGGAAATCTATAGATACTTTGATACCCCCATCACACAGTTGAATCTATAGATTCTGTAAGTCTGTTGCTACAACGTGGGCCGGGGTCCACTAGCTCATTACCCACCAGTTGCATCTACCCTCCTGGAAACCAGACTGAACAGACAGGAATAAACTAAACAGATTTCAACTGAAGACAATTAAACCCAGTGGTGAACCAAGACCTAGAGCTTCAGTGGGACCGAAAATCCCCGAAACATCTCATAGAAATAACAGAAATCTAGCATGCCTTACAATGCACCTGACAATATATTTTCTAGTCGTACCATTCTGGCTCTAGTGCAGGACAGGCAATGCTTTCTGATGCCTTCTGATAGCAATGCTTTCTGAAAGAACATGACATAAATTGACCTACTAAAACCAGGCCCGGGCCATGCTTCGGGCTGTACACACAGAGACACCACTGGCATAAAACAGTGGCACTTGGCATAAAACAGTGTGCCCAGCAAAAGAACCAATGGCGTCATTCTTATGTTGAGCAAGTATTGAGCGGATTCTGGTCTCCCTCTGATGTAAAAATATATAGTGGTGCATGGCTTCACAGTCTCCTTCTGCTGTCTCTCTGCTATTAGCTCGCACAGCAAAACTGTGTGCCCACAGTGATGTCTGCCAGGGCCTTCACGAAGCCTCAAAAGTCGTGGAAATATATTTTTTAAATGTCTCACCCATTACAAATCTAAATATGATTGGCTAAATCAACTGTCACTCCAATCTAGCCATGACAAGTAACAGTTAGTTACTCAAGTAATTAATCAAGTCAAAATCTTGTACTTTTTTATATTCACTTTAAATGTACCCTTTCCAAAACAAGTCAAAATCAAGAGACAAAATGATGACATTTGTTGATATGTTTGATGATAAAATTTTAAGGAATCTAAATTCATAAAAATTTGGGATTTCATAGATGTAAAAAATTATTTCATACATTTTTGTTAGGTCTTCACTGCAGACCGAGATGATTCTCCTCTGATTGAACCTAATTATGACAACATCCAACGTCCATTTGACAGACTAACGTGCCTGATATCCAATATCATGAGGAACTTTGCTAGTGGACATGTCTCACCCCTTTCTCCAACCTTCTTTGCTCATCATTATTAAGTGTGTGAATAATCTTGGAAGGTACTAATATATATATATATTTACATATATATATATATACTGTATATATATATTGTGGCAGACAGCCGGGGGAGGTGCAGGGAATGGTGATAGAGGGGAGGTATGTGCTGGCTCCACCCCGAAACCTTATATGGAGGTCCGGAGGAAAGGGTACACACTGGGGAACAACTGACAGCTGATTTGTCAGGGATAAAAGAGGGGGCGGTTGCGAAGTACCTTTGGGAAAAGCGAGGAGGGTGGATTGAAGAGTGAAAGTGTTTAGTATTGGATTTGTGCATGACCTGGAATTGTTTGACTAACGGAATTGATATCGACTGGATTGCCTGAGAATGACGACTCCATAACGAACTTCGAAAAAAACAGCGACATCGAAAACGGATTGCGGATTTGGACTGTTTGCCTTATTTCCCCTTCCCCTTAGTTTTGTGTGTTTAACCCCCCAATAAAGCTAATTATACTTTCATTGACTGTCTTATGTGTTGTTTAATTATCTAACTTGGTTGAGTGGAAACCCCACACCCCTGTTCTCGCTACTATACACAGTACCAGTCAAAGGTTTGAGTACACCTTCCATCTGGACTACGGCTAAGCGGGCACTCCTTCATTCTTGAGCAAGATAATGACCCAAAACAGACCCAAAAAATGTGCAAGAACTATCTGGTGAAGGGGGAACGTGAAGGACAACTCAAACTAAGGACCTGGCCTGCCCAGTGTCCAGACTTCAATCCCATAGAACTTGTATGGGATGAACTGGACAGAACAGTCAAAGCAAGGCAACCCACAAGTGCCTCTGGGAATTGCTGCAGGAGAGTACTGGTATTATATATATATATATATATATATATATATATATATATATATATATATATGTCTATGCTGAGATCTTTTTTGATCTTGCCCCTGATCTCACGTTCTGTTGTTTATGAAAAATATAATTCTACTAACTAACATTTTGAAATGTGTACCCATAGTGAAGTAAAACAGGTGATGATGCACTTTTCCTGCATATCTAGATTTTGCCATGTATATACTGTATAGGTGTATACTGTATATATACTGTATATACTATAGTGGGTATAATAAGTGTTCAACACAAAATACTCTATAATATATACTCTAAAGCTTTTTGTTAATTAATTACAAATAAAAACAGACTAGTTCATTTGACATGGGTATTTTGTGTTGATCAGTGGCAAGGAATCAGTGTGTGTGAATGTATGTACTGTATATACATTGCCCGTCCCCCAAAAAAGTCACACACTAATATTAGCTTTTATTTGATTACGGCACGCATTCGCCGTGGCATCGTTTCGATAAGCTTCTGCAATGTCACAACATTTATTTCCGTCCAGAGTTGCATACATTTTTCGCCAAGATCTTGTATTGATGATGGGAGAATCGGACCACTACGCAAAGTCTTCTCCAGCACATCCCAAAGATTCTCAATGGGGTTAAGGTCTGGACTCTGTGGTAGCCAATCCATGTGTGAAAATGATGTCTCATGCTCCCTGAACCACTCTTTCACAATTTGAGCCCAATGAATCGTGGCATTGTCATCTTGGAATATGCCATCAGGGAAGAAAAAATCCATTGATGGAAAAACCTGGTCATTCAGTATATTCAGGTAGTCAGTTGACCTCATTCTTTGGGCACATAACATGAACCTAGACCTGACCAACTGCAGCAACCCCAGATCATAACACTGCCCCCACAGGCTTGTACTGTAGGCACTAGGCATGATGGGTGCATCACTTCATCCGCCTCTCTTCTTACCTTGATGCGCCCATCACTCTGGAACAGGGTAAATCTGGACTCATCAGACCACATGACCTTCTTCTATTGCTCCAGAGTCCAATCTTTATGCTCCCTAGCAAATTGAAGCCTTTTTTCCGATTAGCCTCACTGACAAGTGGTTTTCTTAAGGCTACACAGCTGTTTAGTCCCAATTCCTTGAGTTCCCTCCGATTGTGCTTGTGGAAATACTCTTACTTTCACTATTAAGAGTTCTACTGTTGATTTTTTATGATATGATTTCACCAAAGATTTACGTGATCGCCGATCACAATCATTAAAGATTTTTTTCCGACCACATTTCTTCCTCGAAGATGATGGTTCACCACTATCCTTCCAGGTTTTAATAATGCGTTGGACAGTTCTTAACCCAATTTTAGTAGTTTCAGCAATCTCCTTTGCTTGATGCAGGCCAATAATTTGACCCTTCTGAAACAGATTAACGACTTTTCCATGACCACAGGATATGTCTTCCGACATGGTTGTTTAAGAAATGAGAAGCTACTCACTGCATCAGTTAGGGTTAAATAACTTGTTGCCAGCTAAAACATATTAATCACTGCAGTAATTATCCAATGGAAGGCTCTTACCTATTTGCTTAGTTAAATCCAGGTGGTGATTTGTTTTTTGGCCAGGCAGTGTATATATATATATATATACTGTGGAGAGAGGTGAGCACAGCTTCATCCCCTTATCCCAGCAGAGAAACAGACTCGCCACCGCGATGATGTCATTCATCTATGATATATATATATATAATACGAAGAAATAGCACAGCTGCCAACCAATCAGAAACACAAACACATTTTTTCCTCATCTAGTCCTGAGTATTGCAAAATACATGTTTTGGTTTCCTCCTGCCTAAATTGGACCGGCACCTGTGTGCAGGTTCATGTTTAAACGGCTGCAGTCTTATGAGCTTGGGGACGAGACGGACTGATGAATGACATCATCGCGGTGGCGAGTCTGTTTCTCTGCTGGGATAAGGGGATGAAGCTGTGCTCACCTCTCTCCACAGTCAGGTCTATTACCTGGCCATAGTGCAGTGAGTAATGTCCTGGTGTTCGTGCCTGTAGCTGCTACCGTCGTCCGGTGATCAAACAGAGAATGCGTGGCATGTGGACCTAGCTGTGGGCAGTGAGCACACCAGGTCTGCTGTCAAAGTAAAGTATGTATCAGATTTGTCTGGGAAATGATTGTGCCCTGCTGGCTTTGAAATGAAATTAAACCATTTAAAGAAAAAAAGGGAAATCAATGATCAAGTCAGACAGTTTTTCAACAAGTCCATATCTCCCATGTGTTATGGTGTAATATACAGTGTGTGTATATATATACTGTATATTGTAACACCCTACGGGGTATGGTTGTAGGTGTTACGTGGTGTAGTGCAATCCAAGAGACAGATCCACGGTCAAATGTAACAAAAATAGTTTTAATTAAAGGAAAAATCCACTCACGAACACAAACAATGGGGAAGTCACTCAAATGGTGCGAACATTTATGTTTCAATGTTTAACCAATGAATAGTGTTTCAGCCAGAAATGGCCAGTGCTATACAAGTCACCTCAAAATTATGAGATATACATATTTAACCTCCCAAAAAGTAATTATTTGAAATTATCATGTCACTGACTATCATTACAAACTTTACAGTTTTTTGTCCATATAGGACAGGTTTTCCTTGATATTACACGGTACACCATTCATTTTTCATTACAAAGCACACAAAATGCACTAATTATTCATCAAACTGGTCATGATGGTCATAATGTGCTTTTAAATTTTTTTGCTGCCATGTTTTTAGTATCTTACACATGTAATGTTTGTCTTGCATTTGATGAGGGGCAGATTTGGCACAATAACATCCATTATGACCTGTAACTTACATCAACGGATTGACGGACTACAATGAATCAGAGGATGATTCATTGTAATCCGAATTATGTTCAACACTGTCCTTAGTTTCAGACACTTCCTCCTCTATTTCACTGTCATTATCACTGTCTAAGAGTACAGCGAGGGCTTCACTGGCTGTACATGAGTCTTCTGCTCATGTCCCTCTTCTGACAATTGCTTCCGAGTGATTGAGTGAGTAAATGGTGAGTGGGACCTTTTTTATATCAGTGTTGCCCCTCTCAGACAGCAACAGAGTGGATTCCCACAACTTAGATCTGCATCTGCATATTAGGTCTATGAGGCATTGGTAAGCTTTTTGAAGATAAAATATACACTACCGGTCAAAAGTTTTAGAACACCCCCATTTTCCAGTTTTTACTTAAATTTAAGCAGTTCAAGTCCAGTGAATAACCTGAATTGGTACAAAGGTAAGTGGTAAACTGACAGATGTCAATATTCTGTATAGAAGTTCATGACCCCAAATTAGGCAAAGTCACCTGGCCTCAGGCTAAAACAAATATCTTAACCAGCCTTTTTGTGATGATAAACACCTAAATTCGGGTAAAATCTGTCCAACATAATACAAGGGTTTAAAGAAACAGTCCAACATAACTCAAAATCTAAACTTAAACAAAATGTTTCTTTGCTCTGGGGAGCTAACCCCTTACCCAAAGCCTCTCGAAATCATGGCTGGCCAACAGACGTCACAGGGTTCCTTTCCACATTCCAAATACTTCAAACCTCTTGTCTCCTCTTGTCTCCCTCCACTCGCTCCCTTCACGGCCGGTAGTGACGAAGGCGAAGTAACGTCTCCTCCGAGACGGCACTCGCCAGGCCGTCGACCGTAACCCGGTACTACAGAGCCACTCTTATGCACAGCAAACATCATGTCGGCTTCCCTCCCCTCTCCCTGGGGCGGACAGCCAATTGCCTCCCCTAGTGGCACTCCCGGCCAGAGCCAACTCTGGCGAGACGGGGAATCAAACCCTGGTCTCCGTGGCCAGTGTTGAACGTTGTAACCACTGGACCATGAGGGGGAGGCCTCATTTTCCAGTTTTTACTGAAATGTAAGCAGTTCAAGTCCAGTGAATAACCTGAAATGGTACAAAGGTAAGCGGTAAACTGCCAGTGGTTAAAAAAAAATGTTTAGGTTAAGAAGGTGATGTCACCCCCTGCAGCTTCAATACAAGTGTGATTTGTTCCCTTGACTTTGGACCTTGACCTTTAATCTCATATCTAATAACCTCTGAGCTGTGCGGCTGGCCAAGGGCCACAGTTTGAATCCTGCAGCAAATCCAGCACCATTACACACACACACACACACACACACACACACACACACACACACACACACACACACACACACACACACACACAGACTCTCTCTCACACACACACACACACACACACGTGCAGACACACACACACAGACTCTCACATGCACACACTTACAAATATATATATATACCACATATACCACAGCTTGGATGAACACTTGATTCTGATTGGCTAACAGCCATGTGTATATATATCATACATACATGCAGGTAAATCCTTCTCCCTTGTAAAAAACAAGTTCCATAATAAATCGCCCAAAGTCACGCACTGCATAAACAAGAATCATGCTTCCTTCAGCACCAGAACTTCTCATCTGTACGATCAGGATTCAAAATTCAAACAGACATGGCAGCTCATCTGCAGAAAGCCTGCATTCGCCTGTTTTTTATTTTTAATTAAATAAGAAAAAGCTTCAGAGCTTTTTTTCCATGGTCCATGGTCCCCCACATTTAGAATGCCACAATACAAACATGAATCCCTCACTATTCCAACACTTCTTTTATGAGACTTACGGTAAAACAGACAGTAGCCATTTTGACATAGACAGTAGCCATTTCAATATTTTAATCCAATCACAATTAATACCTGAATAATTAATGAAAATACTGGTCAATAGTCAATAAAAAAAGTTGTATTTTCCCACTGTGAATATATAAAAAAATTCTGAGATAGCTAGCTAGCATAACACACTAGCTAATGGCCTGTAGCCTAGTCTACTAACGTAAATTAGTTTGTGCCATTAGAAACACATACGATGAAAATAATCCTGCTGAAAAGCATCACACAGTCAAAGTTCAATTTCTTCAGCTCGAAAACATCTGCACCTGTTGAACCACTGGTAAATGATATTGAGCTGCAGCATGAGGAGGCTAACTTGACTGAGGCGACTGGCATTGAGGACTGTCATGAGGAATGCTGCGAGATCGAGTCCGGTAAGGGAGTACAGCTAATTGAGGACAAAAGGGATACCATGCTGGTGTATGGACTTGGCGACAGGGTTCGGGAGAGATACTTGATATGGCTCACAAGACTGGCGTGTCCTGTGTAAATCGCAAATGCGAGCCTTCTGTGCTGTGTGCAGATTCACCGTATCAAAGCAGCTCATCAAACGTGTGGGGAGGAGGGTTCATTAAAGTCAGAAATTAGCACTGCAAAAAGAAGACACACAAAGCAGAAACAGAGATTCACAGAACTGGTAGTGCGGGAGGAGCTGTCATATATTAAATGGAAGGTACACAATTGCACAGAGAATGCATGTTTTGGGAGCAATAACATGATCAAGCGGAGATGCAAAGTAAAAATGGCAGGATATGAAGAGGAGCATGAAATGTTTGATGCTGTACAAGCATCGCAAATAGGCAGGGGAGCGCCTGAGGAGCGGCCATTGTTTGAGCGAGAGCGGGAAGTGCAGCGTTCGCTGCAGGCAGCGCAGGTTATGGGAGTAGATGGCATGAAATGGCTGAGCCTGTAACATTTAATAATTGGTTTTTCAGTCAGCTGGAAAAGATGAGCGAGCAATTGTCCAAACAATCCCTTTCTTTTGGTCTCCCTATTTGTTGACGATCAGTCTATCTTGCGACAATTACAGCCACCATTGTCAACCGCATGGCTTGCATGACTTGACTGGCCACAGCTTTGCCATGTGTTTTTTGTGTTTCTACTTCTTTAATTAATAGTGCTACATAATTAGCGTAGAGGCCTTTGAGAATTAGTCAGAATACTTAATGGACATAGCTTGCGCAATCGCCTCCTTTTTTTTTTTTTAAACATACCAATAAAAGCATAAGGAAGATTACATATGTATCAATACTGGAGAAGCACAGTTTTGACATTTTCTGGGATTGACTCCTTGACAGTGGCCTTGCCCCATTGCATGCATAGAATGTGTAATCCTTAAGAATCTACAGAAGCCCTCAGTGTTAACCGAGGTATACCAAAAATATCTTTAATGAGAACTATTAAGGCTTTAATGACATCATGTATTGTATTGTCAGTATTGTATTGGGATTTTGAATGTTGTCGTGTGAAGTATTACTCAACATCAGGAAGAACTTACATTTGCTTTATGGAGTGTGCTATTTTAAAACGGGGGATATGAAACACATACAAATTATTTCATATACACTGAGACATTTTGGAATGTGACATAACATTTGAATAAATGTAGTGTAAGATGAGAGGACAAGCTGAAGAAACACAGAGCCAGCATTGCTTTGGAACAGTGCTAGTGTAGTGTGAAATATATTGGTGAAAGTTTAATTGTAATTTGGAATCATTTTGATTTGATCAGTAATTTGGTACACAGACTAATTTTAGGAATTGTGTTTTAGATGTATCAAGAGTTTATGCTTTGTATATGTGAGTAAATTGTTGTTTTTTTTTTATTGTTGTTAGTTTTTTACATTGAAAACATTTTTGTTCAGATAAAAAATACATCAAACACTTCCAGTCATATTTATTGTGTTAATGCCAACGCACTTCCTCTGCGCATTCTCTTGAGTTACACTTTTACTTTTAAGTGCTGTACTTTCCCTGAAAGAAACTAAAATGAATCTAACAGAAGAATGATTCATAGCAAGAGCTGGAGCATTATTATGCTAAAAAAACAACAACCTTAAATCAAGCAGGTGGAAACATCACTTCACAATCGCAAATTTTACTGATGTACTTTTACAGCACTGACTCTACGGTCCTAATTCAAGGTCACAAGGGAGCTGTGCTTCATGAGGGTTAACAAGCTCCACATGTGAGCCAAGACAAAACTGGGTAAAGAAAGCAGCTCTAGGTCACTTCCTGGCTCCCTGTGGTCACTCTGGGACTTCTGCGTGGTTACATCTCACCCCTGGCTGGGGCTTTATTTACACACAAACTCGCTTGCCGAGGGCAAGACAAGAGGCCAACATTCAACCTAACCACAGTGTGCTTCGTCCTTAACGTTGAGTAAATAGTTCAAATGAATGTGTATAATTTTTGATAGATTTTTGCCCTTTGCTCAAAATCTAGAAAAAAGTTCATTACAATTTAATTGAATCTGGGACAGATACAGTACTCTGAAAAACAAACAAAAGCACTTTTTTCACATCTAAAAGGTTGAGGGTTCTAATTGCAAATTGCACAACATTGACTTTACATAGACTAGGAATATAGAACATACAATTCAATGCATTTCACATAAGATGCTGTAGCCAGTCAATGATTGTAAAGTTTGTGAATATGAAGTAGCTACAGTATGTGCATGTTTATTGTGATAAAGCTCATAATCAGATTTAAAACATTTTATGGATACACCTTTAATTCTGTACAGCATTGGCTGAACGGTGTGCTGGAAATGCAAAATATATCCACGGCCATTATTTCCAGTTTAATGGAAGAACACAAAAACAAAATGTCAAGATCACACGCACACACACACACACACACACATCGCAGGTCTGAAAATGTCCTTCAGACTGTTGAGGGGAAAACTGTGGCACATAACTGATGGAAGTGGTCACCTTTTCTGTTGCAGCAGAAAAAACAAATGTGTTAACTTGTGTGTGTATATATATATATATATATATATATGTATATATTGTAGTGCCACTTGGGGTGGTGTGACACTCCAGGACCTTTTCAGAGGGCGTAGGCAGTTGAATAATCCGGAGACGACAGGATTTCAAACAAAACAATAATTGTAGTAATTTATGACAAAACATGAAATAGGTTGGGTAATCAGGGAAACTCAAATACATACAGTCCACAATCCTTTTCTTTGTCTAAGTCCGTAATCCGAAGTCGAAATCCAATCCAGTTCCCCAAGCAATCCAAAGTCGGTAAGAAACAGACTCCTCAAAATGATCCAAGTCAACTACAATCAGCAATCCAAAAAACTATTCTTCAACACAATCCTCACCGACTATAACACACCAACCTACTCCCTCACCCATGTGGCATAAAACAGTCCTTTAAATACACTTCCAACTTGCCTTCAGCTGCCTGCAGTCCTTGTTTCTTCACTTGGTTCAGGTGTGGGACTGCAGGCTACTGGGAACTGTGGTCTTTTGGGCCTTAGTGGAAGAGTGGAAGTGGAAGCAGGCTCCCAAGAGTTAGAGGCAGGCAGCCATTTCCTCAGCCTGCCCCTGGGATGTCACAATATATATATAATGTGTGTATTTATATGTATACATACATGTGTGTGTTTCTGTGTATGTGGAAAGAAAAGCTTTAAACATATGCATTCTCACATCCTTGGGTTGTTCTGCCTCTGTTGCTGTGTTAACCTGCACAAGTGGCCTGGTGGAGAGGCAGCACTGATGGCAGCTTCAAAAGCTGTAGAGAACGCCATCTGTTCTCTAGTGCCAGAGTGCATTGACCTCATCCATGTAACCGTGTGTATGTGTGCGGACAGGTGTGTGTGTGTGTGTGTGTGTGTGTGTGTGTGCGTACGTGTGTTTGTGAGTAAAGCCATATATTTTATCGAACTTCGTTTGAAAGACTGCTGGTGTAACAGATGCTCCATCTGCATCAGATTTTCCTCTCATTCTCACAACGTCTATGAGGTCCACATTCGCGTGTGATGTTCCTGCCGATAATCGAGCTCAGTGACAGTGCTGGTTTGCATCCCAAACTGCTTAAAGGTATTAAAGTTGAATCTAAGGGAGTGGTGATCCCGCACACTTCCTTGTAGTTGACTGGCATAGCATTTTTGATTTTTGTTAGAATTGTGCACATCATGGTGGGGGGGTAATAGTCATGTTTTGATATATTGCCATGCTCAAAATATTTCAGTTGCCATGGAAACGCCTGTTGAATGAGGGTACCATTATTAATCCCTCTGGCACTTTTTTTTTATGTGACTCTCGAGAACCCTTCCCACTCTCCCTGTGAAGAATTTTCGAGACAATTCTGTGCTTAAGTGTTTCAGTGTCCTGGGGCACTGATTCCCAAGCCTGTTACTGAGGACCCTGTTATCCATTCCAAGAAAGGTGAATGGATTGGGTTTGGCTGAATTGTTAGTTGAATAGCAATCTGTCCTTGATGTCTCTTAATCATTTTCTGCTGTAAGTCTCTTGCTAAAGCACATGCTGTATAGCAGCCTCTGGACAGCCTCTGGACGTTGAACGTGACTTTATGACTGTGACCTTTTGCACAGATACAGCGATGTTTTAAAAACTGCAAGATCTAATTACATTTCAATCCTAATTTACAAATGCAGTAATAACTCCAAAAAAGCAATGCTTTTTATGTATTATTTGTAGCCTGTACCATGACGTGATTGCTAGACTGTTTCTATGACAAACGCAGGAACAGGAATAAAACACACATAAATATAAACACATATTACTGTGAGGTAAGTGTACCTGATGAGAAACCGCACAGCTTTTCAAAGCCATGCTGGATCCTTGCTGTAGGTGTGCCTGTGGTGATCCAGAAACTGGGAGGTGAACCAGTGTGCGGACAAGCGTCAAGCGTCCAGCGACACGTCCTAATTATTTCATGAGCATTGTGGCAAGGAGAGGACTGTACTTCAGGCAAGGAAGGATAATGGTTATGAATAATGCAAAGTGGTGCAGTGTGTGGACGGGACCGTACAGGATGTAAGGACAATGGCGCGAGTGGGGGTAGCCTGCGAACAGCGTGAGGGGAGTCGGCACGCCCTCCGTTTACTCGTCTTGTAGCCCATATGCACATGGCTTGCCTAACGAAAGGCACACCTGCTAGCCCCTGACAGCAGACATGCGAGATGTGACAGGGCTGTGAGGGCACAGGAAACCCCAACGCCAGCAGACCCCCCTTTCTGGGCAGCCTCTATATCTGCCAGTAAAGCAGGAGGCAGAAACATTCACTTCTCGAAATTGTGAAAAGAAAGTGATGCACAGTCTTCCTCATAACTTTATTTCAAGATAGAATTTAGTTTGCGGTTCTGTGTGGCTCAGTAGGGAGAGCATGGTGCTGACAATGCTTAGGTTGTGGGTTTTGCTGCTAAATAGCATAAATTATTATTCTTGGACCATCTGGAATGTAATAACTTTCAATATAGTTTCAGGGAGAAAAAACAACAACACATGCTGGTGCACATGTTAAGAAATGTATAATCCCTTCATTAATAAATTAGATAATGAAGTCTATAATTAAATAATAACATATTCATATTTTGTATTGTATGCAATGGTAATAGTATTAATAGATTAATATTGAATATATACATTCCATTGCATAATTAGTGTTCTCTCTTTGTAAACGAATTTATTAAAAATCATATATTGGCGTATTGCAGACTCTGGAAACTGCAGCGGCAATGCATCTGGAGGGGGCACATCTCTTGATCTGTGAAAACGACCTCTAAGCAGACTTATGAATGCAGAGATTGGTTTCTCATTCAGTAAGTCAGTATGTGAGTGAGTGAGTGAGGGACACTTTTTATTGTTCCAATGGCTGCTTAGTCACAGCCAATAAGGTGACCAGAAGATGTGGAATTTTTACCTTAATCTGTTTTGAAAAAGAAGGTTTGGAGGTAGGACGAGAGGCAGAGGACCTTGAGGAGAGGATTTTGCAGTTCTAGCTACTGGAGCAGCTATGAGACCACTGCACAAATCAAACCACATGTTTTTGAGATAAAGGAAAAACATCAAGGTCCTACTACACTTGGCTAAAACCATTAAACCATTTAACAAAAGCAGAACATGACGAAATACATGTTCCACAAGGTGGCGAATTACACTTATAAATTAGATATGTTTACAGTTTTTAATATAACCATTTTTATTTATTATTTCACATTTTATCAAGCCATCTAATCTGACATCCAGTGGAAGACTACAGCACAGACTAAAGAAAATGCAGCAAAAGCTAAGATCATAGCTACCATTTTTATTAAACAGGGAATATGTGTATATCACTTTCAGCTTAGTGCATTAAATGAACAATAAAAAAGACCAGCAAATACAATTTGTTCCCTTGTAGATATTATGGCAACTAGCAGAAATGCATATTTTTAGGTTATATGTATAAACCTCATACCTGTAAGTTATAACATTAATTAACCTCCATTAAACACAAAATTTAGTTTCTGATTTCTTCCCATAGCTGTGCCTATTTCAAGTTCTGCCTATATCAACTATTTTGGGTAGTTGGAAAATTGTAGCCAGCTAATCAAATGACTAGGTAGCAAGCTAGAGCTTAGCTAGCCAATGTTAGCTAAAGGATTGTCATTTACAGTCTGATCTCTGTCACCAAACTTAGATAGCTACTAGCAATATTTTTTAACTGCTACTGCTAGTAGTGGTTATAGTGATGGGATGACACCAGAAATCATTGGAATCATTTTGTTAACCAAATCAGTTTTGCTTCTCATCACAATTATTTTTTTCAAATCAGTGAATTACTGGTACCATACGTCATTCCCCCCCATCAACATATTACACCACTTTAGTGGGATGCTGATTGCTGCCATTTTGGCTCCTAAGTAATGGCTCTTAACAATGACTTCCAGTTTCCAGGATTTCTGTACTGCAGTGTACCTTGCAAACACACAAGCAAACCTTTCACCATTCATTTTGAATGGAGCCTTGTTTATAAAAATAATTGTAATTTTAATAACTGGCACATGAAAAGCATTAAATCAATGCACTGGTCTGTTAAAAGTCTGATGTGTTCTAATTTGGCGATAAACTGTATAACATTGTAAAGAGATTTTCTAAAAATATAAATTCTAGTGCTTTTCATTTGTCTTAAAAAAAAACCTAGCTACCAGACTTTTGAGGGTTAGTTTGAATAGTCTTGTTTCTTTTCTAAAACTGGTGCTGGAATGCTGTGAAAAAGAGACTCTTGATTGTCATAATAACAATGAAAATGCATTGCAACCATGATCTAAACACTGCGTGACCGCATACATATACTGTATATGTATGTATCTGAGTTTGTTTGCCATTCTTATCAAAATCATCTTCTTTTATGGTTCTGGTATCTTCTTTGCTGGAAATAAATATATGTTCAAATCTTTTTTTCTCTCAAAATGAATCCATGCAAACAGTGTGTGTGTGTGTGTGTGTGTGTGTGTCAAGCCATTCTCCTGAGATTTCATGTTCTATTCCTTGTTGCTGAAAAATATGTGCATGAAAGCACACCAACAATGTGGCTCTTTTTATTAATAACTGGCAGTGCCCTGTCTGTCATGCATTATCACTTTACATTATACTGCAGAGTATTGTGAATACGAGCCTTGCCTTATTGACACTGTATGATGCAGACAGAGCAGACACACAGTGCGATGCAGATGGTACGGTACGTTTTATGCGCCTGTCTTTCTGCATGCAAATTCACTCAATGACCACAGTGGAGGTAATGAAGATGTCCATAGTGACTTCCAAGATTGCCGTACTTTTTGAAGATGACTACAGTATGTGTCAAAACAGATCTGTGAAATATAAAATCAAATGAAATATAAAGAATATAAGTACGTGATTTCAAGTGTCCGTGATACATTTTTCTTTTTTCCCCTTCTCGATGGATGTGTCTATACCCGGTCTGTCAGGAAATCACTGTTATAGCCCTGCTGTGTTGGCTTTTGTCCCTCGAAACCCTCCGGTCATTTTCCCGGCATTTTCAAGCCCATGAAATCTCAGGAGCACCATCCCTTTTTCACAGGCTCATGGAAAATACATTACTGAGCGCTTGCCAGTCGTCAACCGACTCAAAGGCTTCCAACAGTGGAATAATCCACCGAGCTTTGAAGTTGGTGTGATGAGTAGCCATACAGTAATTCCTTCACTAAATCACCTTTTTTCACAGTATGTGGAAGGCCGCTGCTGTCACCTTTTATTTTGAAGGTCTGTCACAGTACATCAGCCAGCCCTCCTGGCTTATTAATTACAAACATAATTAATGGAACAAGTTTGTTAAAGTCTGCCACACCTCCAGGCATGTTTTCAAATACAGCAGTCCCACAGGACATCGCAGAAAGCACTATGCACCACACGTATCCCTAGGCAAGCTTAATTGGCTGACTGGCTGGCATGCTTTATATGAGAACTGCTTGGGGTCAGAGTACTCAGATGATCAAAAAAATGCTCTTTTACTAGTGTTTGTGGCTCTGTCATTCTACGGTTAAATCAATTTCACCAAATGATCGGCTCTATTAACGCCCCACACCTTTTCAGCTATTTTCTTTATAATTGTCCAAAACAAAAGCTGTGTGTCATTACCCCACCAAAAAAAAAAGCAGGTGAATTCTGGGGCTTTTTTGCATTGATTAAACTGTCATATTTGCATTTCACAATAAATGCATTTTTGTGGATTCCCTCTAATAACAATGCTTTCTCCGCACTTCCCTGGCTTAATTCCGTTTGTTCAGAGGGTGGCCCTTCCACTGAAATTAGAAAATGATAAAATGTAATCATGTATGAAGAGGGGGAAGGTTAGGACTGGGTTGAGGAAATGGAGCACCACTTCCTTGACCTCACCTTAAATCAAACCCGGTTACATTACTCAAGGGTGTGCTCTGCTCAACCAATGGTCACAAACAGGGTTATGGCTGTAGGTGAACCCCAGAAGCAGTAAAGCAAAAATAAAATGTATTTAATTAAATATAATTTACATGACTGTGTCTGACGTCGTTCTGTATGTGAATGTTACACTAAACATGATAATAATCTTAACACTGGATTGAAACAAAATTATGAAAGACATCTTGGGGGGAAGGTGCTATTCACTAAAAAAAAAAATAACTTCCCAGATTAATCTGGACTGAATTACAAGACAGCTTGGTTTTTGATTGAATGTAGGGGTCACATTGTAATAACACAAACCTGGATTCATCAGAGAGGTTTTTTTTTATTGAATATCACTTTCCCTTAAGATTACTTGGTGGTTTTGATTAAATCCAGGGGTTAGATTTTTAACTCACCCTTTATTTGAGACACATTGTACATTTGAATTTCGGGTCCATCCTGAATAATATTCTGCTATTTTTAAGGCACACCTGGCCTATTCCTTGGCCCCCTAGAAACAGAGTCGGTGTGGAAGCGACTCCAGTGAATTATTGGAGTTGACTTACGAGCTTAAAGGTTATAGGCCTTTTCTTCATTCCATAAAATCTATGATTAAACAAAACTAGCTACGTGCGCAGAGACCGTACCAAAACCTCCATATGAAAAATTTAATAACTAACCTTCAGTCAAAGTGAAAAGAGTGCAAATTTTTTACATTTCCATAGCTACTACTACACTTGAAGATGTATTATATTAGGGCTGACAATCGATCAGAAAAATTTGTTGATTGTTTGTGGTCACGTTATGTGACGATTTGCTGCTCTCCTGCTTGTCTATAATCACATCAGCACCCTCAGAGGTCCTGCCTCATGGCTCTATACTGTACTTGTTATTTTAATATGTGACATATTTGATATATTCTTTAATCTCCTCCCATACAGCGACTGCAGAAGGTCGTTATTCCCTTGACCGATGCTACAGTGTACCAGAACTCCCAGACTTCCAAAACCGCAGTCACCTCTCCGATGGAGGAGCCAGGGGAAATTAAAACAAAACAAAACAAAACAAAATTCTGTTTGTTTAATGACGGTGTGTATGCTTCAAAATCACTCACAGGCTTAATTACATGGCGCAGGGAGGCTAAATCAATAGTGACTTAATAGGACTAAGCTGTGTCTCAGGAACACTGCAAGTGACACCTTTATTAGCTCCCGCTAGCAAACAGAAATCAAAGCTGCCTCCCAGAATTTATAAAACTGTTATTTAAACTCTGCTTAACCATATTCTCTAATATATAATTTTACTCAGAGGGAAAGCACCTATTCATCTTTATTAATGGTATTGAATGATGGTTGACAAATGTTTTGGGCAAAGAAATATTTTCCTGCTTTTACAGAATCTGAACCAGCACTGCATGTGAACAGGTTTTTAACAAACACCTTTACAGAGAAATGTGCTTTGCCAAATTGAACACTGTCACAATAAATTTATTATTACTATGGCAATACATATGGTGTACACACAGGATTTAATGACCAAATTAATTTAAGGTAATATTACATAATTGTTTATTTATTTATTTATTAACAATAACAGAAAGCAATGATGACATGCTGTGAATGCTGTTCATTTGAAATTCCTTTCACAACTCACGTTTGGGCCATCGACTTAACAAGCATATCTTTTCCACAGGATAACGGACTACTAAACTTGAAGGGGGGTTTTCAAACTGTCTCGGTTACTGCCAAACTAACTTATGTAGCTTGGGTCATAAATTAAAATCAATTATGTCTCAACCACTTAATTGCAGCTGCTTCCTTAATTAGGACAAGTAGTTTAACACACAGTAGTTTCACATTGTCTTGCAATGCTTTTAATCTAGTAACTAATGTAAATGAAGAAATAAAGAAGACCAGGCACAGTCCAAAAGTTCAGGAAAATAAACCTGTGCCAATTTGTTCCTGTTTCCAAGACAGCATGCTGGTTTGTAAGGGTGTCAGGCAAGTCCAGTTCCATTTCATGTACAGTAAACTGCATTGCAATGAACCTCCTCTTCTTAATCAAAGCAAAGCAGTGGATGGATATCTTACCCATCCCTTCTCTTCCTCTGTCTTTCTTCTTTTTTTTTGTCAGCTATATTGTTTCTCGCTCACAGACTAACCTGCTGTGAGACCCGCTGGGATCACGAATCGGCACGCACCCCTTCTGAAATATCTTCCCAGATGAATCCAGTCTCTCTGCATTTCTCATCTGCCTTTAATAAAAACCACACATTTGTAACGGCATCCGGTGGAGCCGCTGGGAAGAGGCATAACTGGCACTTTTATAGCAAATAAACAGTTCCCATCTCTCATGCGGAGAAGAGAAATGGGGCAGTAATCGCACAAGGTGGTGATTCACACATCTCTGTTCCCGAGATCACTCCTGGCGGGAAGGGCCAAGGCCTGCCGACTGCCGGCAGACAGGGGACAGAATCGGAGCTGAACGGTGTCAGGTAGTCGGCTGCTGGTGGGGGTCGATCACTACTAGGTGGGGGAGGGAGGTGTCTGCTGAAGATGTGGCCCCCGGTGGCTCCGCTCACTAAAGTAGGCCACGAGGAGCTGCTTCTGGACCCTGTTAAATATCTGGAGCTTCAGTCTCCAGCAGACGTCTGTCCTCGGAAAACCTTTTCCTCCTAACGTCTTCCACCCTCCCACGCAGGTCTCTTCCACTTTCCGCTAAAAACTGGTTTCAGAGTCCAGCTGGACAACTGATATTTTAAATGACTTATTTATGGGTTTAAAAAAAAATCATAATAAGGGCATGTGTGGATAGATAGAAGAATAGCTGAAAAGATTAAAGCAAACAAGCCGATCCTTATTTGGGAGTCAGGTGATCTTCTGTTCAGTGATCTGGGGGACCATGGCAGCTGGAGAGATTAAGAGGCTGAAAACGGCACAGAATAAAGCAGAATTGTTTTAAGGTGTAATTAGGGTTTTTAATGTGACTCCTCTGTTTTACAAATGCAAAATGTCCTTGAGCGGTCATCAATCACAGATACTACTGATAAAAACATTCTCATTTCATTTCATAACGGACATCAAAAAAGAGGCTCAATTTAGTTAATACTGGAATTCATTTGGTCAGAAACAGACATTCAGTTTACAGGGCTGAATGACCACTGATTATGTTTTAACAAGACCAAGATTAGAAATGGGTAAAAGAACATTCTTCTATCGAGCTACGAGTAGAATTTTGTCCACGAGTAAGTTCAGGCAGCATCTAAAGTACACCTACACCTATAAAGGATATTTGGCATAATTAGGATATTTAATCTCATGTAGTATTAATATGTTTTGAAATGTCATTTTTTGAAATATCTTTTCTGTTTGTGTGGCTGTCGCCTACAGTAATGTGTGTATCATTCTGTAATTGTATGTCTTGTTTTAATATGTATTGTATTTTGTATTCAGTATTCAGTAATTCAATTCTATTTGAATGTGTTTTATGGAGTCTTAGAAGAATAGCCCAGTAGGGGATCCAAATAAATCATCTAAATCAAATCAAATATTTTGCAAAGGCTAAATTATATACATGGATGACACTGCACACAAAAGTCAGGTGTTTGTGTATTCTGCAAGGAATTACCCGCATACTTTAAACATGCATAACAGAATTGGTTTTTAAATCGGTCAAAAAACCAAACCAACTAAAACAATGAACTATAAAGCAGTGATTGTAGATTAGAGCAAAGATTAAGGTGTGACCTCTTAAGTGTGTTGAGTCACTAATGACTTTGTGTGATACGGTTTTCTGTGGGAAATCCCCTGAACATTATGGCCCACATTCAGAGTTATCATCGTAGTATTATCCTCTGATTGTCTGAGCTATAGCAAGTCACCTCCTTGCCAGTTGAGCAACTAATTGTCTTTGACGTCTATTAAACGAGGTTCATTGCGACATGAATTGACCAGCACAAGGCCGTTAGTACCTCTGTGAATGAGGCTGGGAGAGATGAAATCTGATCAAAGTACAATCTAGGGAATAATGGCTCTAAATTAAACACAATTTTGTTCCAGTATTGAATCCCCCAACCCCCCACACACACGAATGTGTACACAACTGAGCTATAAATTGATATTTATAAAATGAGCGTCAGAGAAATTAAATGGACAGGATATAGATGCAAACCATCAACAGTGAGGGAGAAAAAAAAAGAAGTAAATAAATATATATATATTTTTTAATTCTGTTTGGGACCAGTGGTCTCTATAAACATAATTCTCATCTGTTTTTTTGTTAACCACGAAGGAGCTGCACTTGAGATGATGCTGAATTAAAAAAAAAAAAAATCATGATTTGAATAGTATTCAAATGTGGGACTCACTTTTCACTGATTCACCTTTGTATTTCATGTCCTTAAAGTTCAGTAACAACCACACCTTGTTTGTGACATTTATTAGGGGTCTTAAGAAAGAGAAACCATTCACATGTATTACTGTTGATGTTCTGCATCCACATCTGCCTTCAAAATGGATTATTATTATTATAATTTTTGTCATTTGTTTCAGATTTTCCCCTGTTTTTTCTCCCAATTTGGTAGACAATTATACCCTCTAGTTATTTCGTTTCAAAAGCACCAGTCAATGCAAGTGCGTTAGACCGCTATGCTATCCGAGGCCCCAAATGGGATTATTATTTAAGGGCCATGTGTGCCTCATTAGTATTTGAATCCATAAAGAATCCATAAAGCACTGTTTTGTTCTACCTAAGACTTTGGAAGATTAACACGCATCTAAAGAACACTTTCAAAGCATGAAAACTCTCTCAATGCCGATGAAATTACATTTCAATTAGATATGGCTCATTTATGGAACTAACAGAACATTAACTATTTTATTTGTAGCAGCAGCACAGCATGAACACACACACACACACACACACACACACACACACAGAGATAAACAAACTGTGTATGCATGGTATTGCTAAAACTACATGCTTTCCTGTTAGGTTGAATATATGCCTCAAATAACAGATACCGTTGCATTCTCATAACTTAATGTTTCAAGATGTGTAGGGCTCAGCCTACACTCAAAGCAAACTCATTTACAGTCTGAGTCAGTCCACAGCCAAATTAATAATCATGTCATTATTGTATCTCCTCTTGACTCGCGCCCCGTAGTGCCCACACCTTGTAGGAAGCAAAAATATTTGGCTCAGATTCATTCAATGATAACAACAGTAACTGAGCTTTCCTTTCTTAACATAGTTTGGAAAATTGTATTACTTCCAAAACAATTTTTTTGCGATCATCACACTCGTGATACTGTGTGTGCATAACAATGGGGGGTTACCTAAGCCACGCCTCTGTTGAACGATCCCTGGGTCTTTGTTGCCTGCTATCTCATTGCTAAGTGTCTTCTATGTGCATAGTTAAGAAATGTGTAACCTTTGTCAGTTGACTCTTGAAAGGTCATAAAGTGTGTTAAATATATGGCCAGTGTCCAGTAGTCCGGTAGTTAGCAGCGTCTTTGTTTTAGCGACTGAACATGTCTGGATATTGGACCAAGTCCAAGACAAGGGAACTTTTGTCTATCCGTGCAGACCACAAAATTAACCGATAGCTCTGTGTCGCCATCAGAGATGCCACGGTCTAAGACAAAATAACAGACATCCTACGTGAACAAGGTATAATGAGACAGAAGGCCCAGATCATTAGCAAACCGAAAAGTCTGCGTAAAAAAATTATTCAAATAAATACATCCTGCATTGACTAATCTATCCAGAATGATCATGTCATGTGGGAACAGACTCTACACGGAATTCCTCAGATGAAAAACATTAGCTTACCCGAATAAGTGAACCCGGCTATGTCGCAGATCCCATGTGGAAAGGGGCTAAAGCTGTGAGTCAGCACACGAACACAGCAAGGCTCTTTATTTAGGCTGTTTAACCTCTGTGTGCGGCCTCGCCCCGTTACTCACCGGCTGACTAAAGAAGCTGGAACACAGAGCTTCCCCTCCTGGTTTGCTCCAGTGGCCCGAATCCTCGATCACCTGCCCAAACTAATCAGCTCTGGCACCGTGGGGCAGGGGGGTCCAGAATACACTCCATCTCACTTCCTCCTCACCTGGTAATAAAAACTTTTCATTTGTAGCACAATCACATCAGCAAGGACCCGGACCGCCAGTCACCTCCCCTGACACCAGGTTAAGCTGCTCCGTCTGTCAGAGGTGGAACCTAACATTGTGGCATTTTCAAGCGATCGATCGATGAACCGGGGCTTGAAGTACGAGGTAACGACACTAGGCTTTAGTTTGCGAGAGAAGCAGGGTGAAGGCTTTGCGCTGGTGACACCCCACCGCCCTTCCCCCCCCCCTCCCGCTCCGGGAACAAATCCTGTTACGCACTTTATTTATTTATTTATTGAGGCAAATCAGTCTGTCTTTGCGATAAGTGATCGCAGAGATACAATACACGCGTGGAAACTGCAGATTAGAAAAACAATTTTCCAGCAAAAAAAACTGCATCATAGCATCCATTTTTGGTTGATTTATTGTCACCTCAACAGAACACCTTTTTGCTTTGTGTATTCACAAAGGATCAAGAGCCACACATATCGTTTATAACCTGAAAGGCACCAAAGGTGGAGCCAATAAACTGCCATCGTTTGTCTTAGCTGGAGAAAGCTATTTTTTGAATAAATAAATAAATGCCTTTTTTATAATTATTTTTTTAATAATCTTGTTACATTTAGAAATTCCTAGAATCCTTGGAAGACTGCCAGTGGTGTTAGTCATGAAGTAGCACAAACTGAGTAGCCCTATATGAACATGTGATCATACCACAGAAGTACAGCTCTTTTGTTCACATGATTTCCCACTTAGAAAAAAAAGAAAATATTGCAGTCCAGCAGTGTTTAGACCATTCATTTATACATTTCTGTGTTTGGGGTTGTTCATATAGCAATTGTTCTAGAGACATCGCTCGCTAGAAGAACTCATTTGTAGTGCCTATAGTGGTGACAGAGAACAGACAGTAAATACCAATTGCTTAATGTTTGCTAAGTTCAGTAAGGAGAGCTAGCTAGCTACTCTCAAGCTTGGCACCTACTACCCACTTGTTTAGCTGGCTACTATTTGGTTGTTGATTCAAAGAGAAGTTTGATTGAACCCTCAGCTGACTGCCCAGTAGTGAGTACATTGTTTGAAGTAGACCAACATAGTTACAGTACCATATCAGGTATAAAAGCATTGTGGAAGACTTGTCTTTTTCAGATTTTGCCAGCCATTATCTCTCACTTAAAACATGGTTTAATCAATACTGAAGCTACAAGTTTTCCAAAGTGACAACATGTGTAAGGAAAGCCATAATTGAAAAAAAATCTATATTTTTTTCCTCCATTTTGTTAGCCAATTGTATCCTATTTCTAATTCAACTATCCCTTCCCTCATGCTACGAGCTCGCCGCTGCAGCCCTGGGACCAGCAGTGACAAAGGCGCCAAACCGCCTCCTTCGAGACGGAACCCGCCAAACCGCCGACTGTAATTCCGATACACGCAGAGCCACTTTGCATGCGGTGAGCTCCTGCCGGCTTCCCTCCCGCTGGGGCGGACAGCCAATCGCTGTCGGCTCCCGGCCAGAGCTGGGCTGGCGCAGCTGGGGATAGAACCCCAGCTGCAGTGGGCAACTTGCACTCCAGGCGAGTGCCTTTGCCATTACGCCACCCGAGGGCCCAAGGAAAGCCATCATTTTCAAAGCAAAGTATAAATCTTGGAACTCTTCAGCTGCCTCTGAAATCCACTGGCCCCCGAAGGCCCGGTCACGTCCCATTTTTTGAATTCATTGCTAATCTTCCACGGCCGTACGGGTACAGAGACTCCCATGGGCAATGGACTGCCACAGAAAGAGAGCCGGGGCAACCCCCATACAAAACAACCACGCAACCCTGGCACTGTAAGATTCAGGATTGAGCAGGAGAACAGGAGATTGAACATTGAATCTTACTGAACAGGAGCATTTGTTAAATGTAAGAACCTGTAAGCCATGGGTTTTGTGTGCAAAAGGCGAGGTTGCCCATCTTATTCACATATTTTCCATACCCGCAAATCCGACGTGTCATGTGTGCACACTGTGGTTGTGTTTTGTGCAGTTCGATAGGTAGAGCACGGCACTGACAACGCTTATGTTGTGGGTTTGATTCCCATTGGGACCACATATACTGAAAAATGTATGCATTCACTATTGTGAGTCTCTTTGGATAAAAGCGTCTGGTAAATGGCGTATATTATTATAATATCAGTGTGCCACATTTGAATTGCTTTTTCCTCATATTTTTTGTTGTTTCTTGCTTTAAACACTTGTCTGTAATACTGAAGTGGTTATTTTTCTTTTTTTTAAGGCTACATCAGCAGCATCTTAAATCAAAATCTGCATCTTCAATGAGGGTTTTATTTGTAAAACACCCACTCATGATATTCCTCTCCTAAGACTGATCCTCTCTCATCCCCATAAATTGAGTAGGGGAGCTGATGTGTACTCAAGTCTGTGTGTTTGAGAAGAATACACAATTAGTCTTCATAAACACCTGGCTGATTTCCACCCCTTCCCGAGTTCTGTGATTTAAAGCGAGTCTGTTATAACTATGCATGGATCTACGACTAGCTCTGTGCCAAAATTTTCACTATGCTGAGGTGTTCATATGTCCAAGTAGAAAATTACGGTACAGATGGTTCACTATATCACGTCATCCTAGCAGGTCCACACACCAACCTTTTTTTTTTTTTTTAAGGGGGGGGGGGGAGTTGTGGGAATGAGAGAATTATAATAGTGCTTAAAATCTGTACACATCTGGTCGAGCAGCACTGTAAAGATTGTGCAAAGGCTGTCCAGTAGTTTATTGTCCGAAGTCAGCTTACCTCAAGAGCAGGCTATTTGCATATTCAAGCCAATATTATTTTACGGCTATGTCCGGCAGGCTACACTGTTTACACAGTTGGTCTCATCCTGCCAGGAGTCGGTTCAAATCAAACAAATGTCCTTGGGCAACTGCTCAATTCCCTTTCGCACAACTGTGTGCCAGTTGCCCACAGGCTACCAGTTCCCATTAGTTAGAAATACGCATCTCCTCTGATCGGTGCTAAAGAGCTGTAGTGCCTAGCTCTTCTGTAGTGTTGTAGTGTGTAGTTCTGTAGTACTGTAGTTATTCTGTAGTGTGTAGCTCTTCTGTAGTGCTGAAGTGTGTAGTTCTTCTGTAGTGTGTAGCTCTTCTGTAGTGTTGTAGTGTGTAGTTCTGTAGTACTGTAGTTCTTCTGTAGTGTGTAGCTCTTCTGTAGTGGTGTAGTGTGCAGTACTGTAGTTCTTCTGTAGTGTGTAGTTCGTCTGTAGTGTGTGGCTCTTCTGTAGTGTTGTAGTATGTAGTTCTGTAGTACTGTAGTTATTCTGTAGTGTGTAGCTCTTCTGTAGTGGTGTAGTGTGTAGTACTGTAGTTCTTCTGTAGTGTGTAGTTATTCTGTAGTGTGTGGCTCTTCTGTAGTGTTGTAGTATGTAGTTCTGTAGTACTGTAGTTATTCTGTAGTGTGTAGGTCTTCTGTAGTGTGTAGCTCTTCTGTACTGTTTCAACGTGTAGTTATTCTGTAGTATATTATTCATCTAATAATGTGCCCCCACATTTTTCTGGAATACTCAAACAGTTGTCTGTCAAGGTGATAAAGAAAATCAATGTTGAAATTGAAATTGTTGAAAAGGTTTAGCAGCACCAATGAGAAGGCAGGCATCAAATATTCTGTTTGTCTGTCCTTGCTTCAGTCTCTGGCTAATACTCTGCCAGGACACAAATCAAACAGAATAATATAATTATTTATCAATTGTCAGAACTCCCTAACTTGTTTTGTCTGTGCAGGCATGCTTTACAGACTGCTAGGGTGGAATATCTTGAGAGAAAAGACCACTGTTTATGTTTGTGCTAGACTGATTAGAACACATTGTTCCTCTGGTGTCTTAAGTGAAATTTGATATTGATACTGCCCTCTAGAGACAGTGAATTAGTATGGCAGTGCTGGCTCCAAACAGCTGCAGTAGCCAGGGTTCATTTGCATCTGCACAATCTAATGCTTCTGGGGACAAGGACATTCCTTAGATATCTATGAGTCATGCTTTCCCTTTTTTCTTTATTATATTACAGTTGCTCTAGGTTACAAGCCATTTTACAGGTCAGCATGGGTAGAAAATTCTGAATTCATAGATATGATTCTGAATTCTGTCTCATCCAGGGGAAAAAAGTATATATATCATCTCGTCTACATCGTACAAAAACCTTGTATCTCCAAAAAGAAAGCTTTTGAGCGAATTAGAATTTTTTTCCATTAGTTTAAGTCTCCTCCTGAATATTTAAACTCCTGATGAAGTTTCAATATTAAATTACATTATACTTACAAGTTTTACTTTTAATTGAATATACCAGTTACAGGATCAAGTGCAATTCTTTTATTAGAAAAAGCATGGGGGCTGCTGGGTGGCTAATCCTGTTAAGGCACTGTTCTAGTATGTGGATGAGCCCCACAGTCTGCATGCTGTTAAGGCACTGTTCTAGTGTATGGCATATGAGCCCCATGGTCTGCATGCTGTTAAGGCACTCTTCTAGTGCGTGGATAAGCCCCATGGTCTGCATGCTGTTTATTTAACCTTTATTTAACCAGGCAAGCCATTAAGAACAAGTTCTTATTTACAATGGCGGCCTGGGTACATACACCATTCACTCACACACTCACACCTACAGGGCAATTTAGACTCTCCAATTAGCCTAAAGAGCATGTCTTTGGACTGTGGGAGGAAACCGGAGTACCCGGAGGAAACCCACGCAGACACGGAGAGAACATGCAAACTCCACACAGAAAGGCCCCGGCCGGGATTCGACAGTGCTATCCACTGCACCACCATGCCACTGTTAAGACACTGTTCTAGTGTGTGGATGAGCCCCACGGTCTGCATGCTGTTAAGGCACTGTACTAGTGTGTGGATGAGCCCCATGGTCTGCATCCTGTCGAGGCACTATTCTAGTGTGTGGATGAGCCCCGTGATCTGGTACTGAATCCAGACCGTACAAGTGCTGACTGTGGCCAGCAGCCCCACGGGGCGACGTTAATTGGTATTAGCCCCAGCCAGGGAGGGAGGGATTCCACCCGCCACAATGTCCATGTGTCATCGCACACCAGCGTCCCCCGCTAGTCAATCGGGCGGCCATGATCTGCCAGTAAAAAGCTGCGCACAAAATGTCTTCCTCCTACAAGCTTAACTTGTAGTCTGGGATGGGAAAAGAAGCGGCAGCTGACATCATGTTTCAGAGGAGAGTGCGTGCTCGTCTACGCTCTCCCAAATTGACAGCAGAGGTTTCCGTCCGACTATAAGAAATGATTGGACATTCCAAATTGGGAGAAGAAAGAGAAAAAGCATGATACATAAGAATGGACAGAGGTATGCCGGGACCTTATGGACCCTAAACGCCACTCCACTGAACATAATTCAGTGCATTTCTGTGACACCTTTGCCGCTCCCTCTATAAATCAATTCTGCAAATGTAAGAGGCCCAGCTGGAATGCACACAAGTCTAAAGTGCACCGTGTGATTTTCAGTAAAACTTTATTAAAACCATTATGCACAAGCTGTCTGGATGGATTCTTTGAAAGACATAGTATATAGTGTCGCAGCCGCCCGGAGGCATGGAGAGGGTTGGTGATTGAGGGGCGGTACATAGCAGCCTGCTGGTTCCACCCCGCACCTTAAAGGGAAATCCGGTGCTGTCTGAGCACACTTGACACATGTTTTCCGGAATCATGAGATAAATAATATAATATAATATATGCCATTTAGCAGACGCTTTTATCCAAAGCGACTTACAGCAGTGAATGCATACATTTTTCTGTATATTTGGTCCCAATGGGAATTGACCCCACAACCTATGCATTGCCAATGCCATGGTCTACCTACTGAGCTGCACAGAACCTGAAATAAAAGACGCACCTGTGTTCTACACCGGCACAAAGTACCGGAAGGGAAAAGCACACAGTAGGATTGAGAAAGAGAATTGTGTTTTTGGATTGCTTACTGGATTAATTTGGATTGTTTTGAGAACCCTGTTTGTTTACCGACGATTGACTGTTTTGAAGACCTGCATTGGATTTACGACTTTTGGGATTACGGACAACGACAACGAGAAAGGATTACGGACTCTATTTGTTTGCTTTCCCCCCGTCTTCCCCATTTGTTGTAAGAATTGCCTTAATAAATTTCCCTTGTTTCCTATTTGCCGTTGTATGTTGATTTTATTATTGATCTTTGGCTGCATTGCAACCCAAAACCCCTGATCCTACCACAATAGTATATATATATATATATATATATATACACACACTCAGTGGCCACTTTAGTAGATACACCTTTCTAGTACTGGGTAAGACCCCCCTTTGCCCCCAGAACAGCCTGAATTCTTCATGACATGGATTCAACAAGGTGCTGGAAACATTTCTTAGAGATTCTGGTCAATGTTGACATGATAGCATCACGCAGTTGGTTCAGATTTGTCGGCTGCTTATTCATGTTGCGAATCTCCCATTCCACCACATCCCAAAGGTGCTCTATTGGACTGAGATCTGGTGACTGTGGAGGCCATTGGAGTACAATGAACGCATTGTCATGTTCGTGCAACCAGCTTGAAATGACATGTGCTTTGTGACATGGTGCATTATCCTGCTGGAAGTAGCCATTAGAAGATGGGTAGATTGGCTGGGAATGCACATGGTCAGCAACAAGACTCAGGTAGGCTGTGGCATTTAAACAATGTTCAATTGGTATCAAGGGGCGTAATGTCTGCCAAGAAAACATTCCCCACACCATTACACCACCACCATAAGCCTGAACCGTTGACACAGTAGTTTCTGAGATACCCTGTCTGGCAATAAATAATTCCACAGTCAAAATCACTTAGATCACATTTCTTCCCCATTCTGGTCTGAACAACAACTGAACCTCTTGACCATGTCTGAATGCTTTTATGCATTGAGTTTCTGCCACATGATTGGCTGATTAGATAATTGCATTAACGAGCAGGTGTACAGGTGTACCTAATAAAGTGGCCACTGAGTGTATATATACACAGGTGTGTGTGTATCCAAAAAAGTTAAAACACTTTAATTAATGAGAGACACAAAGTATATTAAAAGCTGGTGCTTCCACAGAAGTGAGGAGAAGAGTTGAGTTAATTAATGCTAATTAGCATGCTCACAGTGGTGCCTAGGCAGGCCTGTAATCACGGCTAGCATGGCTAAAACACCTCAGTGAATTAGAAAGAAGGCTGGTTGTACAGGCCCTGTTCGACAGGAGCTTCAGTACTGAGCTCATCAACAAAGGGCAACTGTGATCAGAAGGGCATTCTCCTGGATTGTGATGTCCACGCATTAGTTCAAGGTTCAAGGCTAAACAGGCAAGTGTCTCTAAATCAACTGACTGCAAATTTCAATTCAGAACAGTCCATCGAGAACTCAACAGAGCAGGATACTATAGTCTGGTTCATACTGGTGTTTCCACCTTTTTGGCCACTACCTATATATAGGGTCAACACCAAAATGAGTAAAAAAGGGCTGTATAAAATAAACAATGCAGGTAATGAGCTATATTGCATGCTCAAAAAATGTGTGTGAGGATCATTGGTCAGGTAGTGAATTTGAAGGAAAGGCACACAAATGAAGACAAAATATCTTTCTCATGAAGCCAGGGATATGGTAATGGCAGGGTGGCAAGACAAAATAAATTACTTAAAATAACATCTCAAAGCCTGTCTGGAGTTTGCTAGAGTGTGGGAATGATCCATCTAAGATGTGGTAAAAGATTTTGTGGTCAGATGAGACTAAAATTGAGCTCTTTGGCCAAAATGCAAAGTGTTATGTGTGACGCAAACCTAACACTGCCTATGCCCCACATAACACCATCCCTGGTGAAGCACGGTGGTGGCAGTATCATGCTATGGGGATGCTTCATAGGGACTGGGAAACTTGCCAGATTAGGAGGAATAATGGATGGAGAAAAGTATAGGCAAATACTGCAAGAAAATCTATTTCAATCTCCCAAAAAACTGAAGTTGGGGTAAAAAAGCACAACGGTCCAAAGCACAGGACCAAAGCTAAAATGGAGTGGATAAAGAAAAACAAGGTGAATGTCCTTGAGTGACCCAGTCAAAATCCTAACCTGAACATGACCTGAATCTGTGGCACAGCTTGAAAATTCCCATCCATAAGCAAATTTCCAAGCAACTTGAGAGAGCTGGAGCAGTTCCGCCAGAATTAATGGGTGAAAATCACCTCCAACCAGTGTGGTCTTAAAGCTTTTAATTAATTTCTTTGAACATGTGAGTTGGTGAGCTTTGAATAAAAAATATTGAATTGAAAAAAATGTGTACGTATCCTTGGAAATATTTCCAAGGGTCCGAGTACTTTTGCAAGGCACTGTATATATTGAAAATGTGCTTTGTTCACCATACACATGGAATGTTGTGGCAAATGATTAGCCATTGGTTCCTTGTGGAGAACGGACCAGTGCCAATGCAAACATGGTCTCCCCTGCCAGGCTATGAGCCTGACAAACATATCACTCTGATGTGGTATAACTTCACCCAACATCCGAGGATGTACTTTGCTAATAAACCAATGGCCAGATACTGCTATCGAGTGGGTGTGTGAAATAATAAACTGCCTAAGCCAACCAAATCCACCATCAGAAATCTGCTGGTACCAATCAGAATATGGGACGCCTAGGCCAGAAAAGGTACCAAAGTTATCCAGATGCTCTATCAAAGATTGAACGTCTGAAGTCAAAACTAATGCAAACTTTGCTTCTAAACTGAATTTTTTCACTAATCACTTGGATCCACAAAATAAATGTCCATTCAGTCACATCATCTTCCCCTGCAGCAGTACTCTTCCTAAATGTGTAAACATTTTCAAATGGAAATCAAGGGCTGCCAAATACCAAAATTTGGCGAATTATAATACGCAATTTAAATGCGTCAGTGTTTAATGCACGCAAATTAAATATGTCAGTTCACAAACACTGCCGCAGATCATTTTCCAGGCAATCGCTCTATACATGTACTTGTTAGCTGCTGTTTTCATATTTGTGAGGGAAAATCAGGGAGCCAACGCACCTGGTCTTCATTCTGTGCCACTTCACCCACAGTCATGTCTGCAAGAATGGAGTAAACAACTTAGCATTCAGGCATTTTATTCTTTCTTGTGGAAATAAAAAAGTTAACAAAACAATTAAGCCAGCAAATGGCCCAATAATGTATTCTGTCTCCAGTAAGAAGCTATTTGTAAAATGAACAAAATTAAACATTTTCAGTGATGACCACACCCCTCAGATATGACCCCTCCACATCTGTCTAGTGCAGGGGTCGGCAACCTGTAACACTCAAAGAGCCATTTGGACCCGGTTTCCACGGAAAAGTAAACACTGGGAGCCGCCAGTGGCGTAGTGGGGGGGGATTTTCGTCCGCGAGGAAATTTTGAACTACAAATAAAATACACTTCAATTGGATACTTATAATTTATTTTCCCAAGCCACGCGGAGCCGCAGCATAAGGGTGAAAGAGCCGCATGCGGCTCCGGAGCCGCAGGTTGCCGACCCCTGGTCTAGTGGATAGCAAATGGTCCCCACTTTGGACCTCTTCAGACTCCATTACCACTAATTGTCATCACCACCACTTTCATGTCCAATACTGCATTTTGTAATATGTAATATGTAGATGACTGTCCCCAAAACAAAAACAAAAACCACACCTAAGTTGTCCTTCCTTGTGTTACAGGTACGGTTTGCAGCTGCCAACGATTGTCTATTACTGTATCACGACACTGATCTCTGGCGCGGACTATGATTAATCTTACCATGTATTAATGCACTTTTTGTAAGTCGCTCTGAATAAGAGCATCTGCTAAATGCCTAAAATGTAAAATGTAAGTGTTGGACCAAGCCCGTAGATTGAAGGCAGCAGGAAGAGGGCGGATAACTGTTTTCCAGAGTGAAAGCCTGACTACGATGAGAAAAAAGAGAATTTCTGACTACACTTAATCTTTACTTTCATTTGTAGGCATGAATTTATGAGCTGTAGTTTATATACCCAAGTGTTTATACACAAAATTGCCTTTAAACGGCAGTAAACTGCCCACTTGACAAATTTCATCCGGAGTTAAAACATGGTTATAATCTGTAGGTTCCATGGTATTGTGGGCTACGAAAGAGAAATTGCTCTACAGATAAAATATGGTGGCTACCTGCCAAGAATTCTATCATTTTACTTAGTCAAATTATTTGTTTTGATATTATCTGTCCAAGTAATAGTTCTATCTTTGAACTAAAGTGGGTTTTGGAACATCTTTCCCCCTAAATCACACCATAAAGTTTCAGCATCATGTTCTTAAATATATCATTGATGCAACGGTCTTTTATGCTGTTCGGACACTTCGTTTTTATAATACGGTATACGAGAGAGGGACAGTATGTTGATATTGAGTTATTGGTTCAGGGTCCTTTCAATATTTAATTGTAACAAAGTGGCCTGTACTCTAACCTAGGTCCCCATCTGGGGTCTGTTCTTTCTCTCTCCCCTCCCCAAACATCAAAGGGAAACTCCTTGGGCAACTAAAAACCTACTGATTGTCACATGCTAATATCCATAAACAATGGTAAGCTGTTCGACTGTTCCCTATCGCTGACAAGTTTTTTTACTCCTCTGAAGGAACACCAGAACATTCCACCCAAGTATGTCGAATATTGGAGCTGGCTTTGTCAGCAAGACCCAGAGGGATAACACTTTGTCCCTTTGGAGTTCCCTAAAGTTGAATGCCATAACGTTCACTATTGTTGAAATTTGAATTAGTGATGTTCAATTGACAACATCAATTGGATGTCTTAATCTCATGTAAGTAATGGTTGTTTGGAATTTACATTTTCCAGACCGAACCAGATAAAAGCGTCCATCTGAGGTCTGTGTGTCACATGGCCTGAAAAAATACATTTCACTACCGGTTGGACTTGACAATTATCATTTACAAACCTCACCTCTATTGTTGAAATCAGGAATACATTTCCCATTGTTAGATGTTTTTAATATCTAAGCTGTATTACTTTGTAACATATATGTGTTCGGCCTCCTTCAAACAGGCTTTAAGTAACAACTATTTTGATCTCAATATCATGGTGCTTAGCTCTGCTTTCGACAAGCTAGAGTAAATTTTTTGAAAAAGTTACTGTATCAGACCTTAGATAAACCAGTCCTTGCCGTAAATTAACTGGACCCCTGTATATGACAGGAGAGGAAGTTTAGAGTTAAGTTTTGGTTTGGTTTGAGTTTGGAGAAGATAAGTTTTCTTTTTTTATTTTGTGGTACTTTGTTGTGCGTCATTACATCTTTTATCTTTTCCCTCTTTTGTTTTGTTTCTTTGCACTGGAAGTGGGTAATTCTCTAACAATGAGTCATTCACTTACCCGAGAATGCAATGGTCTTTCTCTCTGGTATTGACTCAAATCAATCAAGACTATTATATACTAGTCCATGTATGTGACTAAAGTAATTTGACAATGGTCAGGTTGAAGGATTAAGGTCTATATACCATACCTTATATGGTATAGTAGCCTCAGCCCAGGTGACAAAGAAGGAGAAAAACAGGTACTCTGTGATATGGACAGATTTTTATGGAGAGTGATTTAACAGGGAATCTTACCAGGGAAATTTCAAAAGGACATGCCCTTGGTGAGACTCAGGGCTACACTGTACACAGTTAAGCCTTCTGTCTCACTAAGTGTCAGTCTTAAGTTTCCCTGGTAAGGTACATTTTTGTAGTCGCTTCAGGTGGACTAAGTTCCACAGGGGACTTTAGTGTTATCTCCATCTCCAGTTGCTCTCAGCAGCCAATACATGACAAGGTCATTTATACATTTTCCCTCTGCCCTTTCAACAATTCTCCATTCATTCTGCCTCCTTCCCTCTGCCTTGGGAAGTGGGGGGAGGGGGTGCATGGTGTGGTGTGGCATCTGTCTGCCAGGCAAACGTGCAGCAGTCTCCCTAACATCCTTGCCCAACTGGCACTCCCTGTAGGCAGGGTTCAACTTGTGCATCAGATCTCGTGCGGGTTGCCCAAGTTCACGAGTTCAAACGATATATATTTTCTTAATTGATGCCACTTGGTCTGTGATAATCGGTAAGTGCGCATGCGTGGAACAACTGCAATGGGATCAGACTATCGGGGCCCTGGGCGATATCTACAGTCCCATCGCTTACGGTGTGCTGATTACTTGTAAGTGTTGTTATAAACTGAATTAGAATTTCAATATCACAAGGGCTGCTCAGGTGAGCTTTAAAGTCCGGGGAATACATGGAAAGCGCTGAAAGGAAATTGGGTCAGGACTTGGCATATTTGTTCTCTCCTTCAGAGTGGGCCTGTGTTTGCTCAACTGAGAAACTGCAGAGAAGGAAAAAAAATCAATACCATTCATTTGCTTATTACAGGAAAATGTGTTGTTTCCTAGCAGAGCATTATCATTGATTTTGGTACATATAATGTGCTAATTCTCACACATTTTAGAATTCCTCTTAAGGTATCTTAAAAACGTGCTTGTTTGAATGTCCGGGAGAGGTTTTATGCAAGTTAACAATGGTGGTGGTGATTAACAGCAATAAAGCTGGTACAGTAGAAGAGGCACTGACTTAATGATAAAACAGCAGTGCGACACTAAGGGAAGGAACCTGTGACCTTTGAGTAACAGACTGAGCTTACTGACCTCTACAGTATACTGTAGCATGCCTGCCATAGACACACATTACTCCTCATTACAAGGAAATGTATCTGTGACAAGCAATGTTGCAAAAAATCTTTTGACTTTTTTGCACATACTGTCTTTGCTTTAATGGGACACACTAATAAGATAATATTTTGTAAAGTTTATCGGCTGACAAGGCGTATCAGCTAATTCGACTTTATACAAAGCCAAAGTCACTGCAGAAACGGATATCACACCATGTCCTTTATTACAAAGTATAAATGATGGCTACATTCAGCTCAATTTCAGTTGCAATCAAAACAAACAGCAGTACACACATCAGAATTCACATAGCTCCGCTAAAGATGAACTAAATGTTATATATATATACAGTGCATCCTGAAAGTATTCACATCGCTTCACTTTTTCCACATATTGTTAGGTTACAGCCTTATTCCAAAATTGATTAAATTCATTTTTTTCACAGAATTCTACACACAATACCCCATAATGACAAAGTGAAAAAAGTTTGTAATACATTTTTGGAAATGTATTAAAAATAAAAAATAAAAATAACACATGTACATAAGTATTCACGCCGTTTGCTATGACACTCAAAATTGAGCTCAGGTGCATCCTGTTTTCACTGATCATCCTTGAGATGTTTCTAGAACTTCATTGGAGTCCACCTGTGGTAAATTCAATTGATTGGACATGATTTGGAAAGGCACACACCTGTCTATATAAGGTCCCACAGTTGACAGTGCATGTCAGAGTAAAAACCACACTCAAAATGGCGTGAATACTTATGTACATGTGATATTTTATATTTTTATTTTTAATACATTTGCAAAAGGACCCCCCTTTGCCCCCAGAACAGCCTGAATTCTTTGTGGCATGGATTCAACAAGGTGCTGGAATCATTCCTCAGAGATTCTGGTCCATGTAGACATGATAGCATCACGGAGTTGCTGCAGATTTGTCGGCTGCACATTCATGTTGCGAATCTCCCATTCCACCACATCCCAAAGGTGCTCTATTGGACTGAGATCTGGTGACTATGGAGACCATATGACTACACTGAACTCATTGTCATATCCGTGGAACCAGCTTGAGATGACGTGTGCTTTGTAACATGGTGCATTACCCTGCTGTAAGTAGCCATTAGAAGATGGGTAGACTGTGGCCATACAGGGATGCACATGGTCAGCAACAAGACTCAGGTAGGCTGTGGCATTTAATTGGTATTAAGGGGCCTAATGTGTGCCAAGAAAACATTTCCCACACCATTACACTACCACCACCAGCCTGAACCGTTGACACAAGGCAGGATGGATCCATGGATGCATGTTGTTTACGCCTAATTCTGACCCTACCATCTGCATGTCGCAGCAGAAATTGAGATTTGTCAGACCAGGCTATGTTTTTCCAATCTTCAACTGTCCAGTTTTGGTGAGCCTGTGCCTACTGTAGCCTCACTTTCCTGTTCTTAGCTGACAGGAGTGGAACTCGGTGTGGTCTTCTGCTGCTGTAGATCATCCACTTCAAGGTTCGACGTGTTGTGCATTCAGAGATGCTCTTCTGTATACCACTGTTGTAACACGTGGTTATTTGAGTTACTGTCACCTTCCTGTCAGCATTTTTCGCCCACAGAACTGCCGCTCACTGGATGTTTTTAGTTTTTCACACCATTCTCTGTAAACTCTAGACTGTTGTGTGTGAAAATCTCATGAGATAAGCAGTTTCTGAGATACTCACACCACCCCGTCTGACACCAACAATCATTCCACGGTCAAAGTCACTTAGATCACATTTCTTCCCCATTCAGATTTTTGGTCTGAACAACAACTGAACCTCTTGACCATGTCTGCATGCTTTTATGCATTGAGTTTCTGCCACATGATTGGCTGATTAGATAATTGCATTAATGAGCAGGTGTACAGGTGTACCTAATACAGTGGCCACTGAGTGTGTATATACACAGGTGTGTGTCTAGCCAAATAAGTTAAAACACTTTAATTAATGAGAGACACAAAGTATATTGAAAGCTGGTGCTTCTACGCAAGTGAGGAGAAGAGTTTAGTTAATTAATGCTAATTAGCATGCTCAGAGTGGTGTCTAGGCAGGCCTGTAATCACGACTAGCATGGCTAAAACACCTCAGTGACTTAGAAAGAAGGCTGGTTGTACAGGCCCTGTTCGACAGGAGCTTCAGTACTGGTGTACCTAATAAAGTGGCCACTGAGTGTATATATATATATATATATATATACTGTATACAGTATATGTGTGCGTGTGTGTGTAAGGACTAAACCAAGATCTCAGGATATATACCCTGGCCTGGGGTAGTGCTGTGGCCATGCCGTTTCTACCCCAGAAATTCGAATATATCTTGAAAATGCACAGCTGGAGTGGTTTATTCTGCTTACTTGACACAAAATATATTAAAATGCAAAAGTATTAAAAATTCAAACCTTTATGTAAAAATGATATTTTGGCATGTGTAAATCCGCCAAGAAATATAGTTCGTCATTTGCCCAGGTTCAGTAAGAGATGAAAGCGCTCATAACTTGCACAGTAGATGGCAGCAATGGGCCAAAAAGGACCAGCCATAAATCAAAATTAAACTTTTTTATAAAACTGTTTTGGAAATGGACATTTATTAGGTCACATCCTTGTTGTCAAGAACACAAACAGAATTATAGCAACAGTACTATTAGCTTGAGTCAGGATCAGCTCAAAGTAGTAATGAAGGTGAAGATAAAAAAATAAGTTAACAGCGGTAGCGTTAGCTAGCTAACACGAATGACATAATTTAACAAGCTTGTAAACGACCAATGTACAGTACGTTGTAGTAGCGAGCTGATTTAGCTGGCTAGTTTCGTTACCTAACGATGCATAAAGGCAGCTTGCTATCGGAATTCGTGGGACTCGTACAGTAGCCGAGGAGCTAAAACAAGTTAATTTTGGTGTTAGCTGAGGTTAGAGACCTTTTCATGTATGTAATAGGCTACATAGGTTTCTAATATGTCTGGCAAACAACTTACACTGTATAATTAAATATGCAAAGTTTCTTGCAGACATTTTTGTTAGCAATGGATAGTAAATTCGTTAGCTAACTATCTAGATTACAAGATAATTTGTGTACTAAATTACTAGCCAGGCACGTTAGCAATCTAACGGTTAATGTAATTGATAACTTAAGTGCCAGACGTGTTAGAGTAGCTATCTAGCTAGCACTAAGTAGCCTACTCCAGTTCTACCTGTACAGTATGATTTAAAGTTAGCAAGTTGGTGTGGGAGTCGCTGTAGCCAAATTCGCTTAAAGAGGCAAAAGTTATAGATTTTGTCTGGCTAACTAGCAATATACATTTCTGATTAAGTTAGAACGCAATTCCACTAATTGCAATCTTTTGATCTAAGCAAACGAGTCCTGTTGCTTTAGCTTTCCCACATATACTTTCTTGTCCATTGTCTGGACATTTATTTCGTAATTTGACATATCTGTAGATGAGCTGCAGAGTCCGTTTGAATTTGGATCCTGATCGTACAAATGAGAAGAAGTTCCGGTGCTGAAGTAACCATGATTATTGTTTATTCAGCGCTTGTCTTTGTGTGAATTAATATGGAACTTTTTTTGAGAAGTGAGAACAATTTCCCGCGCGTATACATGATATATACTCACGGCTGTTAGCAAATCAGAATCGAGTATCCATCCAAGCCGATATATCACCACTTTATACAGTAGATAAGCATGTCATGACACTTATTAATAAGACAGCCCTTTAAACGTCAGATGAATCAAAGAGTCCTATGAATTTTTAATAACAGGCGTGTAGGCTAGTTGTTAAATCTAAATTCCAAACTAAAATCCCTAAAATCCCCCCCCCGAAGCAAGGTTATTCAGCTGAACTGTATGATAAAAATATAAAATATAAAAATATATCCACTCGTTTTAAAGTTGCTCTGGATAAGGCGTCTTCGGCGTATACATAAGCAAACAATTAATAATGACACCGTGAGCCACTACGGCCTGTGCCACTGCTTGTGGTAGAGTCGTATTCCTTTGCGACGTGTGTGTCCCTGTGGTCTACGCAAAATAATGTCAAACGCTCGTTAAATAAGACCGCTCCATAGATTGAAAATAAATCTGGGCAAAAAAACAACAAAAAAAAACAATGAAGTGCAAACATTAATAACAGTCTCGTGTTCCACTTATAAAATCGTAATTATTCACCATTCCCTTATCCCCCCTTTTTGTGCAATTTACCTGATTAATGGATAATAGTAATAATAATAATTGTTATTATTATAATCCGTTGGACTAAAGGACAGTATAACATCAATTATGAGTGAAGTGTGTGTGTGTGTGTGTAAGAGAGAGAGAGAGAGAGAGAGAGAGAGAGCTAGAGAGAGAGAGAGAGAGAGTGGGAGAGAGAGAGAGAGAGAGAGAGAGAGAGAGAGTGCTAGAGAGAGATAGAGAGAGAGAGAGAGAGAGAGAGAGAGAGAGAGAGAGAGAGAGAGAGAGAGATGAGCATTGAGTGAAACGCGTTTCCTCCAAATCTGTTGCTGTGTTTAATCCTCCGCTGCAGTATTGCAAGCCGCAGAATGCGTGAAGGGAACATTTTCAAACGCACCTTTGAGCAATTTATTTGACACAGTCAATTATTCTGTTTTCTTTTAAAACGCTAATATTTTACCATCTTTTAACTGATATTTTGATTTGCACCATGAGCTGTTTGTGGGGAGCACCCGATCTCATACCTTTGGAATGGTGGGCATCAAGCAGTCGAGGAATGGAGAGCTTCTAAAAGCTGATGGAGTTCGGGATTTATTGCAAAATACTGGAAAGATGACCGTCTTTTCATTGTGTTTCCTCCTGTGCGCAGATCTACTTGATTTAGCCTTTGGTAAGTCTCTCACTTTTAACATGGCATTCATTCCATCGTGAGACTGTTTTATAGTGAGTTTTCCTAATTCGGGGCGCAAAAAGACACGGAGCAACGGTGTCGTTTTCGGGTTGAATATAGACGCCTGTTTGCTGAATTCTTTTCGCAGGTGCCCTGTGAAGTGTTAATGGAAACATGTCTTCAAATCAGGAACATGTATCTTGGGGGAACAAATTCAAAGTGGTTTCTGCGGTGAGAAAATGTTGAAATCGCTCTGATTGCCACACAGTTACGGTGTATTTTCTCTGTGTGTTTGTAAAATGTGCTCCTGTCAACTTTTCCCTTTGCGGTTCAAATCTAACGATTCGATGTTTATTCAGTATTATTCGGAGGGTGGGAGCTAGCTGCCGCTGCGGACGGCAAATGCTTATTAAGTATCCACAGAGCAATGCCTTACTAAATTGCACGCATTGTGTCATATGCTGTATCGGGGAGTCGTTGAGGGACAGTGGGCTTTATTGAAATGTTGAAGAGCATGTGAAACGCAAGCATGCCATGCTGGATGTTGGTTATTCATTCATTGCTGGTCTGGTACAAGTCAAAGCTAAGTCTAAGAGTTGAGAGAAGGTCATTAACGGTTCACTGAAGGAGGGAAAATCCTGTTGCTGCGCAGTATTCGCTTGTTCTGTGTCTGAGTGTATAATAGCTGGTTACTAATTTAAGTTATTATAGGTATTTTTTTATCTCTCGACGAAGGGAATGGCTTATAGTCATTCCATTTAAAAGTGGCTCAAGCATAATGCCTTCTGAGCAGGTGCCCTGCGCTTGAATTACCGTGAATAACATCGAAATAGCTCATTTGGCTAGCTCAATTGTAACTTTGAAATACAGCTATCCTGACTGAGCGTGATAATCCGTTTTGTATTGCAATATATGGGTGGGGATCCTTAGATGTGTGGCCCCACTCTTTGTCTCGTAGGTACCAGCAAGCCACAGAACACGATTTAACCTTGATGTTGGTCACTTACGTGGCTGCAAATGACTGAAAATGTGGTATTAAATGCACAACCGCAGAGCAGATGGAAATTACACGCAGGTAAATCAAGTTTCTTCATTATATTCCGTGCGCACCCTTCGCGACTCTGTCCTGCTTTTCTCTTCATCTCCTGTTTGCAACATAGCCTAGATGTGACTGAAGCGTCTCCCTTTGAGTTCAATCCCTATTGGAGCGCGCGAACAGTCGATTCACAAGCAGACGTGGGGCCTAAATCTATTATACTATAAATATTTAAATAATTATCTGATGTAGTCTGCTGGAATCTTTGCTCCAAGTAGGCGCAGTGTTTTTTAAACAAACAAACAAACAAACAAACAAACAAACAAACAAACAAACGAACATATTTCAACCTCTGTCGAAATTTCAATTGATGTGTACAAAAAAGGCAGAGCAAGTACATTTGTATGTTTATAAGCACTTGACAGTGGAAGTGCGGCTTTTGGGGCTCCCGGATTGGCTGTTATGGGTGGTCAGGGAGCATCATGTGCCAGTAGGAATTACAAGTGAATTAAAATCCTCTGCATTTTTACAGCTACTGTTCATATCAATTTACATCCTCCTCCTTTACTTGCATTCTGGGAAATTTGTGTAAAATTAGAAAATAAAATGTCATCAATTTAGTGTCAATTGCATTGGCAGTTTTGTTGAAACTGTGTAGCAGGGGCTTTAAGATTGAATGAACTTTGCTGAACAGGACTCCATCCTTTTCACTGACTCCTTTCCATACACCTCCATGGACTATTGATGTACAGCAAAATTGTAATTCTCAGAAGGATATTCCTCTGAACAATTTCGATGTTCTTTTTGGAGTGATAAATCAGAAGCGTACTACAAGACCTGTGAGCGCAACAATGAGCAATGACTCTATCCATGTGTCCAAATGATGGAATTATGATTCTAACTAAAATAAAGGTTGTTGAATGTAGGTTCCCAACTTCTCACTGTGCTCTGTAGTCTTAACTTATTAACTTATTAAGTTCAGCATCAGTGATCGAACCTGGATGGGTTTAATAATTATGGCTTGAAGCCTGAAACCAGAGGAAGCATGCACTCAGTAATTGCTTGAGCATACTGTCGGTTGGGTTGTATTAAGCCTTTTTTTTGGAACTAGCTTAATGAAACAGCAGAAATGTTAGAAGAGTGTAGGATTGGCATGCAGTACCACAAAACAACCAGCTTGATGTGACCTCACACACAAATCAGACTTAATCAAAACTGTGTCAGTCATGGTTTGGTGTTTAATGTGCTGTAGAGTCTGTGCACGTCTGGACCAAAGAAAAAATGCAAAGAATGAAATGACTTAGCCAGGTAGCTAGCCCTAAAATCTCTGGATTTGTGTTCAGTGTTCCTGTAAATTTCAAATTAAAATTAAATCAGTTGAGGTCTTTGTGACAGTATTTGAATTCATAGTTCATATGATCACACAGCATTGCTACAGTAGATGCAATTGCGTTTAAGAAACGTTTTCATTGCATGGACTTTTAAAACAAACACAATACTCATGTGACACACTATGATGCATTGTCACAGGTAACTAACTTATAATGTAATGTTTCATGTTGACCTCAAACCTGTCTCTGGGATAGGTTTTTATTTAAGCCTAGAAGGCAAATGGATCATTTATAGTGGGAAGGCAAAGGCTTGCCAATTTCCATCCTTTAAAAAAATAAATGTAAAACCTTAATATTTGTAAGTTAATAGCAGTATCAGCTTAGATAGCGATATAGCATTATTGTAAAGTTTTCACTGATTCCATCATACTATTAAGCTTTTTAAGTAGCTTTGATAGGGTGTTGTGCTTTTTGTCACAAATGTGTAATATAAACAGTGACCCAGTTTGCAACTGGAGGCCTTGCTTTTGTGATCGATTTTAATTGACTCAAGATTTCAATTGAGTAGCCAACTTAACAAAGATCTAAACATAATTTAACAACCCTGAATTTAACACTTGAGTTAGGTTTAAATATACTGACTTGACCATCTTTGACATGATAGTTGTTTTGTTGTTGTTTGTTTAGTTTAGTTTAGTCTCATACGGGTGGAAGCTCCAAGATACGAATGAATCGGGAATGCAGGTCGTTCAGAACACTAAAATTTTCATAACTTTGAAAGTGGTGTCAGTCTTAAGAAGGTGAGTCATTTATTCATTGGAGTTGTTACTTGCATAACGGTAGCCTTATTTTTATTATTTTTAAATAGGCTACTCTATAATACTTAGTGTAATTAAATTGTCATGCTTCTTTGCAGGTATCAGGTTTTTGTGAGTTCACAGCCAGGCCCATGACAAATTGTATTTGCTGTGCAGGAGCTAGTTTTGGTGTACGCCTTACAGGCAGGTCGATGATGCATCACTGAGTAGATTCAATGTGATTAGCATTTCGCTTTGCTATGCCCGCCTTCTCAGAGCTCAGGAGCAATTTCTGTGCTGTGGCTTGATTTGTCCAGAAGGAGCACTTAAACGGGTCGAAACTTGGCAAAGTTGGGGGGAAAGGGAAGCTGTGCATGCCTTCTACCTTTTTGAATGGCAATGAAATCCTCTATGAAGAGTAATATATGCATTAATTTAAGCAATTTCTTACTGAAAGATCAACGATGCAACATAAAGATGCATAATTAATTTGTGTGTAGTACTGTGTTGCATGGTTGGGGAATCACTGCGTGTAGAGTTGCAAGACGAGCAGCTGAGCTTCAACGATTTTATAGTGTTGGTGACATATGGGCGCGTGCTGGATGCTTTACAAGGAATCAGATACCATTTTGTTTTGGGATTTGAAACACCTTGGGGATCAATTTAACGCTATTGATTCACCCTTACAGCAGCTGGAGCTTTCTGGTCTTCTTTACAAGATTAGCTGGTTTTATGTATGTGCATGTATGTCCAAATTGGTTCCTGTTATGTGCTCAAAGGCAGGGAACAGGAGCCTTCCAAGCAATGCTTTCCTAAAGCATCAACTGCTACTTACAAAATCACCATTCCAGTAAATTGGAACTAATAAAAAGCATGTTTTAAATTGCTTCACTTCACTTGGGTGTTAAATGCACATTGCAGCGAGTTTATGTGTCTTGGTTTACTTGAGGGCATTTTTGCTTAACACTGATGTAACCATTAGCAAGACCAAGGGGTCAAACCCCTTTGCAAGCCGTGCTCCCCAGCAATAGATTCAGTTCCGTGTGCAGATCTTTTGGGAGAGGGTGATCCCCTCCCCCCCAAAGTGAAATATTATACACTATACCAGTATTTCAAAATGAGAATATTCTCTTTGGTGGTTACACTACAGTAGAATAGATAGTGGACTAACACTGGGTAACAGAATCATCTGCTTGGAATTATATTATACTTTATCTTGTGCTTATACTATATTTAGCTATATCAGATCAGCAGGCAGCATTGCAATACTGATTGAATTTTGTAGGTCTGAATTTTAAACAACGTTTATATTAAACTCAAAACACAAAATTTCTCAGTACTCTCATGATAACTAGTCTGATTTGTATATTTTAATATAACATCAGAGGATGAGACTTGGCTCATATGCACTGTAGGCTACTAGTAACTAGCTAGCTAACTAGCTATGCACATTTACATTACTGTAACCTGTGTGACTGTGTTAGCTAGTCAAAGACAGTACAAACATTAAAACTTAACCAGAGTCTCACATTTAGCCATGAATTAAGCTATTTAGAATTTATGGACTTGACTCAGGTTGATCCGCTATTGTTTATGCTTATCTCGCTAACTAACTAGCTAGCTCACCAGAGGCACTTGACAAACTTGTCATATCCAGTGAAAAAATCATTTTTCACAGTGATTTAAACATGATGTGTTGGCCCATTTCCCTTTTTGTTGTGAATAACAATGAACACCAACAAAGAGGATACTCATTGGAGTCGGGGCACCAGTTGGGGCACCAGTCAACATTCCACCAGTCAACATTCAGTTGAGGATGAAAAAAACAACATCAGCAGGGAGGGCACTTGGCAACTCGGAGGGCGAAGAGGCAGGGAGGGCACTTGGCAACTCGGAGGGCGAAGAGGCAGGGAGGGCACTTGGCAACTCAGAGGGCAAAGAGGCAGGGAGGGCACTTGTCAGCTCAGAGGGAAGAGGCAGGGGCTTGAGCAGTGGTAAAGCACTATCTGTGCCCGTGCCTACATTTGGCAGTGAGTGCTGTGAATGTAACACAGCTACGTTTTTGCTTGTGTAAGCGTCAACATTTACAGCTAAACTTCCAGTGAAAAGCAACTTTAGACAAGGATTATTATTATTATCTTGTGAAAGATATTCAAAACGAGTTAACTGAGAAAACACTGAGGGAGAATGCTTTAAAATGATTAACAGACGAATGAGGAATGTGTAGAGCTTGCGTCCTGCTTTGAGAACTGTGGATGATTAAATCGGGATACTCTGGAATGCCTGATCTTACCCGTGTTAGATTAACAACAATTCAATCAAGACAGGCAGCTAGTGCCCAAAAGGAAATGCGTTTTTTTTCTCTCTCTTACATATACAGATGGCTGTCAGTGTCTTCTCAAAACCTAAGGCAAGACAAGCCAAGAAACATGGGAGAATGAGAGCTGAAAAATTCAGTGGCTCATTGCTATGGCAATTTTCTCATTCTTAACAGATTGAAAGCTCCTGTCAACATGTGGGGAAAAATGTAATGCTTTTGGAAGAAGCTATGACTTAGTATTATGCTGGAACCATACTTTAACGACAATCATTTCAGTAATTCCTTACTTTAAAAGGGTTTTATTTAGTTTTGTGTCTTGTGAAGGGTTAAGAAATGCTACTTGGTGCCACAGAAGAACCACAGAATATTTGTTAAGTTTAAGATATTATATGGTTTTAGGCTTTATGAAGGGTTAATAAATGCTACGTAATGGTATCTGAGAGTTATTGTTATAAATAAACTATTACAGGGTTTAAATTATAGCTATGTTTAATTTTGCCCTGCAGTATAACAATGAACTTTTGTTAGCAAGAACATATATACACATACTATATATATACATACTGTACATACATTTATGAATGGTTTGAAAGATATTGGCTAGGCCTACCCAATACCATTTAATTTAAGGATTATACAAGGATTATTTTTCCTGGAGTCAAATTTACATATGAATTAAAAATATATCATTGTTTAGAATTTAGCCGTAAACAGAAATAAAAAATGACGGATTGACGTACTTATCTCAGAAGAAACATAAAAGGCTTAGTTGTCAGATAGTCTAACCTGGCACAGGATTTTCCACGAAGAAACACCTTCATGTGTGCAGTGACCATAAAACTCTAGACATTTCTACATGGGTGTATATTTCAGCAATGTTTCTCTTTGTGTCTGTCAGAATTGAACTTTTATGGATAGGCGTGACGCCTAACAAATTAACAAACCATGCAGATATTAAAACGCCATAGTCTCTCATAGTTTATTGCTTCAGCTACACACAGTCTTTTGCATAATACCAGGACAATTCAATCAATGTTGGCACTTTAGTATTCTGACGTGTGGGCATGTTGTTGCTACAGCAGCCAGGTGAATGAACTTTAATGCTTAATGAGTCGGCTTGCTTCGGGATAACGATCAGTAATGTGAACTCAAACAGATACAGTGCAGAGTATTCCATTGGTGCCTTTAGTGTAACACTGTTGGAGTGCATCACTATTTTAACCATCTTGAGTTTAAGAGCTGAGTGAAACAGCGATGCGCCATATAGCTGTTGCGGGTGAAAGACTAACAAATCACTGCGACAAATCACTTGATGTCTTGACAGCCATAGAATCAACAAATCTATTTGTTTCGCTGTACAATTTTTTGTGCCATGGTTTTAAAACTATGTTACCAAGTACCGAGGCCCAGTCAGATATACTTCCATTGTAGAGGTGAAAATATTTCCCTCCTAAATCTGTCAATGACCTGCTAGAGGCTTTAAACTTAAAACACTGACCTCAAGACAGTACAGAATGATGGCAATGGAATTGGATTGCTTATTTGAACTTATTTTAAGTGGGACAGTATATAACACACAATGTCATGGATATATAGTTTTGTGCATATCCCAGTTATTAGAATAACAATGTTTATATTTCATCAAATATTGAAATCAATCAATATGTGTCCTTGTCTTTGACTCACTATTCCTTTAGTTTTCTTTTTTTCAATGCAATTTATTTTGTTCACTGCTGAACTTGCCAAAATGTGTTTGTGAATAGAAATATGACTGCTTGAATGAATTTAATTATGAATCAAAGTTAAGGACAAATGTTAATTGAATCCCGGTCATATACTGCTTGTTGCCTCTTTCACTTCCTCCAGTGTTAAACATACCACCACGTTTCACTCAGTTTTGTTGCCGTTACTCTCAAGAAGCCTTTTAACCCATTCAGACCTAAAATGCCTGCTAAAAACGCCTATTAAAACCTAAGCAATTATTCTACACAACCTCTTAAAACCTGAGGGTTTTCTGGAAAAAATTTCAAAAAAAAAAGCCGACACCAACGTGCACTTCATTTCCCCCACGTCTATTTCAGCGAATCACAGCGCATTTCATTAATCGCAAAATCGATGCGACCTAAACGTCACTCCAGGTCTTAATGGGTTAAAGGATGCGTGTCATTGTGAAGGCGTCTGTACCCAGGGTACTGTCAGTGTGTACTCGTATTGTACCATCCAAAAAACATTGAACACATTTCATTGAACACAGTTTTTCACATTTGAATGAGATTTGTGGCATTTACACCCACTATGTTGGCTAGTGGTGTTAATCCTTTACTGTTTAAATGTTTAAATGACAATAATTTAATAACCGTTTAGAGTTTTCTCTAAGCTAAATGCATAATTTGTTATTATTATAAAAAAATGTACCACAACATTTTTTAAACATAGGCATGCCAGTAACCCCATGTGGTCTTTAATTTCTTCACGCTTCAGAAGTTGCATTCCATTATTCACTCTATCATAGGGTATTCATTTCCCTACAAGTTGATATGCTTTGGACTCCACTTCTCCACTTCGGGCGGCAGAGTAGTATAGTGGTTAGGGAACTGGGTGTGTAACTCAAAGGTTGCTGGTTCAATTCCCAGGTGGAGCACTGCCGTTGTACCGTTGAGTAAGGTACTTAACCTGAATTGCTTCAGTAAATATCCAGCTGTACATGGATTGTATGTAAAAAAATGTAAAACTGTAAGTTGCTCTGGATAAGAGCTTCTGCTAAATGCCTAAAATCTGATGTAAATGTAAATGTTCTCAACCACCATCCACATACTAGAACTGTGCCTTAACAGAAGGACTACAGAAGCCCAAAATTAAGGACACAAATCAATTGAATCCAGGCATGAATGTTGAAAAAGATAATCTTGAGAGAAACATCAGTTGTTGTTGTTGTTGTTGTGCATGTTTGATGCTTATTGTGGTAGTCATTGGTCGTTTGTATTCTTTGCCATTCATTGCTCATTCTGGGATTATTTCTCCCTTCCCCACCATCTGGGTATGGTCATATGTGTTGCCTTTAGACTACAGTGCTTAAAGGAGAAACCAAATAGCCCTTTGGAGGCTGAGACAAGCAGAGGGGCCTATGGTCATCACAGCCTTTACCATATCAGCAGTAGCATTAGAGGACACAGGAGGGATATCTACCATTGTTAGCCTGAAGTAACTTTATGAAACCTTCTGATGGGCAACTCATGCCTTCCGCTGGAGCTTTTCTCCAGTGGAGACCAGTGACATCATCTCGTTCTGTTGGACTCTTCCTTTCCATTCACTGAAAAAGCAGAAGGAAGTACACTGGATGTGATTGGATGCTGTTTCTTTGATTAGCACACACCTTTACCCAGATTGACTTACATAGCTTACTGTATTTTTTTCATCATCATGTCCATTTATGCAGCTGGATATTTACAGAAGCAGTTCGGTCTAGGAATCCAGGGCAGAATGGCGGCCGTCCACCAGGGATTTTAATCTGCAACCTGCATGTTAAAATGCCAGTTCCTTAACTACTACAGCACACTACAGCTGTGTCACGAGTCGCCAGGACACCTTCAACACACCTTGGCATAGATTCTACAAGCGTCTGGAACTCTATTGGAGGGATGCATCACCATCCTGCCATGGGAAATTCCATTATTTGGTGTTTTGTTGATGGTGGTGGATAACACTGTCTCAGAACCTCAAAAAAGCGTTCAGCTGTGTTGAGATCTGGTGAATGAGACAGCCATGGCATATGGTTTACATTGTTTTCATGCTCATCAAACCATTCTGTGACTACTTGTGTTCTGTGGATGGGGGCATTGTCATCCTGGAAGAGGCCGCAGCCAACAGGATAAAAATGCTTCACCATAGGATGAAGGTGATCACTCACAAAATGCCTTTGTATGTGTTTCCTTTATTTTTGCAGTAAATTTATAGAATACAGTTGTGTCAGTTGTGGAAACAATTTATTCACAATTGTTCAATATTGGGTGTGTCTGCAGTCAAATGTATGTCATTAGTTGACAGGAAAAAGAAAACAACCAAAAAATGAACAAATTGTTTCTTTCTTTACCTAATGTAATGCAATGTGACATAACATAACTGACAAGAGTTAATTGCAATCTTTATAGATTCTATTTTTTGTAGCCCGGGAGTCATCAACAGCAAGACTGGATAGTAAGGATGCTGGTACACTTGATGGATGGATGATGGATGGGAAAAACCTGTAACATCAAGTCTCAGGGGAACTAAGGGGTTGTCTCATATACCCATCATAAATTGAGTTTAAGACTTAAAGGAGTACTCCTGTCAAAATCCCGAATTCCAGAGTTTTATATCATATTTGTGCAATAGTGGATGAAACAACCTTATATGTTTGGTGTGGCCAACTTGGTTATACAAGTTGATCTTTTTCTCCAAGTCATAATGTGGGTCATTTGAATATACCAATGAACATTTGTCTACATATTGAATGTTCCCTCCCATTCTAAAAGCACGCCCACACTCTGCTACGAGGCTAAGGTAGTCGCCCACACTCTCCTACGAGGCTAAGGAAGTTGCCCACACTCTGCTATGAGGCTAAGGAAGTCACCCACACTCTGCTACAAGGCTAAGGAAGTCGCCCACACTCTGCTATGAGGCTAAGGAAGTTGCCCACACTCTGCTACGAGGCTAAGGAAGTTGCCCACACTCTGCTATGAGGCTAAGGAAGTCGCCCACACTGTATTACGAGGCTAAGGAAGTCGCCCACACTGTATTACGAGGCGCGCCCAGACTCTGCTATGAGGTTAAGGAAGTTGCCCACACTCTGCTATGAGGCTAAGGAAGTCGCCCACTCTGCTATGAGGCTAAGGAAGTCGCCCACACTGTATTACGAGGCGCGCCCAGACTCTGCTATGAGGCTGAGGTGTAATATAACATTTTCTTGGAGGCGGCTCTCCTGGAAAAGAGAGTGATTGTTTCCCACCTATGTGAGTGTAGCCCCTGTACAATCTCGTACATGTAAACATATGCAGTTTCAGCTGGTAAGAAAAGCGATGGTTCGCTAACCTTGTGGAAAGCCATGGAAATACTTGCTCTAAGAATTACAGTACATTTTGAAAACATGGCTAGGTTATATTTACACAGAACGTGATGTAGTGGAATAAGAAAGCTTATGAGTTATGTACATTATTTCTGCTTCTCTTCCACCCATGTTCTATAAGTGTATATAGGCTATTTTGTGCTGATAAGTAAATCTAAGTTTGATTAGCCTTTAAAAAACAGTGATACCCTTAACTAAGCATTACAATGTAAGCCACTTTTCCCTCCTTTTGGGGCGATATTGATGCTAATTACTTCACTGTTCAAAGGGATTGAATACGTGTGCATGCTCCCATAGTGGCTAGTAGTATTGTGGGGACTGTTTGTCAATCAGACTATTCAAGAATATCATTACCATCCAGTAGGATGCTGTATTTCCCTGGTGAAAATAGGCTTAAAAGACTGCTTATTTTTATTGATGTATTTTTTTGCCCAAAAAAGACAGTAGCTTTATTGAAACAAAAACACCAAGATACCAGGTGAATTTAAAACCATGGGAGTACTCCTTTAAGAGCAGAACATTTATTCTAAAGACAACCCTGGTAAAGAATAGGCCAATGTGCAAGACAAGAGAAAAAAGATTGTGGACAAACAAGCCTCTTTAGCCATTAAAGGCATTAAACAAGCATCACTGATTGGACAGGTGTTGAAACAGTGTCACCCAAGAAGGAAGCTGGGAAAAGGGAGAAATCTCTTTTGCTGAGATTGGGGGGAAAAACACAGGGAGAGGGAGAAATGTACTGGATGTGCAGTAGCTTTGTGATAAATATCACAGGCCTGAGTGAGCTGCTAGTGTCCACTCTGCCATCAAAGGAGGACAAACCCCGCCTGGTCACATGGTCGGGATGAAGAAGAGCAAGATGCAAGGGAGTGACAGGTTAGTTACGAGAGCTGGACTTCTCAAGGGCCACTTTTGAGACCACATGGCGAGATGAGGGCTGACTCCAGCACAGAGAAGTAGACCCAGAGTTCCCCCATAGACATGTTCTGCAACATTGGACTCATTGGAATGGATGGAGATTGGTTCCCCTCTAACCAGACACTCAGAAATAAAAGAAACCAACACACAAAAAAAAAAATTACAGGCAGACTGTGCGTGCAACAATTGAGAATCAACTGCTCTACAAAGCCGATGAGTCGCCCAGAAATGATTTAATCTGCGTATGACAGATGTCATTATCTCATGCATCCACTGCTACTATGTGACGAGCAACATAACCATAGAATTTGCATTTGTGTCAAGCCAGTGTTCCATTTTGCATTTTGAATAAAAATCAGATAATGCATTTGGTTCCACCTCTCATACTGTTTCCATTGATACCATTACACTGGTTCAGGTTTGGATTAGTGTTTTGCCAGTAGGGCAAAGTCAAGTATCAAATCAAAACAAGTATACATGAAGACAGACAACCTACTCTAAGAGTAGCCTAGATGTTGTTTGAAGTAGACCACTACTACTGTAGGCCTACAGTAGACCAACATAGCTACAGTACTGTAGCAGGTGTCAAAGCTGTGTGCAGAAAAACCTTGCTAGTGCATAAGTGCATTAAAGGTTTTGATGCTCATTTGAATTTCCTGTCTTTTTCGGCCTTTGAATTAAAACCTTTAACTTCTCACTTAAAGCGTAGTTTTGGGGATTTAATATCTGTAAGCAGTGGGTAGCCTGCTGCCTTACAGACTGCTGTCCGTTCACCTCCACGCTGCTGCTGGCTGACTGCTGGACCCCGTGATATCTGGCCATGCTAAATGAACTCTGCGTGGTCAGTGCTGGGTTGGAGTGACCTGATGTCACAGCCAAATGTAAACAGCAGATGTTTTGTTCCAACATGAGTGGGCGGATGGGAAAATTCTGAGCTGGATTCAAGCCTGTGACCCTGGAGCTGTGAGGCAGTGGCACTGCGCACTGCATAGCACACAAACACACACACGTGCACATTTATACATAAACCATGTCTGCACACATATACACACACATGCATGCTCACTCACACACACAGGGCAGGACATGGTGCAGTGAACAGGATACATATATTCATGTACTTGATGGCTGAATTATCTTGGTTCTTTACCTGCATGCCTTGCATACTGTGTGTGTGTGTGAATACACTGCCCATTCTGTCAGTTATTACCACATTCATATATGCAAATGTTTGTGTTTACTGTTCAATATATTCTACATTGCATCTTACTGTGTATTACTATATTTGTGCTGTTGCGATGCATTACTCAGTTTCTGCATAAAATCGAAATGGCAAGTTTTAATACTTCATATATTTTAAAATATTTGAAATCCATATTGTATTTCATATTCTTGGTTTGTGATTTTAATTTTTATTTTACAGTGTGTGAGGAGTGTTTTATTTATTTGTTATTAGGAGTTGCAGGGGTTTGTGCATGTCACTCCGGGAAAAGCTCAGCAAACAGCAAACTGCTTGAATTGAAATAAAAGTTGACACCCCGAGCAGTGAAATGACCAAATACTTGGCAGCAAAAAAAGAATTGCATCCACTGAATGCAGGAGATAAAAGTTGAGTATAAATGACCAAAGGGGCAGCAAAAAAAAGATGTCAAGATGAGAGATCTGGGGAAAAAAGCCTTTCAGCCCGAGCCCACATTCTCCAGCAGACGCTAAAACGGAGGTCATTGTTATGACTGTGGCCTTTTGTCGTGCTATACTTGAGCACACAGTGACTGCACACCTTTCTTGATCATTTGATGCCTGAAACTGTTTCGAGTTCTGTCCCCCCGGGGAGCTCCTCCTCACCAACGTGAATGCGGCTTTGAGATGTTTACTTACAAATAAGCACTGCATAATGAATAATGGATGATTAGTGTGGTAATGAGCTGGAAAATTAGATTTTGAGGTCTTTCAGGTAAGTTCATGCAGGTAAACATTTTGGCAACGGGCCATTCTGCTGTTGGCAGAAAAAACAGAAAAGTATTTTGTGCACTGAAGTGGCACAATGCGACGACCGCAAGCTTCTCTGATGGTGACATTGAAGGAATTTCCATTATAGGTGATTGTGCCTTAATCGTAAATTGCTTCCATAAATCAGAATGTGTCAGAAATATAAATCCTTATCTGTGAGGCCACAACTGTGTGGTTGTTGCAGTCACCGAAAACAATCAGTCACTGAGCAACATGGACCAAGTCAGTTACACTCCACCAACCTTTTAAACATTTTCAGAAGGAAAACTTCTGACATCCAACATGAAGACCAAGAGGCTGATGAGTTGTGACACAAGGGATTGAAAGTTGTTTATTTATTATGTTCTACTTCGCAGAATTGTGGAAAGTTTGTTTTGATCAATTTTTTACTTTGCATAATCTTTGTGGTTTGATGAGACCATTCTGATGGAAATCTATCCACAAAACAAAGCGGAAAAACCCAAAACAGCAGTCAGTTTCTGCATGAAAACAAACATTCCATAAATATTGTATTTTTATTGTAAATCTACAGCAGACCTACCCGCTGTTAAGACTGATAAGACTGATGCCTGTCAGTTGGCTGAGGAAGCTCAGAGTGGGACAGTTTAGCAGAGACATCCGTGAACATGTGAACGTCTGCCACAGAACTGACGTCATTCCCTCGCACTTCAGTAAGAGTGCGATGACCTCATTTGTCTGAGGACCTTCGGTCATTAGCTTGGCAAGCTACGTGTATCTCTTGTTGTGTAGTGAGTCGGTGAGGGTGATTTCTCAAAGCAGACCTGCCACGGTTCAATTAGCACATACCGGAAAAACTGCTATTGACTATTGATTACGTTCTTGTCATAGACGACCAACCAAGAGCTTTGCATACTGGCAGCAATGAACTAATGTGCTCCAGTCTATGGGCTGATGGAGAATAACCACTGAAGCCTGGAGTAAATTAGCATAAATGTGTAAATGTGTTAAAAATGTGTTACCATAGAGAATACCTTTCCCAAGACCTAATATTGAAGATATAGCTTCCTTTCAAACAATGTGAATTTATATATTTATATTTTACTATACAAAACCATACCATAAGCTCCCATTTCACTAGTCTGTCTAAAAGGTTTAATGTTGAATTATAATTGTGCTGCAGAAATCTTCCTGCATTGAACGTAAGCTCCACTTTTTTAAGAAGTTCACAGTGCCAGAAGTTGGACATAGAAAATGAACATTGAAGTGCTTCTGACATTAGTACTCAATCATGAACACATTTATTACTGGACCGAAATTTTAATCACTGTAATTCATTATAATTGTTTGATCGCTACCTTTTGAGTCAGAAGGCCTACACAACGTTTAATTAACTTGCCACTTTACAGAAATTAAAGGTGCATTTACTTTAGGAATTAATTGTGTTTGTATAAAGTACTTGTCAACCTTAGAATGAAGAGGACCAGCTGATTCAGTTTTAATTGAACAGGAATACACAGTATGTATGCATAAAATGGTGTCAGAAATAAGCTTTCTGACAACACCATGTCAAAAACACACCATACATAAACCTGTTTTACTTCCCACAGCTTAAATCATCTTTATAAAGTTTATGAACCACAATTTTATGTATTTTTTAAAAGGTGCATTCTGATGCCACAGTTTTACTGTGTTTAAGAGGTTCTAAATGTATTGAGAGAAAACAGAGCCCCTCTCGTTTGATCTGAACTAGAAGAAGGGACAGTTGGAGAAGGGTCAGGTGAATCTGTGGGCCAGGTGACCTCTTGTGACAGGTGATGATTCAAAAAGAAACTGGACAACTGAGACCTGCACCAATCAAATTTTTACCTGCTGGATCCAGTTAAGAGTTAGGTTCTATTGTTTTTCATTACATGTTTCTGGTGAGTGAGTGAGTGAGCCTTATTGGGCCCCAAAATGGGTGGAGCTATAGTGGATCACTAGTTTCAACCAATCATTAGGATGGTGTTTTTTGTTTTGTTTTTTTGTTTTACAAACACAGTGTACTGAGTTAATTTTGGTGAGCCGAACACATACACTTTCTTTGTTTTGGCACGCTACACACATCCCTGATGTAGCATGGGGAATTATTTTTCCTGGGGTTTAAAAAGCAAACTCAAGACCCAGATAGGGTGGGGATGGAGAGTGTGACTCCATATTCTGACCGGAGTTTTGTTTTATCCTGAGCGGAACAGTGGAAACTACTTTTGGCAAGTGTGTTTGTGTTTGTGAGAAGGTGTGAGAGAAACTGTGCTTACTGTGGAGTTTTCAAAGTCAGTTTAGGTTGAGGTTTTCTGGCCCCGCTATTTTTGCTTTGTATATTTTTCCTTTATGTTGGTTGCGGTGTCCCTGACAGGGAATTGGCCACATCGACTGAATTTCTTCCAATAGGGAAAGACGAATGGGATTTGGTGAGGTGCCTACCCCTGTTTGCATGGGGTTAGGACTACCTCACCGTAAGTGACTGCAGGTTTTTCTTTTTGTTTACATGCACACCCACACAACTGAACAATACCAGTTTAGGCCAACCTCTACCTTAAAAGCAAGGGTTCAAAGGGTGGAGTTGTAACAGTTTTGTGTTGAAAGAAACGCCACTTGCCATTATTTGTATGTCAAAGACAAATATATATTTTTTCAATCCATGGCAGATACATGATAGATGATAATAGTTCAAATGTAAACAATTTGTCAAAGTTTTCTGTGGTGAGCAGTCTTTTGGTGGTTCCAGAAAGTCTTTGTGTGATTGATGGGAGAATTAAGCTCCACCCATTATGTAGTTCAGGATGCCTCACCCTCCCATCATCAGCGTTGGCGTCATGTGCCTGCTTTTGTTTGTTTATTAATGAGAGACAATGAGAAACAGTTTTCTTGTACTCCAGTGACAAACGGAACATGTTGTTCTCGCCAATGGCAAGAAATAACTTGTGTTTATGTACAAATCTCAAAGTCAGTATCTAACAGTGTGTCAAGAGAGCTTCATTCCCAGCATTCTGCTGTCAATCCCCCCCAATTATTTAGATTGGCCCATAACGTCCTGATGCAGTGGGACACATTGGCGCTTAATGACAGCGCATTCATGCTGTTTGCAGCTAACTGCTGTAATTGAAAGCCAAGTCTATTTTCAGTGACATTGGAGCATTCCTGTCTTTCAAGTCACTCAAAGATTCCTCTTCCTCAAGGCAATTATTTTGGAGTTGGCGCCGGATAAAGAAAATAGGTCCCTTTTAAGCTGCCATCTGAATAAGGGGCACCTTGCGGATAGTGTGCAAGTCAGAAACAGCAAGTCCATTTCTATGAATCCCAACCCACCTGCCCAGCAGAGCAAGATCACTCTATTTGATAGACGTGCTGGTTTATAGTCCGTTAGGCACTTCAGAAGATGTTTCTCTAAATGACAGCAGCAAAGAAGCATTCCCTTGCGGAATGGACATGTGGAGTAGATTGTAAATAGGGATGGGAAGGGAAAATGTCAGTAACCTTCCCTTCTGCTATGGAAAATAAAAACCCCAGACTATTGGACTGAAGGCCAGGATGTAATAGCCTCTCCCATCTTCCGAAACAATAGATAGCGTACGGCTATTTGCATGTAATAGTCACAATTGATGCATTGCATGTCCCTGACAAAATGGAAAATAGATTTTTGGATGGGTCCACGGGTTAGTCTACAAGGCGACTGTTGGAGCCCCCCACTGGAAGGGTATAAATCACCGAGCGACATGACAGAAAGGGAACGAAAGAGTGATATAGAAGACTCCATTGATGTTTATTATAATGGACAGGAATGTGACTTTTTTTTCATATCCAGCAAAATTCACCTGTTGGTGTAAAAGGCATGTTGGCATCGTTTTCTAGAGCATGCTCATGGAAGACCTGCCGAGGCCTGGGGTGCTGATGCAGATCCAGAGTTTGAGGTTCATTTCACAAGGCCGCGGACGAATGGGTGAAAGTAAAAGTGTAGTACCTCATCCAGCGTTAAGAGTCCAGAGTGAAACTGACAAGACTGCCACTGCAGACCAACGGTGGCTCATCGCGACATGCAAGACAAGACACCCCGGTGCCAGTGCGATGGCTCAACTTCTCTGCGGAGTATAATCAAAGAAGATGGTCTGCGGGCTGCAGATCACAATTGCCATGACAGCTTTAGTCAGGAGATAAAAGGATGCGAGTTGGAGATGGTATAAAGATTTTCCTACATTATGTCACTCCCTGCCTGTGACGGCTGTGTTTGAGCCACAGGAATAAGAATAGATACCGACAGGAAGGCGGTGGGTGGGGGCTATGGCTCGCCAATCCAGCAGTTGCTGACCTATGAAAAACACTGCCCTCAGCCATTACGTAAAATGCTTTGCGTGTAATCGGGTAAATATCCCGGCCGCTTTCATTTGCCATTAATATTAATATTGTGGGATTAATACAAACAAACAAACAAAAAGGTAGAGTACCCACTGCCTCTCCGCTTAGCACTCATATTAAAAGAGATTCATTTGGACTAATGACCCTGCGATCGACTGCCGTCCTCTCCAGGAAGCGTATTTGTACATCAGCTGTTTCACACCATTGAAATAAGGGTATGCTCCAGCACTGAGAGCGTCCTGGCTTGGACATGATGGGTCCTTTGGGGCACAAAGCAGAACTGAAATGCAAATACTGCAGAGTGAAATCTTCTATAAAAAAATAAACAAAATGGAATTTTGGCACTGAGAGTGTAATTTAAGTAAGGAGATTACATTACTCCTGTTGTTCTTGTAGAATTTTCTGTATGATCATTGATTTTCTCCCATTTTTTTATCTTTGCATTTTCAGTGATTCACATTTCAAAATGTCTTTCACTATAATGTGAAATGATCTAGTGCAGTGCTCTTCAGACAGTGGTCTAGACTCTTCAGACAGTGGTCTAGACTCTTCTAACAGTGGTTTAGACTATTCTGACAGTGGTCTAGTCTCTTCAGACAGTGGTCTAGACTCTTCAGTGTATTTCTTTCTCTAAATAAATTAGTAATACAGGCTTTGTAACCTGCCTCACAGGCATTTCTGGCCACAGAATAACATTTCTTTGCCATGCATTGGACTGTGGGGTTCTTTTCTTACAGCATACACAAGCTTTGTAAGTCTGAATTAAAAAATATTGAACATCACGCCCTGCGATTTACAGCACAGATTCACACTTTTAGTGTGGTCTTTGATATAGTCTAGTCATAAAATGAGCCCTGCATTATACGCCTGTTAAAAAGCCTGATAGTGCTTTTTTAGTTTGGCTCCCAATCCTGCATGCTTAATGCCATCACCGCTTGTATTTTTAAAGACGTTTTGGATTATAAAGCCAGATCCCTTCCTGTGATGATGAAAAATGGGTATTCCAGTAATAAATCTGCACAATTTGTGACACTGAAATATCTGGTGGCGGCAGCATCACCGTTGTATCTGCTATGGAGTATGATATCTGTATGTCTGGGGACATGTCAAGCACAGTTAACCTGAGCAGTGGTCAAAACACTGCTGAATCTACAATAGACATGGCTCAAACATGGACAGAAAATACGGCAAAAAAAATGCTAAACTTACAATTTACAGTAGTGCTGAAACATTACGGTGAAAGTATTTTTCTTTGTTTTACAAATACATATTTTTTGACTTGATTAACGATTGCGTTTTTGGAAGGTTTTGGATTCGGTATTCAGCTCTGGGAATCAACCAAATCCTTAGTTCTGGTTTAGGATCCCGAAAATGTGGATTCTGTGAATGCCTAATGCTTATTCATGTTTATCTTATGTTGTGAAATTTCTAGAACCACCGGATGTGTGGTGAGAGATAGTAATCAGAGGTGTTGTTCTGTTTGTTTTCCCGGGAGTTCTCAAAATGTTTTAGAATAATTGTGTGGTAGGTTATAGAAAATGTATTATCCTATAATGCAGATTTTTCAGATTAGCAGAGTCCACTAGTCCTTCATGCTCTAGAGTCTAGACTATTTAGAATGTAGGCTAGTTGAAGACAAAGTCTCCAAGACAGTAGATATTTGATATGAGTATTATTTTGTTTATTTCAATAGTGAGTTGTAATGTTTCTGCTCTTTCCCGTATCCTATTTCCATACTTCCAATTAGCATACCATGCTACAGCGTTTATTTTCAGTACCCTGCATCGCTACATTCACAAACACAAGACGGTGTGTCCTTTGTTTAAAGTGAATTGATGAACAATCTCGCCTTTCATTGTCAACAGTAAAATTGGTTGTCGCAGTACCACGGTACCGCCGCACATTTGAGACTGGTTAACCCAGCACCTCTAACAAGATGAGATTGAGATCAGCATGCCAGCGCTAGCTCTGTCCCAAATTAACATTGGCATTCCACAGCCTGCCTTGTGTCAAACAGGAAGACCAACGGGGCCAGAGAGAGCCACGGCGTAGCCCATCTCTCCTTTCGAAAAAGAAAGAAAGAAAGAAAGAAAGAAAGAAAGAAAGAAAGAAAAGAAGATAAAAGACCTTCCACACATGACACACACTTTATTTTCTGTAGTTTGTTGTTGGGGAGAGGTGTTGGAAATTAGCCTTTGGCTATAAACACTTAAAGTAATGCATATGATGCTTGTTTTTAACATTTAACTATGCTTTTGCTTCGTCCCTGATAAGTTAATAAATACAAAAATAAATCATCTGGCAGTGCAGTTGTATGATATTAGAATGTGGCAAGTCACATGAAGTTACTTAGTTTGTATTTTCTTGGGGGATTTTTATATAAATATATATATATATATATATATGAAACACTTCAACAAGCTTCATTCAAGTACGCATACATACATACAGTATATTGATATGTATAATATCACATTGAAATATGTATTATCATTATAATGTAATGTATGTAATATTTATCAAAGAGCCTATTGCTAAGAGTTCATTGCATTGAAAAAATGCAAGTTAAGACAATGAGATGTGTTCAACCTGTACTGGTTTTTGATCAACGAGAATAGTGATATAATGCACTGCAGGTAAAAAGAGCTTTACTTAACGCATAGCCCAAAGGTAAAAAGGCCCAAACTTCAAACGATTTATCAGACCCTTTGTCGCCTGGTGAAAAGTGAATATATAAAAAGATTCAAATGCAAATAAATAAAGTATTGTGTGTTTACACACAGGATACTGTATACTGGTTCTGTGCTCTTTTACATTGTATGCTTTGGGGTTTATTTATAAATGTAAAAATGATTTGGTATTTGCTGTTTACGCTGCATTGTCTAATTATCTTTATGTCACCCTGGGTAAGGTCGTATGTAAAATTATGATGATGATCGATTAATAATAATAGTAATAAATATAACATTCTTTTATCTTTATCCTCAGCATTATTTCAAGAGTGAATTCACATAGAGAAATCAGACAGCAGGACAAAATAAAATCTCTAAACATGTGTCCGCATTTTTCCCCTGACGGATCTGTTCGCCTCTCCCACGTTGTGAAAATCACGGTGTCATTCTTCACTGTCATCCACCCTCGTCTCCTCGCACCCGAAAAGTTGACCTTTTTTCGCTTTTCCATTTTTTGTTCTTGTCACAGGTCTGCCAGAAAAAGAAATAAATAAACAACGGGGTGTAAAGATGCAATGGGCCCGAAAATCAAAAGTCTCATTTTCTCTGAAGTCTGATTGTAACTGAGCTCCTGTCACTTTGTGACAATTGTGTCAGAATGCCACACAGTGTTCTCGCAAAGTCAAGGACAGAGCATGGCCAGGCTTAAAAACAAATACACACCAATTTGATCATTTACATGGCTTTTATATTCAAGTCTCTCCCTCACAACACATTGTGAAAACAGCCCAAGACTACAGAATATAACTGAAAAAGGAAAATGCATAGTAATGATTTACATTTTAAGAAGCACGTGCGTTCTACAACATGACCAAAAATGTAACGTTGGTCATACAGCATATGAAAAATGTTGCTGTCTTGAGACCACATACACTTTCATATCCCTATATAGGTACAGAAATAAACATGCAATGTTGGTCAATATTACCCTGCAGTTGTGTCCAAACCGCACTGAATGGAGTCTGAAATGTCTGAAAGTGGTGTACAGTACTGCCGAGCGAATGCATCATTAATCACTCGGATTATGGCAACATTATAGCTGAAAGAAATATGTGAAACAAATAAGAATGTGATGTAGAATATTACTGTATAATATTCACACATTTATGATGTTTTTATTGCAGTATTAGTTCACTCATATCATGATTACCATTATTATTTAAATACTGTTAATTATCATGAATTATTACGGTAATTAAGATTATCATTATTACCATATTTATTTTTCATATTTCAAATGCCGTGCTGTGTTGTCATGACAACCTCATCAGTTATTACCCACAGTCAGATGAAGGCATTTCTTGTGAGTGACAGCAGAAGCCAATGGGAGCTTGTGCTTCTGGAGTTGATTTTAAAAGGCCGGGCACTTGCACACTGCTGTCTCAGTGCTTCTAATTTTTGCCTGTGGATGGCTGAGCTGTTGGTGTGTATCTGTCTGTTTTTGTGTTCATTGGCATCACTTTGAGTAATGAATGTGCATGGGGGATAAAGGCAAATTCACTTCCTGTGCATTGTCATGCAGTTGGGGCTCATGTTGGCACTGTTGCGGACCAAGTACCAGAAAGTACAGGGAACAGGGTCTGTTTTTGGCTCGCCAAACAAAGGATCTGGTAGATTAAATGATTTACCAGCCAGACATATTTTTTCACCAGCCAAAACAACTTAATGTGTTTTATTCTTTACAATTGCGCCGTGCCATCACAAATTGATATTGATATTCATTCTGAACTTCATTAACGGTAACTTAGAAACATTACAACAGTAGGTGAAAGGGAACTTGCTTGTCATTTGAAGTAGTAACACAATACAACATAACACAATTTAACCAAGTTTACGTTTTGACAGTTTTTCCCCATGTAAAGTCACTAAAGGTCACTGGAGTCCTGGCCCAGGATTGCAATTTCATCTTACTCCCAGTAATACTGCTTTTCCACTACAGACCCAAACCAAACCAAACCAAGCCAGCATGGGTGCTTTTCCACTGTCTTTGGGGTCTGAGGTGGTCTGGCAACAAACCAGGTGCTGCCTTGCAAAACAAAAACCTGCATACACTCTGCCCTCAATGGAATGAGTTTGATACCCCTGCCCTAAAGCTACATTATGTCAGGAATAGCCATGAAGAATAAATGTCCCATATTTACATTCCAGGAGTAATGTAACAACACAAGCCCTACTGTACTTCACAGGTACAGTTCGGTGTTACATTCGCACACTTTTGTTTTCTATTGTCACTTATTAGACGTACAAAATTGTGCAGTGTCCGTTGCACAGCATGGACATAGCATATCTAGCTAGCGTTACCTGAAGTAAGCAGCAGAAAAAAGTAACTTAGGGTAAATTTGCTTGATAGCATTGTGCAGCACTGTGTTATTACCTTTTTGAATAGGTCAGTTAGTTAGCAGTAGCTGAATGTTTGTAGAATAAATGTTGTAAGAATGTTTTAGCATTAGCCAGTAGCTAAAATGTTAACTTATTTAATGGTACCATCAACTGTCAATGCCCTGAGGGTTGGACCAGCAACAATGTAGATAATGTTGGCTATGATATTTTAGGGTAGATACAGAAATTAGCACTGTTTTTAAGTTAACTCAAACCCCAATTCCGAACCTTAACCATTAGAAGAAAAAGCTAAACTGACTTCAGACCAGCGCTCACGGGCAACTTCCACCTACACCCCAATGAAGGCACCGTGCCAGTGCTTAGGGATGACAACCCTTGAGCTTTCATTGGACACCTCTAGAGCAAGAACTGAACCAGCACTGTTCAGATTCTGCGACTGCTGTGTTGGCCTTCATCATCATCTAGTGGTAAATCAAGGTATGTAATTAAAGTGGGGGAGCCGCACACTCAGAGAGGGAGTGAGAGACACGACCATTTTCTGTTGATGCATCCTGCAGATGCAGCGAAAAATAAATAAATAAATAAATCGCAAGAAATTAATTGCTTAGAGAAACACTGTGTGCTAATGACCAAAGGGAACCAGGATGTTGGCTTGCAGTTTCACCCAATGGGCAGCTGTCCCATGCGCGTGGGAGTGTGTTTATCTCTAGTAGCGCTGGCCTTAATTAGAGTGACAAATAGCAAGTGGGCTATTAATGACCAATTCTCACTAATTACTTTAAATTGACAGTTTATTGCAGTGAAGTTTGATAAGGTCTAATGCAATCGATTAATACGCGGACCGGTCCAAGGACTGCGATGTAAGGAACCTTACCACCTTCATGTGTTGGATATTCTCTTATGTTAATGTGAAACGATTTCCTTCATAACCTCTGATTTCATGGAATCAAACTTGCAGTGGAAGGCGAAGATGTAGCTCTAAAGCAGCCTATGCCTAATCATCCATATTTAATATCCATAGGAATACACCCTGGACAGGTCGCCAATCCATCGCAGGGCCATATTTAATATTATATATATTATACATATATATTATTATATGAAGAGCATTTTCAGAGCCCTATCCTTGAACTTCCTGTTATTGAAATGCAACACACATGATGAGACTCGTCACACACAGGTTACCATGGCATCCGTCCCCAGCAGGACCACAGCTTGCATAAAGTAACTGGCTATCAGATGATCTATCAATCCACAATATTGACAATTGTGCATTAGGTGTAACAAGCTCATTGGATAATTTTGGTGATTGATGAATGCTCCAATCTTTGTTGGTGGAGATCAAATCTACACTTCCATTTAAATATGAGGCAAAGTTTGAACATTTTTGGTTAAATTTGGGTCAAATTTGCCCTACCCAAATTTGTCTGGTCCATTTCTGTGAATTTGTGTTGTTTCCATACTCTGGGTAGCTGAGTGTTTCTTTTTTATCATTTAATGACATGATTCTAAACACTGAACATCCACAACTTAAGTTTGCACAGGTGTTTTTCTATGTCAGACCACATAAGAGTCTGTTTTTCAGCTTTGTTGGATTGAATCCACTCATCACACTCCCTATCAGACTGGCGCAGTGTGCTGTCAGGACTCCGGCATTCCTTCCCTCTCGCCCTCACCTTGTGCCATGGGACAGGCACCTTGGATCCATGAGCTACAAAAGCCTCTCCCCCCCTTGCATTTATATGCACAGAGAGTCTGGTTGTGGGGATTCTGGGATCACAGCGCCGGGTGCCCTATGGAGGGGGCATCCGCTCTCTCTTTGATTGATTTACTTTGTGGCCTATAGAGAATCTACACGGACATCCAGTGCAGCTCTCTCAACCTGTAATCTTTATACAGCATAATTGCATGGTTTGTAGAAGACAAGCTTTCATACTGGGGGGTTTGGGTGGGGATGGATACATGAAAAGAACCTAATCCACGAATTGACGTCAGAGTGGATGGGTCAGAGCTGCTGAGGTCGGGAGGATTTAGTGGGCTGAGCCACTGGTCACAGGGGATTAATTTCCTGCCCATGCTGCTGTAGGCCCAGCGGCCAGCGCACGGCTGTTATTCCCACAAGATGGCGCTGCGGCGGAATATCCGCCATGCGTGCCAGGAACCGCTCCCACCTTTCCGCCAGTGGAAATCTCCTCCCACGGACTTAGGGGAAGGCCTTTTTTAATTCTTTTATTTTACTATTATTATTTATTTTTTTGTCGAGAGAATTTTAAAACGAAATGGAGAACGTTTATTTTGTTGGTGATGGGAAGGGGATTTAGGAAGGAAGGACATTTAACTTTATTTAGGGATTTAGGAAGGACATTTAACTTGTCACCAAAGTTTACAATGTCAAGATTTGTACCATGGCAAAGCTCCTGCTGGGTTATTGCGATAATGGTGTCTCTGTAAGCTGAAATATATTAGGAGAGTCTGTCATATGGCAGAGAGGGCTAAAAGCACGGTGGCTTAACCTACCATCGATGAAGCGCACAGAGGCTGACAAGGTCAGGCTTAAGTGTAAATGCTGGATAAAAATTCAAACATTCATCTTGTCAGGGATAGTACTCTGTCTGATGTCTGGAAACATCAAGGCTGGTTGAAAATATCTTCATTTTGCAGTGGATATTTTCGAGAAAATGCAACTGAGAAACTCTAGTTCACTTATTTTCAGTTAAGATATGGGAAATTAGTCTTCAGCTAAAACAGTTTATTGTCCTGCATTCTGAACATTTTTCTGTTTTATACTGTCCTCCTGCTTCCCATCATCCTTCACCTCTTTCTCAGGGACCTCAGGTCTGTGGGAGGTCAAAGCTGCTGCATTAAGCACTGATTGGCTGTTCATTTGTATGGAAGACCAGATGGGTGACCTTCCTTCACAATGCAGATTTCCCAATGCCGTTCCCATTCTGATAATACATGCTTGCTTTTATTGTTGTTTTCAGTTATTCAGGGCTAAGGATGGCCCATTAAAGGCCTGCCTCAGTAGTCACTGATACAGTTCACTGGTCAGCCATGGCACACCCCCTGATGGACAGCAGTACTGCACCCATTTAATGGCTCTCATTCAAGTGTTGTCTTTATTTTAGCAGTTACCTGTATCTACCAAAGCCTCCAAAAGGTTTGTTCTACCAGAAGCACATAGGAAACGGGCCTTTTCTTTTTAGGGGACGTCCTGTTTGCATGTTTGGGGATGCTGCTTGTTGTGACTCACAAGTTAAAGCCCTTCAGCTCTGGCAAAGTCAGGTTAACCCCCTCTCTCTTTCTTCTTGTCAGCCTTATTGGCCTTATCAGCCTTTGTCCTCTAGTAGTTCCTCTTCCTCCTGTCTGTCTTTGCAACTGGGAATTGGGAATTCTTGCTCACTCAAACTGAAGTGAAACTGAGGATCACTGGGGCATGTTTGTCTTCTCACAAAAACCTTCCTTGGACTATCAAAAATGATACTGAACACATATTTCATATAGCACAGACCTACCGTTCTATTCCTATTCCAGACCTATTCGTTTATTAAAATCTGTTTAAATAAATCCCAGCCCTGCGATGGATTGGCGAAGGGTTTATTCCCATGCTGGGATAGGCTCCAAACCCCCGTGACCCTGACCAGGAATAAGCGGCTTAGACAATGAGATGAGATGAGATGAGAATAAATCCCATCTCCCAAACCCTTGCCTGGAAGCTCAAATGAGAAGCGCCAGATTTCCAAGAATCCAAGATGATGTCAACCAACACCTTTTGGGTGTGGACATTTAAAAGTTCTAATAATTTCATTTAGTACATGCCATCTCAAAAAAAATATTTGGTTTTGTTCAGGCAGTTCTTAAGAAACATTAGGATACCTAAACTTCTTATTTCCACAAGCAGAATAATATATTCGCCACTTTACAGCATGCCACCAGGTGTACTTTTCATAATGTACACTCATTTTTATAATAAGAAACACAACATATTTTTTTGTCAATTTTATTTGAGGATATCTATGACTAAAACTCTTTGACCCAACCCAACCCAATTGAACACTTGGAGATCCTGGAGCAGCACCTGAGACAGCGTTTTCCACCACCATCAACAAAACACCAAATGATGCAATCAGCCATTCTTCATTCTTGTTGAAGAATGGTGTTGTATCCCTCCAATAGAGTTCCAGACACTTGCAAAATCTATGCCAAGGTGTATTGAAACTGTTATGGTGGCTTGTAATGACCCAACACCCTATTAAGACACTTTATGTTGGTGTTTCCCTTATTTGGGAGTTACGTGTAAGTCAATATGTGTCGATATAAAATATTCAAAGAGTCATTTGTTGATAATACTGCCAATATGTGCCTTCATTCCTTATAACGTACGTCTGGTTAGAAATTGTAATGAATTACCCCCCACAATAGATTAGCCTGCCCAATTGCTTTATTCACATTAATAATAGCTAATTACGCAGTCATATTGCATTGTCTTCTGCCCTCACCCATTCTCACCCATTAGACTAATGGCTCTGTGATTCATAACACAATAAGTGGGACACATGACTTTCAATGTTCCATTATCCATGTTTCAGTGCACAACATATTTTCTTTCTTCAGTTTTATTTAAAGATATCTTTGGCTAAAAATATAAAACAGAAAGTGTATGTAAACGAACACGTAAACTCTTCTAATTTACAATGAAAAATAAGCAAACTTGTGGTGATATGACACTGATCAGCAAAAGATCAAATTCTGGGGGAAAAGGAGACTAATTTAACATGTAAAACATGAATAGCATTATAAAATGTAGCCTACTTAAACACACATTGTGGGTGCAGAAAAGTCAATTGTAGACAATTAATCTACAGTAGGCTATAAATATCCTGTGTGCATATACGTGTTACGGTGCAATGAACATTTTTCTCGCTCGGTCTCATCATATAAATGTATGAACGTAAAGTGAGAATAAATGTAAAGATTTTTTTAAATAAGTGTTTGTATAAGCCAATATAAGTGTCAATATAAGATGGTCCAAGAGTCATTCACTGATAATATTAGCAATATGCACCTTCGTTCCCCACTCGCAGTGAACACAAAAACAAATCTTACGATGTTCTTGGTAATTTCACAAAATAAAAATCTGAATTACAAATGTGACCTGTTATCTCTACGCAGTTCTGGAATTACTTTCAGTTTTCTTTAGTCTAAAAACTCACCGAAATACGAATCTATTATATAAGAAAATTGAAAGGCCTTTAATTTTTTTATATGATTCCATTCCCATGAACATAAAGAAATTCACATCTCCCAGAGATGGACTGATTTGGTTTAAACATATTTTAAACTGATGTAATAGAAGTGAAATCCAATACATAAAACATCTTAAGAGTTTTTAATCGTATGAGTTTTTCATTAATTTTATCCATTTATCACTGAGCCGTGACCTAACGGCATTCAAACTAACTTGCTCATAAGCACATTATTATCAGTATGCTAATGTGGATATATTTTTACATTATCCTCTGAAAAACTTTTTTAATGGATACTGTAATTAAAGTGCATGAACAACTGCACCCATAAGAATGCTTGATGCAATGTTAATGGCTGTAGGCCTAAATTAGAGAATGCTTACTAATTCCTCAGCTGCATAATTTGCCTGGCTATCCAAATGGAAGTGCAAGGTCAATGTAACTTACAGTTTTAAAGCTGCAATTAGTTAATTGCTTGTTTCTTTTTCCCCTACATTTCTCACCACAATTTGGTATGCCCGGGCACAACTGTCAGCTTCTTCCCATCCCTGCAACATCTGTGGTCAGTTCATGAGGGCGCATGCACTGGGAGAGTCACGAGTGAGAGCGTTTGTTCTGGCAACAAACAATTATTTTACAGCGGAGGGTAATACAGCTAGCTCGCCCCCTTGGTGATATTAATTCATTCTCTTTCCCACAATGCATCATCACCTTTGGTTCCTTGACTTTCTTTCGGCTTTCGGGGCTCATCTACAATAACTCAAACAAGGTGAGGCTCTATTGGGGCTCCTGTTAATAAGAAATGAATAATGTTTGCATTTGTCCTGTGGATTACTGTGTTGTGGGTCATTGGGAACATTGCCATCCTAAAGGAAAATCAGCTCTTCAAGTTCAAACAGGATTTAAGACTGTATTTATTATTTGCTCGTTTTTTTTGTCGTTGTAGGATCACAATATGGGTACCAGTGGACCATCCAATCAGGAGCCAGTAAAATGTGTTCAAAACTCTCTGTTATGCCCTGAGTTTTTCAGGAGTTGGTGAGGCCTTTCAATGGTGTAATTTACATCACCATTTGGGCACCCTATACAATGCCCTTGTTAGGCCACACTTGGAATATTGTGTGCAGTTCTGGGGACCGCATTACAAAAAAGATATAGATGCGCTGGAAAAGGTCCAAAGACGGGCAACCAGACTGATTCCAGGCATAAAAGACAAGTGTTATGAGGAAAGGCTAGAGATGCTTGGACTGTTCAAGCTTAGTAAAAGGAGACTTAGGGGAGATTTGATTGAGGCTTTTAAATGTATTAAAGGAATTAATAAAGTGAATTTTAGGAAATTATTCAAGTTGAGTTCGGTTAGCAGAACGAGGGGGCATAAATGGAAACTGACAAAGGGTAAATTTCACACGGACACTAGGAAATATTTTTTCACACAGAGAGTGATCAATGCGTGGAATAGCTTGCCTGGACATGTAGTAGAAGCTGAGACACTAGGGGTATTCAAGGCTAGGCTCGATCTAGTGTTAGACACTCTAGCCTTTGGATAAACTAAGCATGTGAGCAGACTAGTGGTAGGAATGGACGAGCAGTGTTGGGCTGAATGGTCTGTTCTCGTCTTCCCCTTATGTTATGTTATGTTATTATGATTTTTAACAGACAAAAATAGTGCACGTGCCTATTTCAAGAAAACATTTTTTTTAAAGAATTTGTTTCTGATTTAATCACATTTTCCTCCCAATTTAGTAGCCAATTACACCATCTCCTTTTCATGTCAATCCCTCCCTTGTATTGTGAGTTTTCTGCCATAGCCCTGTGACCAGCAGTGACAAAGGCGAAGTATCGTCTCCTCCGAGACGGCACTCGCCAAGCCGTCGACTGTAACTCTGGTACTCCAGAGCCACTCCAGAGCCAACTCATGTCGGCTTCTCTCCCCCCTGCCAGGGGTAGACAGCTAATTGTCGCCCCCTAGTGGCACTCCCGGCCAGAGGCGACTCTGGCGTGGTTGGTGGAATCGAACCCCGGTCGCAGTGGCCAGCGTCAAACGTTGTAACCACTAGACCACTCGGGAGAACCTTTTTCAAGAGCAATTTTGACACTAACAATCGCAACGACTCATTGATAAATGAGTCAGAATCACCATTGAAAGCCCTCAGAACCCTCTGTGTGCTGCGTTTGGTGCCACATGGACCATTTAATGGAGTGATTGTGGTCAAATCGCGTGACATGTGAAAACTGGGGGCACGCGCCACTTCTGGGTTCTGGGTGATTTTAACAAAAATAAAATGAGTAATCGTTTATAATTCATGATGGCAGCAAATCCCTGTAATTTTAGAAGAGGTTTTTAAAGACACTTATGCTGGGTTGTTTTCAGAAGATGATTTTTCTGCCTTGAGTGGCGACTCAGATTACAGATATAGCAACGCTACCTGTGTTGTTATTGTTAACATGACAATCTGTTTGGATCCACCTGAGAAGCATTCTGGCTAACTGGGTTCTGGTTGAATAGATTTGTACAACAGAAATGATTTATAGTACATTCTGGATAGTTTCTGGATACTTGGATACGTTTTTGATGCAGAAACCACAACCACAACCATTTTACTACTAAATTTATAGTTTCCAATTTTTCCCATTTTTCTCTAAATTCACCCTCCCCCACCACGAGTCCACCGCCCATCCTCCGGGTAACGGGCCAATTTTTCCAGGCCGGTAGATCCGCCTCCTCCGAGATGGAACCCGACCACGGACGCCTTTCCTGCTCCTTGACAAACTAGTGCCGGCTCACCCTCCCCCCACCCCCTGGGGCGGACAGCCAAATGCCGCCCCCGATCGGGGCTGATGACCAGGGCTGGTCTGGTAGAGACGCAGGTTTTGAACCGCGTCCCTGACAGGCAGCGCATGCCACACCGGACAAGCCAAAGTGTGGTGCGTTAGACCGTTACGCTATCTGCTGCCCTAACCACAACCATTTTAATCATCAATTCATTTTCATTGTCCATACCTGTACAAGAGGTGTCATTTTATAGTAAAATCATCATATTAGTAGGGCGTAAATTGTTTGGTCTTTATTTTACATTTTATGTACTCATGAGTCTCATAGGTGACACATTTGTAGATGCTGACATTTGATTCCCAATCGTACAACTGTCTACTTCACATCAAGCCCTCAACCATATCTTTGCAAGGTGTACTTTTAGATATTAGGCTTGGTGTGGTAGTGAAAAACAGGCATAAATAGCAATTTTTAGACCTTGACACGAAGAGGTTAATATCAATGAGGAGGAACAAAAATGTGCTGGTATTCTAATATTTTAGCAATTTTCATTCAGCATCAATTGCAATGTTGAGGTTCTAGGGAATAATTCAATATTTTATTAATTTGCTAGGCAGGGGCCCTTTTCGGGGAAACAGGATTAATTCCATAGCTTATGTTATTATATATTATCCATTTTATGCAACCAAATTTGTGCTGCAGTGATTCTGGCAAAGTGATTTGATCAGGGGTAAACTGTACATCATCACACCAGGTTCTGTACATGCAACCTCAAAGTTAAAGTCCAGTTCTCTATCCACTATGCTGCACTCCCACCATGGAGGGGGTAGGATTGGGGGGTGGGGGGTAGGATGAGGGGACTCAAAGTGAACCAGCTTGGGCTTACTCACATCCACAGAACTGTGAGAATTAGGCATTTAAAATTATGGGGTTTTTTGCTTTTGGACACCATATCACAAACACATTCACTCACTCACACACACACACTCTCACTCACTCACTCACACACACACACACACACACACACACTCACTCACTCGCACGCATGAACACACATGCACACTCACACACATACACCTGAAAACACCTTAATGAATAAGCCTGTACGCACTGCATGAATAATAGATCAAACTGTGTGTGGAAGCAGCTTAGCTGCAAGCCTCATGCTGCAGTCCATTTGAGAGGACAACAGGAACACAAGAGCGCAAGGATATAATTAGAAATAACCTATTTTTATTCTTTTTTAGGAGAGGAAAACTCAGCTGTCGCTGAGGTAAAACTGGGGATGAGTCAAGGCTCATCTGGTTTGGTGAAGTCACAGACCTCTTTTATGAGGGGAACACGAGCAACACACCACTCCCCCACATGCCCAGCACGTGCCAAACGATTCTATGATGATGCAATGTCAGTCAAATTACCGTTTTTTACAATCACTTTGGCGCTAATCTCCCAAGTTTGTGCTCAATTTTCAAAACCTTAGACACAACAGTCAAAACGTTCAGCACTTGTAACACAGCCTGTCCTATGTTCAAAAACTTGCATTGTGCATTCATATCTTTGAAGAAATCTTCATTCATATCAACTTCAGAATCATTGGTTCAAATAGCTCATGTATCATGAAATACTGTAGGAACATTAGTTTAGATCACCCACACACAAGATACAGATAGCTTCACTGTTTAGTTGTTTTTACAATCCTTAAATATTGCAGTAAAAAATACATGATTTGATACTTGAGAAGAATTCCTCAATTGGGTTGAGGAAAGGGGAGTATGGGGGCAAGTACAGGGTTGTAAACTGCGGATGGGCCTGAAACCATCTCTGCACCATTAGGTGGAACCTAACATTGTCCAATACTATCACATAAGTCACTCCATCAGCTTGACAGATCTGCTGTAGCCCATCAAGGAAATTCACAAGAAGAGCTGCATTATAGGATCCCATATGAGGTCTGCGTCCCACCACACCATCCTCCGATATTGCAGCAGGTATGGTGATGTTGCTCCCATGTTGTCCAGGTACCTGGATGGTTGCCTGCTGGCTAATGAAGTTCCGACCTCCGCCTTGTTTTCGCCAGGTTGAAGCCTGCCTTGTCCACAAAGAGGAATTTGTGGTGGTTCTCTGAAGCATCAAGCTCCATCACCCTCTAAAAATAAATTGAAAGAAAATTACCCTACAGGATATTGTAGATCAAACTTGAATCTTTCACAACAGGAATCTTGAAACTGAACATACCTGAACATACTCAGTCTGCAGTTGCTTCACCCTATCTGCATTTCTTTCCAAAGGTACCAAGTATATCTGTTTTAAAGACACCTGGTGCCTTTTCATAATGCATGCAATAGTTGGCAGACTTATGGTCTCCACATTGTTGAACATGTTGCCATTGTCAATGATGTGCTGCTGAATTTCGATCAGGCGTATATCATTTCTAACCTGAACCAAATTGACCACAGCCAGCTCTTGTTGGTAAGTTAGAATTCGGCCTCTGCCTCCCCCATTTGGCCTTGTCTCAATTCTGCAGGGAAAACAAAGAACACATTCAGTCACAACACCTACTGTGTGGTATGCAGTGGCATGCAACATACAGTAGTTTAACAGTCGAGAGTAATGCACAGTGCATGCTGAAGACTTACCGGTTCTCATGGCGGAAAGTTCTGATGATTGAGGCCGCGGTTGATCTTCTGAGGTTTGGCTGAATCATTGTAGCTGCCTCAGTCATTGTCATGCCACGATTTATGACATGGTCCACAACTATTCCTCTTTTCTGTTGCTGTCACTGTCTTGGTCCGTAGCCTTGTGCTCTACCACGTCCCCCCCACCTCTCAAACGAGGCCCGCGGCCACCTCTCTGAAGGGGTACTTGTCCTCTGCCATTCCCTTGATCACCTCCTCCTCCTCCTCCTCCTCCTCTCACTGATTGATCTCTATTCTGAGATCATCTGCCTGCTCCATGTTGTCACTATGTTGTTGCAGGTGGATACAAACCTTTTTATACTCTTACCACAATGTGAAATCAATCATCAGTAACATTTTACATTGTACATTTTAAGCATTTAGCAGACGCTCTTATCCAGAGCGACTTACAAGATGTGCATTAATACATCGTAGGAACAATCATAGTTAGCGCACGAGATCAGTGCAGGAATACAGCAATAGACATCATTGCAGGCATCTGCGTACCATACCTGTAACACCGGGAAGGAAAAGGTTAGTGAATATTTTTTTTTTTTTTTTGGGGAGTATAGTGTTGAACAAGTAAACAGTGGTGAAGACAATTTAGCTAGATGGACAGAGTTCAGGGGTAGTGGAGTCTGAAGAGGTGGGTTTTGAGTCTCTTGCGGAAGATTGGAAGTGACCAGGACAGAGAACGAGTAATGAGTCATCATTATTGGAAAAGCCAAGAAAAGGGCCTGCATACATACTGTGAAATCTGAAAACATTGTCTGGAACAGAGGGTCATGGAACCGTAGGAACATTGTCTGATAAAGGACCATGATGAAATATTACATCCAAAGATAATGTAGTAAAACTGATTCATGTTCCAAAGTAATTGGTGTCAATACATTTCTTTATCCTAAAACATTCATGATCTAAATATGGAATGGTGTTCATCTGTTTCCATAAAACTATTCATTAGGAGTAATGCTACAGTGACTTATCATTTTGAGCAGTTGGATTAATTGATAGTTAGATGCATTGAAAAGACAGTCATATAATATGTAATGTGTGTATTGCATTTTGAAATGCTAATACTTTGATGTTAAGTTGTGTCATTGTGTCATTTGGTTCAGCAAACAAATTATTTTAGGTTTATGTGTATTGTATTCAGGCACTTGAAAAAAGTGTTTTGAAAAGAGTTTTGATTATCCGTTTTGAGTTTTATGTCTACAGTTTTGAAAAATGACCTCAAGGTTCTGAAATTAGTGCCAAAGTGATTGTAAAAAACTACATTTATTCTATTGTATTTATGAAAATGTAAGCCCAACAGATTTATTTTTTCATTAAGGAGGTGTATTTGACAGATTTTCATCCTCTTAGCATTTTATTTCCATATTGGAAACAACAAATAAAAAGATTTTGTGACTGTGGCATTCATAAAGAAAACTCATGGGAGAGTTTGAAGTGAATACTGTGATGTGTCCTCAGATTGTGTAATGCTCACATGTGTATAATGACCCTATATTGTGACGTTACTACGACATGATCCTGCTAGGATAAACCCTTTGTCGGAACGGTGAAGTTAAAATAAAAATGGTCTATTCCCTGAATCCAGTAGCCTTAACAGTCAAATGCCCTTGTTTAAAGTTCAGCACTCTGGATACTGAACACAAGTGGTATTACATGTTAAAACCCCTCACTTATCCTACTGTACATAGTATATTTATTTGATTTAATATAATAATTACTACACAGGATACCAATTATCAATTAAATCACTAAATTCATTGATAGGCAGAGTAATCTGGTGGATCAACCTTCATCAAAATATACAACTCACAATTCAATTAAAATTAACAGCTGGTTTATTCATTTACAACAGTTAGACAAAACATTCAACGTCCAATCTACAGACGTAGGTTCAACTACCATAACCAATACTAAATCGGAACCTCCAATATGGAGGTATCAATTATGAACCCACCACTCTCAGGAAAAAATTATCGCTACCATTTCACAAGCTTGCTCGTACCACGTCAAGCTCTGCTCTCATCTGGCCGTGACCTGAAAGACGTAAATTCTAAACTGGATAGCTCCACCAATTATCACCCACATGGAAATAAACATTCAATTGGATATTCCGGCTTAACAAATACTAAATTCTAGATATAAAATTGACATGTAACAATCACAAAAGAGATGAAATGGAAGAAAATGACACCAAACCAAGCTTGTCTCTCTCCAAATGAAAACACACGCAGCCGAGGTGTTAGCTGGCACCAGATCTTCCAAGACAAAAAGGAAAGAGAAACTTGTAGAATTCCACCCCCAATCTAAACTTTGTGTCACCAACAGGTTTACTTTAAGTGTTGGGGGGGCTCACTCCCTTCTTAGCCCATAATTTACAATTTGTGGGAAGGTCCGTTAGCATAATGTGTTGTAAAGGTTGCAGGTTCGATCCCAGGTGGGGGCACTACCGTTGTACCCTTGAGCAAGGTACTTAACCTGAATTCCTTCAGTAGAATATCAAGCTGTATAAATGGATTGTATGTAAAGAAAATGTAAACTGTGTAAGTCGCTCTGGATAAGAGCGTCTGCTAAATGCCTACAATTTAAATGTAGGTCCAGGCAAGCCAGGTTCAGACTCAGGTTCAGACTTTTCAGGTTGCCGTTGATATGCTCCTCTCATTTGTTGAGAATTGTGGCAATATCAAACATCACTATAGCCTGGGGAAGCCAGCGTAGTTTATACCGAGATGTTGGTTGAGCTGATATGATATGATAGAGGCATAATACATGTATGCTCAAGACCATTGCTACCAAATGACAAGGCCAATCATACAATGTTGACCTCCGCTTTAATCTGGTGGGCCATAATTATTTTCTCCATGACCCATGATTTCCAGCTCATAGGTATAAACCTGAAGTTGTGGGGTGTGGCACTGGTTCACCATACCCAAGTGCCCTGGCTTCACACACAGAGCCATAAACCCACCAAAGACGGCCCCACTCTGTCTGCCTGCGCAGGATGACTAAAATGCACCTCCCCGACACCTTTTAGGTTTTAACTCTGGGAAACACAGGTATTGGAGCAGGACCTTTCTATTTAGATGGTTCCTGAACTATCCGAGCCAAAAAATCACAAATTTGAGAAAAAAGAATGGTCTCACTTTGCAGAGTTAAGTCTATACACTTATGTTTTTTGGTTTTTGGTTTTGATTTCCAATTAAATTTAAGTTCATTTATTCCAACTTATTTCCCCGTAGTACTTAATTGTAGATAATTATTCATCAGTCTGAACCAAAATATCACAAATTTGAGAAAAATTAACTTTTCCATGTTGCAGAGGTAACACTTCTGCTTTTGGTGATTTCCCATGAAATACACTTTTCCTGGTAAATATTTATGTTCATTTATTCCAACTATCAGTTCCTCTCTGCATAACTTTCCAGAACCCTGAATAGTTCCGGAGTGCTCTTTTATTGAATTTTTTGCTATTTTTATATTATATAGAAATAGAAAAATAGAAAAATACTGAGAATAGATTTTTCTTTTAGCCTATCAAACACGAGGTACCATTGTTTCAATCAAATATAAATAAGGATGCGTCGAAACCCTTTGGGATAGCATGGTAAATAAGGATGAATCTAAACCCTTTGGGATAGCATGAACAATATGTGACTGTAACAGTAGTTCTTTATTTTTGTTTTTATGTTTTTATGTACGGGCAGAAAGGCAATGAGACTTGAATCTTTATAAAACTTTTTCATTGGAGAATAAATTAATTCCTGGCAGGCTCTCACAAGTAAGAAATAACACGATCATGTTTCAGCCTAGCTGCATTTGCTAGCAGCATACTTGGGTGGGGTTGTATATGAGGCCAATGTATGTAGGTCCATGCCTCTATCATCCAGATTAATAATGAAGACTACACATTTAATACTATTGTAAACGTGTTTGGTCAGAATGGCACAATGTACCTGTATTTCCTGGGACTTTCTGCTTAGTACATTAGCTCGGTTCACATCTCGAAAAACACAGAAAGCACATGCAAGTCTACATTCATCCATCAGTCCCACACTCATCAGCGCAGTGCAACCAAAATATCTCCTGACAGATGGTTTAAGAGGACCCCGCAGTGGCCTTTAGGGTCACTTCTGCTTTTTCATCCCGAATCAGTAATGAACAGGGATATCCAATTTTTCATCCCGAATCAGTAATGAAAAGGGATATCCAAAGACTAAATGATGAAAACCAAGGATATCTCCATCATTAATACTATACTTTACAGTAGTATTACACTTGTCTATACTATACTATAGTATTTAGTATTGGAATGGATTTTCTGCTCTTTATCAAAATACAATTTTCAAAGACATTTTCAGTTTTCGAAACCTGCAGGTCAGATGTATTTCGCTGATATATATATATATATGCCTGGGAATATGACTATAGTCGCCGTGAACTGATGTCAGGACAGTGAGTTTGGGACAGCAGCTCAGCTTGCATACAAAGCGAGGACCTCGAGTGTATAACAAGGACAAGAACAAGGGCATGGCGCTTCCATCTCCGACACCGTAGGTACCGCAATTATGCATAATATCCACATTTTACCTCTTTATGACTAGAGAATTAAAAGTTGGAAAGAGTCATTTGTCCCTGAAGAGAAGCACTAGAGACCAGCTTCAGCTGTCTCTTGTATATAACGTTAGGTTGTGTCTCATTCGGGAGTGTTCTCTGCCTCGCGTGTAGGATCCCATTAACCCTGGGGTTTTGTTTTAAAAATAAGACTTTTATTGGACGCTTAATGCCGTTTCTGCACCCTTGGTGTTTGCTCTCCTTTGATTCGACGTTGTGAAAAAAAGGCCCTGCTGTCTCCCACGGTTGTTGCATAACAAGTCAATTTTTCTACGGTCCAAAATCAAACCGTATAGCTGTCGTACGCCTACAAATGAGACGTTTGACTTAAAGTTTTGCATCGTTTCTCTCTAGAGGGAGGGGAAACGGAGTATGCCCTCTCGTCTCTGCTGCGCTGGACGGCATAATTATTGCGCAGAGGAACCTGGTCCTGTCTTCAATGCTTTCTGCTCCAGCGGCAGAGAAATACACACCGCGCTGCAGATGAAATGACCCGTGAACAAACATGCCAGCCGAACAAAGCGGCTGTCTTTCTTTCCAGATATCCCATCATGCGTGCTGTAGTTTGGCGGAAAAAAGACAACGGGGTCTTTTAAAATGTTACGCATACAGTATAGTACAGCATCGCTTGCACGTCTCTGAAACTCAAATTAATCATCTATATGTAGTGTGTTTGGAATCATTATAATGCTAGTAAAATAAATGAGCCAACTTCTGATTGTGGCGATTGAAGAATATAAGTGCAGCAGTGCTGTCGTAGTGCTCCCCCCGCCCCTATTTTGCAGAGAAATGCCCAGCAGCCGTGGCCGTATTGCCCCCCTATCAGAGAGTACATCCACAGACGGCTTTATTTTTGTAAAGCGAACAAAAGACAAACACTCAAAGCTACTAAAGTTTGGCAGAACAGACCCACAACACACCACATATCTGTTCATGTCAAAATGGGCACACTTTTTAGGATCAGCATGCTGGTAATTTTCTTTCACATTACTTTTGTACAATAGGTTGTAGATGCTGTAATGGATGTGTGTATGTGTTCTGTGTTCTTCAGCAGTTTTTAGAAAGCTATTTATTCTTTGGGGTAGACCAGGGGTCGGCAACCCATAACACTCAAAGAGCCATTTGGACCCGGTTTCCACGGAAAAGAAAACACTGGGAGCCGCACCATTTTCTGTCGACGGGGGTAATGAATCGGTCGCAGCGAAAAAAAGCTGGGGGCTAGACCCACCAGACCAGGGGTCGGCAACCTGGGGTAGACCCACCAGACCAGGGGTGCGGCTCTTTCAGCCTTATGTTGCGGCTCCGCGTGGCTTGGGAAAATAAATAATAAGTATCCAATTGAATCGGGCGCAAAATTGGGCGCATTTTTTTTGGCGTAGCACCCCCGTTGACAGAAAATCTGAGGGGCGCAAGAATTATTTTCGCGTTGCACCCCCCCCGGTCAGCTTTTTTCGCTGCGACCGATTCATTTGCACCCCCCCGTCGACAGAAAATGGTGCGGCTCCCAGTGTTTTCTTTTCCGTGGAAACCGGGTCCAAATGGCTCTTTGAGTGTTATGGGTTGCCGACCCCTGACCTAGACGGTGGGCACCTTGTACTAACGTGTGATAGATTTAGAAAAAGTTGAACTAGTACAGAAAGAAAGGTATTTGTAAAAACAAACAAACAGACAAACAAACAAAAACTAGCGCTTCGCGATAATTATAATGATATCTACATGTTTATTCAACCGAGTGAGAATGATGAAGATAATGTTTCTTGCTAATTCTTTCATTCTAGCTCCTAGCTTGCTAGGTGTGAGTTGTCAAACATTAGCAGTGAGACATGAGTAGGGTGACCAGGCGTCCCGGTTCGGCCAGGACAGTCCCGGGTTTGAGCAGCGAGTTCCGGTGTCTCGACAAAAGGCCGAAATGTCCCGGTTTCCAGTTTACACCAAGATGTAGTAATACGACACGCGATTCTACACGACTGTGATTATATTTTGGCTGTGATTACAACAACTGGTCCAAGATCATGCCTATTGCCCCGCTTATCATTTTTAACCAATGAAGAAAACCCAATAAAACAGAGCCAGTTAATTGGAGCACAATGTAGCCCAGGGTGTCAAACTCATTCCATGGAGGGCCGAGTGTGTGCAGGTTTTTGTTGCAACCAACGCCCTACACCAGGTGATTTCAATTAGTTCCCCTGCTTGGTTGAAGAAGGGAGATAATTAGTGGAATCCCCTGGTGTAGTGCGTTGGTTGCAACAAAAACCTTCATACACTCGGCCCTCCATGGAATGAGTTTGACACCCCTGCTCTAAGCAGAATCTCCATCGGGATACATGGCAAGAACAATGCACCGGTATCACACACTTCTGACGAGTTTTTGAACTATATCATAGATCATATCGTGGACTTAACATTATTATTGATCTCTCGAAAAGTTCGAAATGTCATTCATTTCTTCGTTAAAAATCAGCAAAAGTCGTATTCGTTCCTGCCAGTAGACGGAAGATGCCCAAGCTTGCTTCAGTCAATATCTGCGTTGACCCCTTGATAAAGAAGCGGACTGCCAATACTGGTTGCTAGATTACTGCATTCTTTTATGAAAATCTCACATTTTCTACATTCTCAGTTGACTTTCATCCATACATCCCGTGTTAATTATTTTACATAGGCTACCGTATGCACCATTGACTGCCATACATTTTTAAATGTATGTCATGGTTAAAAACAACATTGGGTTATTTTTTCCGAATTTTTCAATATGGAAACGCTGTGGGTAAAATAGGTATAGGGATGATTAGTGCCAAAACGAACGCATATGCGTTTGACAAAGCGGCTGTATTTTTACGTACCACCACCTACGTGCACCTGCATATATGCGTTTGACGATGCGACTGGTTTTGTTCCGCACAATACGCACAGGTTCTCTTCCTCTAAGAGGAACTCGACTCCCAAAATGAAAGTGGTAACGATAAGGTGGGTCGCTGGCTTTTGAGGACTAACGAATAATGAAAGGAATAGCCACTCTTCTGCTTCTTGTACAGGCTACAGCTATAAACACAGGTACAGCTTTAACAGCTTTAAATGTACATTATTTGATGCCTTTAAAAAAATATGCTGGTAACTTCCAAATATAGAGGAAACAATTGAGTAAATGAAGGGTTCTGGCGGCTCTTATGGTGCCTTTTCTTGCATGGTTTAGGTCCATTCTGTATTAATGTAGGCTACATATTGTAAGTCGCTCTGGATAAGAGCGTCTGCTAAATGCTTAAAATGTAAAATGTAAATGTGATGCTTCAATCACCTTGGAAGGCTCCATAGTGTCTCCGTCCCAGTCTGCCAGAGTCTTGGGGTAACCCTGGACAACCAGCTGTACTTCTCAAGCCATATTGCAGCGATCACTCGGACCTGCCGATTCTCCTCCCACAACATCCGGAGGATCCGACCGTTCCTCACCCAAGAGACCACTCAACTCCTAGTCCAGGCCCTGGTGATCTCACGTCTGGACTCATCTCACGTGGAACGACCTTCCCCAATCGGTCAGGACCGCGGAATCACTTGCGATCTTCCGCAAGAGACTCAAAACCCACCTCTTCAGACTCCACTACCACTGAACTCTGTCCATCTAGCTAAATTGTCTTCACCGCTGTTTACTTGTTCAACACTATACTCCAAAAAAATAAAAATATAAAAATATATATATTAACTTCCCGGTGTTATAGGTATGGTACGCAGATGCCTGCAATGATGGCTATCGCTGTATTCCTGCACTGATCTCGTGGCTAACTATGATTGTTCCTACCATGTATTAATGCACATCTTGTAAGTCGCTCTGGATAAGAGCGTCTGCTAAATGCTTAAAATGTAAAATGTAGAATGTAGATAGTGGTGGCAAGCATGAATGATCTGTCTTCTTATTATTTTGAGTTTACAAGGTCTCGCCTTAAATTCTCCCAGAGACAAGGAAAAAGTGCAGACGGAGGTGGCTATCATGAATTATCTCTGTCTCCCAATGCCCAGGTCAGTGGTTCAAGCCCTGGCTCCACCCTTCTTATTGTCTTGAGTTTACAAGGTCTTGCCTTAAATTCTCCCAGAGACAAGCAAAAGTGCAGATGGAGGTGGCGATCATGAATTATCTCTGTCTCCTGATGCCCAGGTCAGTGGTTCAAGCCCTGGCTCTACCCTTTTTATTCTCTTGAGTTTACAAGGTCTTGCCTTAAATTCTCCCAGAGACAAGTAAAAAGTGCAGAAGAAGGTGGCGATCATTAATTATATCTGTCTCCCAGTGCCCAGGTCAGTGGTTCAAGCCCTGGCTCTACCCTTCTTATTCTCTTGAGTTTACAAGGTCTTGCCTTAAATTCTCCCAGAGACAAGTAAAAAAGTGCAGAAGAAGGTGGCGATCATGAATTATCTCTGTTTCCCAGTGCCCAGGTCAGTGGTTCAAGCCCTGGCTCTACCCTTCTTATTCTCTTGAGTTTACAAGGTCTTGCCTTAAATTCTCCCAGAGACAAGTAAAAAGTGCAGAAGAAGGTGGCGATCATGAATTATATCTGTCTCCCAGTGCCCAGGTCAGTGGTTCAAGCCCTGGCTCTACCCTTCTTATTCTCTTGAGTTTACAAGGTCTTGCCTTGCAGAAATTCGCCCAGAGACAAGTAAAAAGTGCAGAGACGGAGGTGGCAGAAGAAGGTCATGAATTATCTCTGTTTCCCAGTGCCCAGGTCAGTGGTTCAAGCCCTGGCTCTACCCTTTTATTCTCTTGAGTTTACAAGGTCTTGCCTTAAATTCTCCCAGAGACAAGTAAAATAGTGCAGAAGAAGGTGGTGATCATGAATTATATCTGTCTCCCAGTGCCCAGGTCAGTGGTTCAAGCCCTGGCTCTACCCTTCTTATTCTCTTGAGTTTACAAGGTCTTGCCTTAAATTCTCCCAGAGACAAGTAAAAAAGTGCAGAAGAAGGTGGCGATCATGAATTATCTCTGTCTCCCAGTGCCCAGGTCAGGGGTTCAAGCCCCACCTCTTCTGTTTCTGTTGCGTTTACGAAGTCTCTCCTTAAGTTATCGGCAGGACAAAGCAATGAACCAAGGAAGCTGTGGTGCAAGTGAATGATTGTTGCCTTCTGACGCTGAGGTTTGGGGTTCAAGCCCAGCTCTTGATCCTTTCTCTTTGCACAGGTTTGATCCATTGTGCGGTTTAAATATACCGAAAAACAGAGGATGAGTGTGAGGGTGTGTCTGGCGCACTTGGTAGAGCTGCTTGGGAGATTGGCCCTGGAGATCCACGGTTCGATTCCATGCGTTGGCCCGAGCAACAGGAGGTCCCCAGGGTGGAGGAGGGGGAATGCTGTGCCCCCCGCGATTTCAGAGTTCTAAAACTGGGGTTTTCGATACGAGGACTTGGGCCGATGGATACGAGGACTTGGGCCGATGGATAGATGGATAGATGGATAGATGGATAGATGGATAGATGGATAGATGGATAGATGGATGGGATAGATGGATAGATGGATAGATGGATAATCAAAACAGTTGAGTTGAGTTGAGTTGAGTTGTTTTGATGGATTGCTCAATCATCTTTTAGATAACAGAACAAGATTACACACAGTCATTTTATAATCTTGTTCTGTAAAAAGATGATTGATTGAGGAACAAAACAACTCAACTCAACTGTTTTGATTATCCATCTATCCATCTATCCATCTATCACATCTATCCATCTATCCATCTATCCATCGCCCATCTATCCTCGTATCCATCTATCCATCTATCCATCTATCCATCTATCCCCCATCTTTTAGAACTCCTGAAATCGCGGGTCCTCGACACAGCATTCCCCACTCCCCCTCCACCCTGGGGACCTCCTGTTGCTCGGGGCCAACGCATGGAATCGAACCGTGGATCTCCAGGGGCCAATCTCCCGAAGCAGCTCTACCAAGTGCGCCAGACACACCCTCACACTCATCCTCTGTTTTTCGGTATATTTAAACCGCACAATGGATCAAACCTGTGCAAAGAGAAAGGATCAAGAGCTGGGCTTGAACCCCAAACCTCAGCGTCAGAAGGCAGCAATCATTCACTTGCACCACAGCTTCCTTGGTTCATTGCTTTGTCCTGCCGATAACTTAAGGAGAGACTTCGTAAACGCAACAGAAACAGAAGAGCTGGGGCTTGAACCCCTGACCTGGGCACTGGGAGACAGAGATAATTCATGATCGCCACCTCCGTCTGCACTTTTTACTTGTCTCTGGGCAAATTTAAGGCAAGACCTTGTAAACTCAAGAGAATAAGAAGGGTAGAGCCAGGGCTTGAACCACTGACCTGGGCATTGGGAGACAGAGATAATTCATGATCGCCACCTCCGTCTGCACTTTTTACTTGTCTCTGGGCGAATTTAAGGCAAGACCTTGTAAACTCAAGAGAATAAGAAGGGTAGAGCCAGGGCTTGAACCACTGACCTGGGCACTGGGAGACAGATATAATTCATGATCGCCACCTTCTTCTGCACTTTTTTACTTGTCTCTGGGAGAATTTAAGGCAAGACCTTGTAAACTCAAGAGAATAAGAAGGGTAGAGCCAGGGCTTGAACCACTGACCTGGGCACTGGGAGACAGATATAATTCATGATCGCCACCTTCTTCTGCACTATTTTACTTGTCTCTGGGAGAATTTAAGGCAAGACCTTGTAAACTCAAGAGAATAAAAAGGGTAGAGCCAGGGCTTGAACCACTGACCTGGGCACTGGGAGACAGAGATAATTCATGATCGCCACCTCCGTCTGCACTTTTTACTTGTCTCTGGGCGAATTTAAGGCAAGACCTTGTAAACTCAAGAGAATAAGAAGGGTAGAGCCAGGGCTTGAACCACTGACCTGGGCACTGGGAGACAGATATAATTCATGATCGCCACCTTCTTCTGCACTTTTTTACTTGTCTCTGGGAGAATTTAAGGCAAGACCTTGTAAACTCAAGAGAATAAGAAGGGTAGAGCCAGGGCTTGAACCACTGACCTGGGCACTGGGAGACAGATATAATTCATGATCGCCACCTTCTTCTGCACTTTTTTTTTTACTTGTCTCTGGGAGAATTTAAGGCAAGACCTTGTAAACTCAAGAGAATAAGAAGGGTAGAGCCAGGGCTTGAACCACTGACCTGGGCACTGGGAGACAGATATAATTCATGATCGCCACCTTCTTCTGCACTTTTTTACTTGTCTCTGGGAGAATTTAAGGCAAGACCTTGTAAACTCAAGAGAATAAAAAGGGTAGAGCCAGGGCTTGAACCACTGACCTGGGCATCAGGAGACAGAGATAATTCATGATCGCCACCTCCATCTGCACTTTTTGCTTGTCTCTGGGAGAATTTAAGGCAAGACCTTGTAAACTCAAGACAATAAGAAGGGTGGAGCCAGGGCTTGAACCACTGACCTGGGCATTGGGAGACAGAGATAATTCATGATAGCCACCTCCGTCTGCACTTTTTCCTTGTCTCTGGGAGAATTTAAGGCGAGACCTTGTAAACTCAAAATAATAAGAAGACAGATCATTCATGCTTGCCACCACTATCTACATTCTACATTTTACATTTTAAGCATTTAGCAGACGCTCTTATCCAGAGCGACTTACAAGATGTGCATTAATACATGGTAGGAACAATCATAGTTAGCCACGAGATCAGTGCAGGAATACAGCGATAGCCATCATTGCAGGCATCTGCGTACCATACCTATAACACCGGGAAGTTAATATATATATTTTTTATATTTTTTATTTTTTTGGAGTATAGTGTTGAACAAGTAAACAGCGGTGAAGACAATTTAGCTAGATGGACAGAGTTCAGTGGTAGTGGAGTCTGAAGAGGTGGGTTTTGAGTCTCTTGCGGAAGATCGCAAGTGATTCCGCGGTCCTGACCGATTGGGGAAGGTCGTTCCCACGTGAGATGAGTCCAGACGTGAGATCACCAGGGCCTGGACTAGGAGTTGAGTGGTCTCTTGGGTGAGGAACGGCCGGATCCTCCGGATGTTGTGGAGGGAGAATCGGCAGGTCCGAGTGATCGCTGCAATATGGCTTGAGAAGTAGCTGGTTGTCCAGGGTTACCCCAAGACTCCTGGCAGACTGGGACGGAGACACTATGGAGCCTTCCAAGGTGATTGAAGCATCACATTTACATTTTACATTTTAAGCATTTAGCAGACGCTCTTATCCAGAGCGACTTACAATATGTAGCCTACATTAATACAGAATGGACCTAAACCATGCAAGAAAAGGCACCATAAGAGCCGCCAGAACCCTTCATTTACTCAATTGTTTCCTCTATATTTGGAAGTTACCAGCATATTTTTATCGTAAAGGCATCAACATAATGTACATTTGCGTCAAGCGTATAAATAGTTAAAGCTGTACCTGTGTTTATAGCTGTAGCCTGTACAAGAAGCAGAAGAGTGGCTATTCCTTTCATTATTCGTTAGTCCTCAAAAGCCAGCGACCCACCTTATCGTTACCACTTTCATTTTGGGAGTCGAGTTCCTCTTAGAGGAAGAGAACCTGTGCGTATTGTACGGAACAAAACCAGTCGCATCGTCAAACGCATATATGCAGGTGCACGTAGGTGGTGGTACGTAAAAATACAGCCGCTTTGTCAAACGATATGCGTTCGTTTTGGCACTAATCATCCCCTATACCTATTTTACCCACAGCGTTTCCATATTGAAAAATTCGGAAAAAATAACCCAATGTTGTTTTTAACCATGACATACATTTAAAAATGTATGGCAGTCAATGGTGCATACGGTAGCCTATGTAAAATAATTAACACGGGATGTATGGATGAAAGTCAACTGAGAATGTAGAAAATGTGAGATTTTCATAAAAGAATGCAGTAATCTAGCAACCAGTATTGGCAGTCCGCTTCTTTATCAAGGGGTCAACGCAGATATTGACTGAAGCAAGCTTGGGCATCTTCCGTCTACTGGCAGGAACGAATACGACTTTTGCTGATTTTTAACGAAGAAATGAATGACATTTCGAACTTTTTCGAGAGATCAATAATAATGTTAAGTCCACGATATGATCTATGATATAGTTCAAAAACTCGTCAGAAGTGTGTGATACCGGTGCATTGTTCTTGCCATGTATCCCGATGGAGATTCTGCTTAGAGCAGGGGTGTCAAACTCATTCCATGGAGGGCCGAGTGTATGAAGGTTTTTGTTGCAACCAACGCACTACACCAGGGGATTCCACTAATTATCTCTCTTCTTCAACCAAGCAGGGGAACTAATTGAAATCACCTGGTGTAGGGCGTTGGTTGCAACAAAACCTGCACACACTCGGCCCTCCATGGAATGAGTTTGACACCCCTGATGTAGCCTATAACCTAACCCAGGGGTCGGCAACCTGCGGCTCCGGAGCCGCATGCGGCTCTTTCAGCCTTATGTTGCGGCTCCGCCTGGCTTGGGAAAATAAATAATAAGTATTAAATTGAATCGGACGCAAAATTGGGCGCATTTTTTTTGGCGTAGTACGCCCCCCGTCGACAGAAAATGGTGCGGCTCCCAGTGTTTTCTTTTCCGTGGAAACCGGGTCCAAATGGCTCTTTGAGTGTTATGGGTTGCCGACCCCTGCACCAGACAAAGAATGGGTTTATCCATTGTACACAGCTATAATACTTTTGTGTCTTGTTTTCTGGGGGATGGGAGGAGGTGCAGTGCATTTATTATATAATGAAGTTGACTATGCTGCATTATAAAGCTGCATGATGTATTCTGAAGTATTGTATTTATAGTGCTATAAATTGGCCACTTGTACAGTTCCTTTCACCATGAGGGAAATATGTATGTGCTGTCAACCCTTCACAAAATCCTTCTAAACTCTTGGTAAAAATCTGCACAAAGCTGTGAACTGCACTGAAAGAACAGCTCTACGTACTTGCTAGCTTGTGAGTAACAGAATGCAGATTGTGTTTACAACAGTGCTGTTAGCTAAACGCTATCTTTGCAGTCTGCAATCTGTCACTGTATTGAATGAAGAAGACAGATCTGAAATCCTGCCGAGGACTTGTTTCCTTGCTACTGTTATTTTTGTAGTACCGTGGTGCTTAGTGGTGTTAATTCATCGTCATCTTTTAAAATGTGCCAATTTGACAAAAAAAACTGTCTGGCCACAGAGGCCAAATTAAATTATTTAAAAAAAGCTCATACATTTTCTTTATAGAGTCTTTATATACTCTATAACCATGGTTACCTCACACAAACGCTTCACCTTTTCATTATTCATACCTTCTGTCATGCCAAATCCTTACTGAAAGAAAAGTTGGAGACACAGACTGTATGAAAGAAGAGAGAACAATGCAAAGCTGAGGGTGATTAGCTGGGAATTCAGAGAGTGGTTGAGATGAATAAATATGTAGGGCAATTAGTATTGAGGCGTTATAGCCACTATGTGGCATTCAATCTTATCTCCCAGTTATTACACACTAATGCACTTCTGTCAGCACTCTACGTTTGTATTGTTTACAACGTTTCAAAAGCAAGGGCATTTTTGAGACATTGTAAACATTTTGTGTTAAAACTATTTGTTTGAAATTAATTCATGACAATAGGCTTCTTTTTTTGTTGTTGCTTTGAACCTTGGCTCATAGCTTTGGTGTAACTGGGTGAGCCCCTGGCTAAAACAACCTCGGGAAGCGTTTTCAGTTTTCTGAATTTATTTCGATTTCCCTGGGCCTTTCATCCTTTGTTTTCACAGGAAATACCATCGTGACAGTTCTGCATGTGATTAAAATGACTAATGTGCCCTGTGATGACGATGTATATGTTTAAATTCAGTAAACCTTTGGGTTAATAGGGATTGCGATGTTCGATCTCTGCATAGGCTTTGTGAGATGAACAAGATTATTAGAGTCTTCTCAGACCTTGTAGATCATGTATCTAGGAGATATTTTGAAAATGTAAGCCTGTCAAATCTAGTCCAAAAAGTCCTTTAGTACCGCAGGAGACCCATTCCATGTTTTACAGGATGGTTAATCTGGAGACTCTTCCACATTTTACAGGATGGTTAATCTGGAGACCCATGTCTTGTTATATTTCCAGCAGCGTGTGTCACAATCCACGGATGCTTCTGAAGCCTGCTGGACAGGCAAGTGTATTACAGGGGGAATGAGTCACTGAAAGCCATGTTGTGTAAGACACCAGGCCCAATGTCCATTATTTCGATGAAATTACTGCTGAGGATCACATCAAAAGCGACAAAAGTAATGAGGGACAACAATGGTGTTGTCCAGCATAGTGGGCAGCTGGACACATTTGGTTTTGTGTCAAAGCTCGGGTACAATATTTGGGGGACAGCTCCTTAATTTGTAACAGAGGGAAAATAAACAGGGCTGTATAGTGCCACAGATTTTGTTACATATGCAACCCCAAATTCTTCAGTGCCAACAGGAAGAAAGTGCATGCACATTAAATTACATAAATAATTGCTGTTGTGCAATGTTACTCTAAAAGTCTATGTGTACATGTACTCTCATTCTAACCTCAAGGGCAACGTGAAAATCATTCCTCATAAGGTCATCAGTTAAGCATAAAAATGATATGGTTTCACTGATTGATGCTTATATTTAAATTGGAGGAATTCTGTGTTTTTGACTCTTCCTCTCCATTTCCAAGGAGCTTGGAGTTCAGTGATTTCTTCCTTCTAGACCATTTCAGAAATCTAAAATTCTCATCTACATGTTCAAGCAGGCAAAGTACAAATGTTAGCCTGAAGAGTTGGTCTGTATTGTTTGAAAATGGTACAATTTCGTTGCATTACATTGCAAGCACGTGGGCCCAGGTAGATCATTGGTGAGCACTGGCGTTGTACAAATATTAAAAAGACAGTTATGGAATTAACACGCTACATTTTGCTTCATTTCACTATCGCAAACTTTTTTCTAAGTTCCAAATGGGTGGGTCCGGGAGTCAACCCGTCAGATTTATCCTACTGGCAGGCTGCACTGCTGCACAAACGACTGCAAGTAGGCCAAAGCAAAATGTCACATCTTTAAACCTCTAGAATCAACAGTGTCTAATGAGGTGCAGAACATTACATCTGCTTGAAAAGCGGAAGGCACCGGGACTTATATTCAGTGCTGTGTGGCTGTTAGACTATTATTTCGCTTACATTAACAGAGCCAGGGACTGTAATAAATAACTGGAAGCTTATAGTGTCCAAACCCCCCCTCCCCCAGCGCTTTCATCATTGGCTACCACTGAGGGACATCTCTTCCTCGGTCTTCTCCTGCCCCAAGAGAAAGACGGAAGCCGGTTTTATCGTGTTTTCATCTTTTTTTCCCGCTCGCTACGTACACGCGAATACTACAGCGATCCACGGTGTTAGCTTCAAGGTCATCTCAAATCTAGTTTAAATTTCATTGTAATGTATTTATTCATTTATGAATCTTACCTCCGAAAGTCAATGTTGCGATTTGCAGGGGAAAAGAATTGCCTCTCGGATTACAGGGAACACACAGTATGTCTGGCTCCCCAGACAGCATCATGAAATTATAATGTAGGGGTGGGGTGTGGGGGGGGGGGGAGGCTGGGTGATGAAAAATACAATCATTCCGTTGATCTTTTCTTTCCCAAGGGTGACCAGAGCGTGGATCACTTTTCTTGACTGCACGTTAAGAAAAAAGAAAAGAAAAAACAAACACTTTTTTTTCTGATTGACGTCAAAGGAACTTTGGGATTATATTCCTGTAATCACTACTCTTTGAGTACATACAGGCTATGTAATAAAATCTTACAACGCTCTGACTCTTCCCTTTTGTTGTTATTTATGCATTTCGCGTAATTAAATGTAATTTGTGAATTATGTTGGAAAAGTGCTGCGCTCACTGTTAATTGTGAAAGCTCTGGAGTGTACTGCAAGCTCAAACACTAATAGTGCAATATCGATATCCATTTGTTTATTTAATCAGATAAACGAGACAATAACAGCATTGCAGGATTCATCATATAGATAAACTGTTTTTGAATTCTTTGAATTGAATAATTATTTGGCTTGGATTCAATCAAAATTGGTCTGTAGCTTTGCTTTACAAATACATGGCAGTGGTCTGTGTTACCAAAGTGAACTTGCGAAATGCTGTATTATAACTCAAAAGTATATTTGCATATATTGTGGTAGGATCAGGGGTGTTGGGGTTCAACGTGGCCAATCAATAAAGATCAATAATAAAATAATCAATAATAAAATCACCATACACCGTCAAAATAGGAAATAAGAGGAATTTATTTGGGGAATTGTTACACAAAAGGGAAAATGGGGGAAGCAAACACATACAGTCCGTAATCCGTTCTCGTTGTCTTTATCCGTAATCCAAAGTCAAAAATCCGATCCAGGTCCTCAAACAAACAACGGTCGATGCACAAACAGGGTTTTCAAAACAATCAGAGTCAAATCCAGTCAGCAGTCCAAAAACAATTCTCTAGCTCCCACTCTCACTCGCACTCTCACTCTCCAACGCGTTTCCATTCTGGTTCTTTGCGACTTACCTGTGGAAAAGGTGCCTATTTTATTTCCTGTTCATTACTTGGTTAAAGCACGTCAAGTGTGCCCCTTTAGCCCCAGACTTCCCATTAAGGTATGAGAGTGGAGCCAGCGGGCTAATATGTACCGCCCCTCAACCACCCTTCTGGTGCCTCTGGGCGGCTGCCACAATATATGTATATGTTTTGTTTTTGGGGGCGGGGAGAAAAAAATCTAAAGGTTTTTGTTTGTTAAAAACGTGAACCGAGGCCTGATGAGGGGGTGTCCTCCACGGTGTCCGTTGCCGTGGAGTCGTGAGCACACAGGTTGTGGGGGCTCGTTTTTGGGAAAAGTGTACTACAATCAGAAGGAAGCTCGGTGTAACGGTAGGCTGCCAAAATTCCTACCGGGCTGTTTATGCTTCTCATCAGCCGGAGAAAGCAGTGCAGCTGGGAGGTTGAAATGCTCTCGCAAGTGCACTCCTCTTCAGACTGTGAGTATGAAATCAGCCTCCTGCCAACCTCTGCCGCAACCAATCAATACAGTCCCCGACGCTCAAAAGGACACCTCATACTCCCCTGTGTATGTGTTGATCCTTTAACTGCACTTAAGGAAAAAAAGGCTTTAAAGACATCTTAAGTAGGTGAGCCCTCTGCGGTCCGTGCATCGGCCCTTTGCATCGCGACCTCCCCCCCACTGCGTTTAATCGCCAAAACCGCCGGGTAGATCGCTCAGCACCCTCGCAGTAGAACTCTGGAACTTAACTAAACGTGTTATTGGTTTAAAAAATGGTCTTGGTTTTCTGAAGAAGGAAAGCAGTAGAAACTGTTGAGCAGGGTGATGTATCGGTGTGCGTTGCCAGACTAAACCTGACTCATTTCACTATCCCCCCCCTCGCCCCACCACACCAATTCCACCTCAGATACTGGCCTGGAGCCATCCACTGATCTAATCTGCAGAGCTCAACTAAATCATGCCAAATGGATTTCATATTCGTTTGCTGCCCCCCCCACCCATACCGAGAGCTTTAGCTGTTTCCACACGCCCTATTCTATTCTTACGGGGTCAAGTTAGGGTTACAATACTTTATTCTGGCTGAAGCTGGATGCTAATTTCCATGTGCTGTGCCTGTGGCTGTTCACTGTACGATTTGAGGCAACAGGACTATTGCTAGGGCCCCCGAGGTACTAGTGCAGGGGTGGCCAACCCGCGGCTCCCGAGCCGCATGCGGCTCTTTGCCTGGTTTCATGCGGCTCTTACGTTCATATCGAAGTTTGTGTTTTTTTTTTTTTATGTGTGTGTTCGCTTCGCTTGAGTTCAATACGGTATTTTCGTCAAACGCGCACCGCTCGCAAAATTTCAGAAGACGAAAAAAAACACAGTTAGGGCAGCGGTCCCCAACCTTTTTTGCACCACGGACTGGTTTCATGCACCGGGTTTAAAATTAGGAGGGGCGCAATTTTTTTTATTCCTCTTACCACCCCGAACTGGTGTCCGGTTTTATTTTGCGTGTATCACCCCCCCCCCCTCCCCGGTCCGCGAAATAAATGAACAGGTTTTATTTCGCGTGTAGCAACCCCCCGGTGATGTGGCTCTTTGCGGTAACACAGTAAAGAATTTGGCTCTTAGTCTCTGACTGGTTGGCCACCCCTGTACTAGTGGGTAGAATAAGAGGAAATTATCTTATATGTGCATTCACTACTGTTGTGGATTTCGAGGGACCACATATACTGAAAAATGATTGCATTCACTACTGATAAAAAAGTGTCTGATCAATATACATATATATCTTGTAAACAGAAGGTTACATGCTTGAATTACATGGTGAAACACTGTTGTACTTTTAAGGCAAGTACTTCACCGGAATAACTTCAGTCATTTGAAAGGGTGGTGGGAACACCCTGACTGGGAAACCAGCGGAGGTTCAGGCAACACTCATTGCAGGATTGCAGGAGCGAAAATTCCAACCATGGTTTGCCACACATATGCCTGGATGCAGATAAGTAGATTTACCTCTGTCTTTAACACTCAGTAGGCAACCCATACTTTTTTTGCCACCAATAATCAACTTGAGCTCAAAACGTTGTTATCACTCCTTCTGCTGATGACACAGAAGATTCACAGACAGGTTTTATTCTTGGAGGTCAACGAGGCCCCTTCCACAGGTCGTCTCCCCAGTCCCCACTCATGCTGGCCTTGATGACAGCAGGCAATGGAAACACCCTTCATCCCTTAAGGCCGTTAAGCCCTCACCTCACCTCATGCCAATCAATAGCCAGGCAGAAGCCAGGACCGCTAAGAAACGCATACTAAAAGGTGTCAAAAGGAGTGTCTGGAAATGATCTCTAAATCGAAAGAGCCATTCTAATGGAAATGGATCAGAATGACTGTCTGACTCATGCACTACATGTAAATAACTATCCTTTTATCTTCAAACAAGACACTTGCCAGGTTATTTTGGCACACCTGGCTTTCTGTACAACCAATGAGAAGGACATTTCCGATCATGTATGACCAAGCAGCCTACATGTCATTGGTTTGCCAAACTCAGACAACTTCTCTTTCACCGATAGGAGGCAGTTTGGTTAGGAAACTGGGTTTGTAACACAAAGGATTGCAGGTTCAATTCTCAGGTGAGGCACTGCTATTGTACCCAAGAGCAAGGTGCTTAACCTGAACGGCTTCAGTAAAGCTGTATAAGTTGATTATATGTAAAGAAATGTAAACTGTGTGTAAGTCATTCTGGATAAGAAGACCAGTGTAGGGTAGTGGTTTTATCACATCGCAGTCATCCTGACATTAGTAAGCGAGCTGGGTCTGATCCTGGGTGACTCCGATCAACAGCTTGACGTATAAATCCTTCTCTGGACAGGAAGTCTGTCGCCACCTCTGGATAGGAAGTCTGTGGCAGGGCCATTATCCCAAACACAAGGGAGGGGATTGGTACGATTTTTAAACAGTTTGAGCGAGTCCATAACTTTCCAGGCTCAAGGCTGGACACTCTACCCACACGACGTTGTGAAAATGACCCTGCTCTCTTTCTTAAATTAAATTAATTTAAAAATGTTCCCTGTTTTTCTCCTAATTTGGTTGCCAATTATACCCTCTATTTATCTCAATTCACCCTCCCCCACGAGTCTGCCGCCTGTCCTCCGGGTCGAGACACTATTTCCGGGCCGATTTTATCCGCCTCTTCCGAGACGGAATTCTACCACGGACGCCTCCTCAACGGACTCGTGCCGGCTCACCCTCCCCCCTTCCCCGGAGGCGGACAGCCAAACGCCGCCTCCGATTGGGGCTGACAACCAGGGCCGGTCTGGTAGAGACGCGGGTTTCGAACCGCGTCCCTTACAGGCAGCACACACCACACCGGACCAGCCAAAGTGTGGTGCGTTAGACCGCTACGCTATCCGCCAGCCCTCCCTGCTCTCTTTCTGATACGCTGCAACAATGCCTATTCCCTTTGTGTTGTTTCAGGTCAGCTTTTTATCCTGCCTTTAATCATCATCTACCTCCCTTTTTTAGATTCCTCTGTATGTGCCCCTGTTCTGATAATAAGCCTGAGTCTGAAGTCAGTTAGGTGTTGGAAGGGGGGGGTTGAGGGGTGTTCTTTGATGTTGTTTTCCTCATCCTCTTTTTTCATTTTACACATGTACTTGAAGGACAGGTGGATCTTTAAAATGTATCTCAGTAGTTTACCTCTGCACTCATCATATGCACACACACACACACACACACATACACACAAACACAGTTGCACATACACTACACATACAAATACGCTCATACATGCATACACATATGCGTGGGCACACAGGCACGGGAAAACACACATTTGTAACAGATTTTGAGTCATTTAAGGGACTAAGCCATCTGACCCTGGTGTCCACACCGTGGCTCACCTTGAATGCCCGGACTGTTTTAGGCATCAGCAACCACAGCATGAAGTACATCAGAAAATGATTGGGGCGGGGGGAGGGGGTGTTGATGCAAAAAATACCTGACTCATTGCCCAGAGTGTCACTTTAAATGGTGTACAAACTCATCTACAAATATCTCTGTTACACTGATCTGAGATCAGTCACCATCCTGCGAGTCCCATTACTTCATGATTTAGTGGTAAATAGTGCTGTATTGAGGGCTTCATTATAAACGCTATTCTATTTATTATTTTTGTTTTGCAATAATGACAGAATGAGGGAGGCCCAAAGTAGCAGAACTATTGAAGCTGCCTGGGATCTGCTGAGCTCCTCGAGATATTCGGAAGCTTCAGTTTTACCTGGCCTAAACTTATTCAAACAATCATTGCCATTATTGAACACTCAACTAAATCTATTGTTTCTCAATATGCAGAAATAGTTTAGCCAAAACTTCTGGTGTGAAAAGCATATTGCAATTATTTCAGCCTTTGTCCTCCTTCATAACGCGTTAAATATTAAAATTGAGGAAGTAAACTCAGATGGAGGAATTTTCTGTTTATATATTTCATTTGGATTGTGGGTGTGTTTGTGAAAACAAAATCGCAGTAAAAGAGCTGTCCTGCCTTTACAGTGAAGCAATATGCCGCACTGCTAAACCAATGGTGAGTTCAGCTCCTGTCTAGCCCCCGTGATAGTATTAGAATTAGAGATTAAAAATGCATGTTCTGCAAATCATTTTTGCCTCAGCAAGATACAGAAACAATTAGACACAGAAAGCCAACTATTAAAATAAGACATTGCAAGCTTTATCAGCTCCTCCAGAGCCACCACACCAGCACATTTTTATAAAGATGATGTCCTCTTCTATTCTGAAATATATCCGCATGCACGCATCATATGAAACTGACTGACTTTTCATTTTTGTGCTGAGCGCCGTCAGCTCCTGCACAAGCGGGTGAAACCTCCCCATCTCTCTCTCCTCCCCTACCTCTATGTCTCTCTCTCGCCTTCTCTCTATGAGCTATGACACACTACTCTGGGCCAGAATGGAGTGCAAATGACAACATGATTGCAAATGTCCAAGTACAACATTATAAAAGTGCACAGTCAGAGACTCCCTGGAGATCATGAGAAATAGCCTGGTGAATATTGTATGACACATTGTTTCCTGAGTATGATGAACCATACATCTTACCGTAATATGACATGACTGTTCTCACAGTGTATTGCAGGGTATAGTGTAATAACCACACAAAAAAGGAAATCTTAAAAAAATATGAATTGTGTGTGTATGTATGTTGTGACAATGTTTGGAAAACACTAAACGTTTTCTGATTGTCAGGTTGTAATTCAACCTTAATAGCTACAACATAGCATGACTGTGTTGTTGTTGTTGTTGTTGTTGTTGTGAAAGTCTCATCAAAAGGGTTGCTTAACCACACTGAGACAGTGGAATGAAAAATGCCAGCTCAAACCAGAAGGTTCCATCCATTACGCTCCTTCCTTTGATCTTGGCTTTGAGAAATCAAATCTTTCAGAGATTGGAATATATAGTGTATATATATATCACTGATTCTTGAGAGTCGGGACAAAACATGTCCTACAGGGAAAAGTCATCTTTATGTTAAAAATCAAGGAAATTTAAACAAAAGACATACCTAAAAAGTTTAATCTAAAGGAACTGTGAATACCCACAACATTATTTTCATATCTCTTTGAATAATTTCAATTAAATTAGTCTATATGTCTGCTCTGTACCTGTAAACCATCTTGTCCTCAGCAGGAACTGACCAAAATGTGTTAAAAATTCTTAAAATGTGTAAATATAACTATCATTTAAAAGGAAACGATATGTATTATATGAAATAAGGCATAGCATGAAGTTTAACGCATATTTTCTGTAAATATTTGCCTATCAAAATTGTGTCCTCAATTTCTGTCACCTCCATCATATTTTTCTATAATCCTGAATAAATCATGAAATTACATGGGCAGCTATATCCCTGAGGACCCCTTTTCTACTTCCTGCTCATGGTGAATGCAACAATACCATATATGTTCTGGTAAGTTTTCAGTTTTTTGATATTTTAAATAAACAATATTGATATTACTGCGGTCACAGCTTTAACGTGTCAACACCGTCTCTCCATTATGGCAAGAATTGCTAAGAATTATGGAATAAATATGTCCATTTTAGTTAGAGTTTACAGACAGCTAGAAACTGAGAAAAAACAAAATAGCTCAAGTGTAGAGCATATGGTTGAGATGGAAAAACATGGCATTTTGTCAACACCTTCAGACATCACCACTGTCAGGTTTGACGGTGGTGATGTGCAAGCTGACGGAGTTGACAATTGATCCCACAATTTCCGTGTGTATACATGCACACACACACATGCACGCATGGACACCCACCCACACACACACACACACACAAACAAACACACACACACACACCTTAAAGGGATAGTTTGTACATTTTTGATGTTGTGTCTCTTAAAGAGTCAGTAGAGTTACCACTACCCTATACTCAGTTTATCAAATGAGTCTGCATGCCAGTGTTTTCTGGTTATTGATAAAACGACAGTAGCCTTTTGGTAGCATTAAGCATAGCCTATTAGCAATGCTTAGTGCAAGTCAATGGGATCCAAAAACATTACAAAATCATATGCACATCCTTCCAAATGGTTTCTTAAGTAATATCATAATCTGCGTCTTCGGAAAGCATGGCTAGCGAGAATCTGTCAGTTGAGGAGCAAAGAAGAAGGAATAGAAATTACCAGAGAAACTGAAGAGAGAACATTTTTTGCATCATGAAAGAGATGAAAGAGGATATGCTAGAGAAGGAAAGTCAAAGGTGGAAGAAGCGTTCTGGATGGCAAAAGACATAAGACATAAGACATGTAGGAGAACTGAATGAAAAGGAGAAAAGACATCAGAGAAAGGCTTGAGAAGGAGGAAGGATAGTCCATTGGACCAGAGCATAGAGGAGCCAAGCAGCAGCGGACGATCACTTGCAAGTGAAAGGCAAAGGAGAAAAATAGGAAAAGGCATTCAAGAGAAGTGAAAGTTTTGAAAGAGAAACTTAAAAAGGTAAAACAAGTGTGGGACAAACTGAGAAAGCAAATATGGCGAAGAGAGCATGCTCAAAATAAAACCCAAATAGACTCTCCACAGACAGAGACCAACAGAATGATACAAGGAAGCACAGCGGCAACAGTGGAGCAGCAGAGGTACAGCACAGATAACAGCTCTGATGTTCAGTGCACTGCTTCAGAGCCCAGGAGATTAAGTCCTCTGGCCATATTGATGGAAGAGATGGAGCAGAAGCCCCTGAGAGGTCCTGAGGGCACCACCACTGAGATAACCATTGATACTATAGAAAATGGCGACTGGCTAGTGGTGGTGTATGATGAACACTGGTGGCTGGTGAAGGCCATTGCTGTAACACTGAGCATCAAGATGTCAACGTGGAGTTCCTCAACGTGGTCATACAGCCCATTTTCATCCAAAACCTGGCAGTACGGATGTTTGCTTCTTACCAATTGCAGATATTCTTGTAAAGCTCCATGGAAAGGCATCCCCTCTACAGTCAAGCCGCACAAGGCAACTCTTCAACATGGCCCCTGATGCTACAGACTTCATAGAGGGCAAGCATGTCCATTGCCTCTTGCCCATTGTCTAAGTTATGCAGGTCAGAGAGAGCACTAGACTTTTTATTGATCAGACTCACTTTTGATTAGATTAAACAGGGTATGATTTCTTGTTTGGAAATGTCATGCAAATTTTTCAAATGACATTCCTCTTTTTTAATAGAGAATGACATTAAAGCCCATTAGACGCACTAAGTAATAACACAGTAACAGTATCTACCAATTACAGTTTTTTATGTTTTTCAGTGAGCCCATGGAGGTGACTGAGGGTGCCACGGTTGCTGAGGGAGGCCATTTGGCTCAGGAAGCTTAGTGAGCTTCTCACTAAACAGAATGATGTTCCATGTTAGATTTGCTGCACTGTTTATTAAGCCATCATCTTTTGTTCATTAATAATTATTTGTTCAATTTCATTTAGTCGTAAATAAAAGAGTTCCACAGCCAGGTGAAACTAAACTTAAGTGATAAAAATGTAGGCTAGAACTGGGCTGTTTTCATCATTTTTGTCACCTCTGTCAGATTCTTGTCACCACGGTCAGATGGACTTTTTTGTTCATTTTCAAAAAAAATATGTTTGGTCAGTTAGTACTGTTGATCAATTAAATTACTGAATTATATATGTCTAATGATGTTTTCTTTCCCTAAGAATATTACTTTTATATCCTTAATTTTAAAAACGAAGTTAGATAATGAAGTAATTTTGAAATTGGGGTTTTCAGAAGTGTGAAATCAGAACAAAAATGTATTAAATGCATTTAAATTACATATCTTAGTAACTGAACACCATTATTGGATACTTGAGGACTTAAAAGCTTTGTTGGACTGAACAAATTAATATAAAATCATTTTTATTGTGTCTGACGGAGTGGACATGAATTAAGTTATGAAGAGAATAATGTTTAATTTCTGAAAAAGTGTATGAATAAGAAACCTGTTCTTTTACATGGTTTTATAGCTGAGACCTATGTCGACAAACTTATCAATTTCAAGTTCATGAAGTATTTATATTATTTGGGATTTAAAACATGTTTTGTTCTGACTCTCAAGAATCAGTGATATATATATATATATACACACAAAAATGTACAGCTGAAGAATTGTGACACAAAGGTATTTCACAGGAAGAACGTTCATAGGAAAGGAAGTATCAAAATAAAATGTAAAAAAATTGTAATTGTAATTGTAAATAATAGTGTAATAAATAAAGGATGAGAACAGATGACGATCAGCCTCCTGAAAAATTTGGCCGAAATTGTGTCTTTTTTATCAAGCGAATAACATGCTCTTTCAAATTGAATAACATTGTGAATGATTTATTTGTGTCTTTTTGGAGCATACGTTCAAGACATCCTCTGAAGAATTGTCATTTTCAGTGGACTTCATGTTTCATAGTCGATTGTTGCTTTTTATTTTATTGCATTATTTTCATTTGTCATTCTTGAGAGGAACCAGACATGAACGGTACCCACGGTCGTTTTAAGGGGTAAATTCTGGCCACAGATTTTCTCTCGCAGCAAGTGGCAGTGACTCATTATCACAGTCAGAAATCTAAAATGGACGAGACGAGCTCGTCATGCTGATTACACACTTAATGAGTTAGCCCATCAAACCAAACTTATTTTAAAGCTGCTCTGTGGAGCATTTTTCTCTCTCTGTCTGTAATGTGTATATTGTAATCCATCAAGATCAACCGTGACCTGTTGAAGTGATAAGAGCTGTTGATTGTTCGCTATGACACTCTCTGGTAGTTGTTTTGGAAATGGCACTTTGTGAACGATGCTACTGTTGACGGGAGCTCAATGACGCCACTGCACATTTCCAATCGCAAATCATCGGTCAGGAAGGAGGTAGTTTGGAGGCAAAGTCATAATTGTGCACTCACTGTCAAATGTGAGTGTTTGTGGAATGGGGAATGGATGTGGTTGGGTGGCATATAATGCCCCCTCCCATGTTGTCACTGGGAAAACGTGTGGTACTCGTATTAAAATCATTGCAGGGCACTAACTCCCTGAAGGCAGGGTTCATGGCAAAACGTACTCCTTGTACATACAGGTAACTGCCTGAATAAAGGAAATGCCAACATAAAATGTGTTAATAGAGTATCGGGCCATTACAAGTCACCATAACAGCTTCATTGTGCCTTTGCATAAATGCTACAAGTGTCTGGAACTCTATTGGAGTGATGCAACACCATTCTTCCATGAGAAATTCCATAATTTGGGGTTTTGTTGATGGTGGTGGAAAATGCTGGTCTCAGGCATTGCTCCAGAATCCCCCATAAGTGTTCAGTTGGGTTGAGATCTGGTGACTGAGACAGCCATGGCATATGGTTTACATCGTCTTCATGCTCATCAAACTATTCAGTTATCACTTGTGCCCTGTGGATGGAGCATTGTCATCCTGGAAGAGACCACTCCCATCAGGACAGAAATGCTTCACCATAGGATGAAGGTGATAACTCAGAATGGCTTTGTATTTATTGTCAGTTATCTTGCCTTATAAGGGGTCTGCTTTTAAATGTAACCTGCTCACACATTTTTTATCTTAATTTGAAGAAACATTATCGTCATAACTAGCTCGCCCCATACAAAATGTATTCCTGCCATACTAGCTATACCAATAAAATAATGATTTTGTTATTTTTATGAAAACAACAGGAGATTATGAAGATAAGTAACTAGTTATTAGGCAACGCTGGTTAGAGCCACTAAGTTAGCTAGGAGTTAAACAAACATCGCTGCCTCAAGGAACTATTTTTTGTAGTGTAGTAAGTTATTTTGATTTGTAGATTTTTTTATAAAATAATGACAAGATATTATGAATATTGGCTAAAATACAGTGTAACCATTCTGTAAGCGCATTAATTGACTCCAGTGTGTGGGTTATCTGGGAATAACTGCACATCTCCAGGTTGTGATAAGCCATGAGGTCATAGGCCTGATAACCCACAGGCTGAAGTCCATTAATGCCAGCTTATTTACTGTACAAGGCTTTGTTCAGGTTCAATAACTTCTATACTTATGGTACAGAAGATAAGGATGCATTCAAAAAAGGAATAAAATATCGTTGCCCGCAGTCCAGTTGTCACCTTGACTACCCTTGTACCCATTTTACATTTACATTTACATTTTAGGCATTTAGCAGACACTCTTATCCAGAGCGACTTACACAGTTTACATTTCTTTACATACAGCTGGATATTTATATCTATATTTATATTTATATTATTTATCCATTTATACAGCTGGATATTTTACTGAAGCAATTCAGGTTAAGTACCTTGCTCAAGTCTACAATGGCAGTGCTCCACCTGGGAATTGAACCTGCAACCTCTGAGTTAGAAGTCCAGTTTCCTAACCATTACACTACCCCTGAGCTGCCATTGACTGAGCACAAAGAGGAAGGTAAGGTGACCTTGTCTGGCTTCCGCTTGTTAACCGAACACATTGTATGTGATGCTGTTCATTTCCTATTCCATTTTATTTCCCATTCCTTTTATTATCAACAACTATTAAACTTGTTACGTTTCGTCAATATTGCCATTGGATAGAGACCTGAAATGGGCTTTCCAAAAATAAGTAGGCCTACCGGTGTAGTAATCTAATCAATATCATTATTAATTAATTTTGTGGCTTTTACATTAGTTAACCCCCTTATTGTAGTACTATTCTCATTGTTCGGTGGACATCTGAGACTCATATAGCGCTTGATCAATGCTACTCAAAAATGTTAATGCGGTATGCATTGTACATGCAAGTGTACAGCAGTGTTGTGGTGAGTTCAGACGGCACAAGTCATTATCTACCTACTAACACTGAAAGATGTAGTGGCCCATTCCTTACCTATTAACTAATGAACACTTTACACATTCCTTTTCCAAACCAACAAACTTTGCCTGTGTACGTTTTTTCACCCCTCTTTGGTTTCCACATTGATTTTATCATAGCCGTGCATTGACTTACAGTAATTCGATCTGTGAAGCTCTCTTTGGCTTAATGGTAATAACACTATATTAAGTCAATTTGATTTGATTCGATTTGATGGAAAGATGTGGTTTTTCCCTTAGGCTAAACAGGGGGGGGTGCTTAAGAGAGCCTGCTCATCGTAGCAGAGGACATATAGGATCCACACATTACTGTTTGGTCTACCATCCAACAAGAACGGCACTCATGAAAACATACTGTGTGTATGCTTGAGCGTCCCCTACACTATAAATGAGACAAAGTAAAGTAGATTATTGATGCTTGGCAAAACCTACAGGATCAGCATGTGTAATCCTGTACCAATTCAGATTAAGAGCGCTAAGACATTCTTACCTGACTTTTGTTGTGACAGTATTTCCAGTACACACTGCTTTTCACAGTATCACACATGTCTCCGTTTCCGACAAAATGTGGTCACCACTCGGCAGGTCAGAGTACGTGGGTTTCTGAGGATTCAAAGTTAATGGGCCAGATTGTTTTTGTATTTTAGAAAGTAACCCTTTGCATTTAATGTTAAGGAAGATTTTGATGGACTCCAGGCCCTAAACTCCTTTTAGGCATGTCACAGAAGCATGTCATGTAAGGGACACCTTAAGGTGTGGCACAGGGCATTCTGCTATGGCTGCCGTTTAGGGACAATTTTTTCCTTCACTTACCTTAAAGCCTCGGTGGAAAATAAGCCATCTGCCCTTTAAGACAAGAAAATGCACACCTGTTAACCAATGAAGTGGTAGAATGTTCACAATGGCCACTGCACTCAGACCTTCCATCCAACCATTACATAACATTGCATCACATGACATTACATTTCAGTCATTTAGTAGATGTTCTTATCCAGAGATATGTATAACACCCTTACAACACAATAGAACACGCAAGTGCATAACCCTTGAGGTACAGTATACCCATGACCCACTGTCCTAGGTGTTTACATCCCCCCCCCTGTGCTCTACACCTCTTCCCTCCCTCCCTCCCTAGCCCACTCCCTCACACTGACATCCCCCAAAAAGCTTTGAAATGCGTATGTCAAGGGCTTTTCAACCAGAGTTAAAAGCGCTGAGCTACAGAGCTACCCTCGTACCCAAGTTAACCTGGCAGCAATTACAACATAATCATTGCATTCAGTATTCATGGCTTCCTCCTCATTTCCACATTGGTCAGAACTGGTGAGATGATATTAATAGAACAACAAAGGTCTTGTTTTTTTCAGTGCCAGTGTAATCTGAATTTGGGTTCTGTCGACGGTACAGCTTTTTAGATCAGTGGTTCAAATAATTAGAATAATGCTGTTTATTTTGCGCAGCCACCACTTTGTATGACAGGACCCATGAGTACTATGTTATGCACCAAGAGTGAACTTAGTTGCAAAAATAGTGTTGAAAATGTCTCAGTAATTCATTCTGACTGTTTTTTTTGGAAGTGGGCCAGGGAGGGCGAGGAGAAAATCAATTCCTCAAGTAAATGGGCCATTTTTAAAATTTGAGAATCCACAGCATAACTTATGATTGGACTATTATTTTAAAGCAACCTGTCTGCAACAGCATGGTTTGTAATTCGAAAACTGGGAAGACAATAGCTCGAGTAAATTATGATTCTATATGGTTATTTAAAAGCAGTCCATCACCAACAAGTTTTTAATTGTATGTTTGATGCCAGATTGTTGCTGAAACAGTGAACAGACAAAAAAATTACAGCAGAAGAATGTTTGCAGAAATTTTGCAACAACAGGTTATGTTATTGGTTGAAGTAGTTATCGACCAATGGGGAGCTTTAATAATTTGGGGCATGGAGCCTTTTTGATGATGTAATCGGCAATACAGAGGGTACAGAAGTTAATGTTTGTAAGGACTGAGAGTCTGTGGCCATTGTATTTAATTCTATGTTAAACTCTCGGTGCTGTATAGGTGTGGCGCATGCCCTACCAACCCGTAACATGGGGGATGGCATGCCTGCATATGTAAGCACTCTCAATCAATTCAGTAAATCAATTTACATTTTTTATAGTGTACTTCACACCAAGGTGTGCTAATGGTTATAAATAAGGTCCAATAAGGTACAAATCCAAAGGCACAATTCTGCTAGTTACATACGGTTAGATAAAACCATGCTTAATTATGTCAGGAATTATATTTATGTTTAATTACACTATATATATTTTTTTTTTTGAGTATAAATGAAGTCTGATACTTTTGTACTTTTATGCAAAGTTTTTCTGTACATAAAAATTGTTATTAATGTACATTTGTGCACATTATTTAAGTTTATTTATATATAACTTAAAATAAACATATATATATATGTGTTCTGTGGTTAGTAAGTAATATTGCACAACGGCATGCAAAAAATATATGGAAATATAATTATTTTAGTTTTTTTATATGTCTCTTTTTATTTGGAATTAGTTCTGTAATATCAAACATTTCAGGATCCAGAAAAGCTTATTAAAGCTTAGTAAAGAAGTAGTCAGGAAACAGCATGTGGCTTTTTATTATATATATATATAACAAAAATAGCCTGACGTTTTTATGCATTCATTCCTGTGATTGTTACAATATGCAATTTCTTTGAGTCGACCCCGCTTGATATTTGCCATTTGGGTTCAGCCTCATTTAGAAGCTTTGTGGGAAGCCATGGGGCCTTGACTTTCGCGAACGGACAAAAGCCCAAATCGGGACCCTTCACGAGTCCTCGGTGGACCTCAATTAATTTTTTTATCCTCTGTTATGCGAGGGTGGAACGAACTCACTTAATCAAACAATTAATAGCTGTTTTGTAGCTGCCCATGATTCGTCCCCCAGCAGCCTGGCCTTTTATCCCCATTCTATTCTTGGATCTTGGAACATGAAAAGATTAGTGTTTGCATTATTCATGTATACAGGCCTTTAATGTGCATCCTGCTCGTGGCTTCACACAGCAGCTGCTTTCACGCGACTGCCCGGGATTACCGCCTGACCCTGATATACTTGTAAATGACGTTAACGCGTGAACACCTTTGATAAGGTCCCGGCGCTGCTTGCGCAGTTCCCTATAGGAATTTTTCCGTGTCGTTGAAACAATTTTTTGACTTGCACGAACAAACATTTTGTGAGACAGAACGAATAATGCATTGTATATTGGAATATTATAGAAGCACATTCGTGTAATAGAGGTACGGTAATAGAACTGTAAACTGAAAGGTAATTTCAGATACAAAACGCACGTGTTTCAACAACACTGTTACTAGTTAACTGTTCATTAACAGTGAAAAACCTATTAGCATTAGTGGTATCTGTAAACACAGTAAACGTAGTAGTTTCATATACCTGTATTTTACTCTCCTTCAGGACTTCCCTTTGAAGTGTATTGTGGGAATCTCCTCAACCATGATAAAAACGAGTGGGCTGGGACTAATCAGTTTGCCCTCTAGTGGTGAGACGTTGTTAGTGCCGTGCTGTCAGTCGGTCAGCCACTGTCCGAAGGACAGGACGTTTCTAGTGCTTCTTCCTCCGATCACTTCACTCAAATCAGTGAAAATTGGCAACATTAGGAATGATATGATGAAGTTTGGAAAATGGCCAGACTTCCGTGGGAAGCTTATTAGAATGACCACAAGAAGAAAAAAAATAAAAATTGAACTTCTGTACCCTTTAAATATCAATTATAAAATAGTTCTTATGTGGGTTTTGGATTTTTTAATCAGCCTTAAGCTACTCTTGCTGCTTGCTGGAATAACATGTACTCAGGCTGCTCAGCCTTTGGGTGATGACTCAATTTGTTATTGGCATTTGCATGCCTGATAAACTTTTATTGTCTAATGAGGATAGTGTTGTGTTGCCCGCAAGGCCATTTTATTGTGATCTATTGCAGGGGATATAAGAAAATTGCACTGTGTTGCAGAAAGATGAGGGGGTGGAGACAGTGCATGGAGGGTCAGAGGGAATCAGATGATGAACACCACACAAGGTGATGCATGAAGAATGTAAGGATGTAAAAACTGATGCTAAATGGCTGTAAGATTGTCACGCATATTATTACATTCACCATACATGTAATAATAAGCGGTGGAAAAGTGAAGTGTTTAATCAACTCCGATAGATGATATTTTATCCCTGGTGGACTCATAACTGTTACAGTTGAATGAACGCGGTTAGAGTTGATTTAACAATGAGCATTTTGTCGTGTGTAGCGTATATGGGTCTGTGTAATGAGTGGAGAAGAGGTAGCTGCTGGCCTTTCTGTCTGCATGGCACAACAAGATCTAAGACCGTTCCCCTAGCTCTGGAGAGCTCTCATTTTCTCTCTCCTGCGGTACTCTTCTCTGCTGCTGTGGCATCAATTTGTTCAAACCTCCCAAACCTGAAATTTTTTCATTGCCAAAAAACATTAGGAAAAGTCATTTTGTTTACAAAGTGCACTTTCAAAGATAAAATAAAAACATGTTCCGAGTACCACTGGCGCTCAGTGATTCATTAGTTTGTCTCTCCCACCCGCAAAACAGTCAGCCAGAAGACTTAACCTCACATCCTTGAAATGGAAAGTAAAAACGCCTTTCCTTTCACCGTTTCATTTCGATGTGACTTTCGGTCCGTTCCGAGCTGCGCGTGACACCTCGTGACAGTGATGTCATTGGCACTAACCTCTGTGTGTTTGTGACAATGGAAATGTGTGCTGCAAGCTCGATTGTAAGCACGCCACTGGAAAGCCTGCATCAAACTGCGGACCCGTGACGTCTTCGCCTTGGCTTCAGCTGCCTCGCTCTCTCCAGATGGAACGGATTCCAGAATCGTTCTGGAATCGTTTCCAGATTAAATCATTCAGAATTTAGCGTCTTCCACCAGAGCATTCTCTTTCTATTGTAATTAGTTGGTGAAAGCACCATGTAACATGGGATAACATGGGATAACAGCAGAGGCCCCTACTAGCCCACCGATACCACCAACACCAGGAGCAGGGCACATGGTGGTGTAGCTACAATTATCACCGCAGCGCACAACACTGCAACAGCTGCCAAGCCGAGAGAGAGGAAGCATGGCCAAGAATGCTGATGAGTTAAATTCGTAAGGTTCTCAACCTAATACAGTTGTTTTTGACAAGTCTAATTTAATATTGCATATTTGTAGGTATTGAGAGACTGGATGTTTGCTGCACAAAAATCATTTATTTCATCATACTTTGACCTTATTGTTTTTGACAGCATTGAATTGTATGCTATGATGTATGCACGCATCACCTACAGAGATGTGCCACTAGTTAAAAAGCCCAACCCTGCGCACAGGGTCCGTGAGCCACTCTCAAAGCACGGCTGCACCATGTGGCATGGGCACGGTGCGGCTCCAGTAGATTTCGAAGGTAAATTATTCCTGGCAGGACCGACCAAATCTGTATTGTCGAACAAAGTCGTCTGAATGACTTGAAGGATCTTGACAATCTCTCAAAACTTCCTGACGGGTTTTCAGATTGCTTTTTTTAATTGCATCTATAAATTCATACAGAAAATACAAACAGGACAAAAAAAATCACATTGAAGCCAGGGGGGTACAACATTTCTGAATTTACATAAATATATTGAAAGCAGTACATAGGGGGGGTTTTCAGGAGTTTTCAAAGTTTTTTTGTCTTGGGAGCATCTGAAAGTATTGCTGTACTTCATAATACAAAATCTGAAAGAGCTGTTTTGTCTTCATAAATGAATGATATTTAGCAAGTATTACAATTGTTAATTCAGTATCATGATTGCTCCTTGGTCGATGGGGTCTCCCAAGAAGGGTGCCGCCATTGTAGATATATATAAACTCAAAAACCAGTGGTATATCATGTAATTTTAAAAACTTTTTCTCTTTTTTGTCAAAATTAACAACGACTTCAAATTCGCAGAGAGGTCCTGATGCTGTTGCTAATTGTGCTGTTTGCCATGAAATGTTTCACCAGATTGAACCAATAAAATAACTAAAATATACAATTCTATGATTCAACGAATGTTGTAGAAGTGTAAGTAATACACATAAATGAAAACATCAGAATGTCTACAAGATTTAACTTTAGCTCACAATGAGATATTATGCCCTGTTCATGGATGTTGTCAACTGCACATATAGCTAGCTAGCTTGCTAAATGTTACATTAAACAGACATGGTTTCCTGCTGTATAGAAATTTAAGGGGAAAAAATAATGTATGTTTTGTGCCAGGGTTGAGGGAGGTGGGTGTTTAGTAAGCACACATAATTTTGTTTGTGCTTTGGATGCTGTCTGCAACCAGTTGTGCTGTCCACTTTCAGTGTCAGGGCAAGGTAACATGCCCTGACAGCAAAATAGTCAGCACATCCTCCGTGAGTGGTGTTGTTGTTGTTCCGTTTTTCCCCTCCTCTCTTGGTGGTGAAGTGTTCTGTGATTGATGGGGAGATGATTGGAGATTGATTGGCAGATATGTGTGAGCTCCACCCAAAGCAAAAATTACAGTGATAATACAAAAAGCCAGATGATCTTTTCCAGGAGCAGTAGAGCATTCTGGCGAATAAAAAAAAAAATGGATTCAGTAATTAGGCCTAATTCCATTGTGAGATTGTTTTGCTGTTGTTGTTGTCGTTGGTGTTGTGTTAGTTTTTGTTAATTTTCCACAAAAATTATTTTGCTCTGCACATTCAACAGCACATCCTGCTTCACGCATAATTAGGCAGTGTACTTTATCGAGCAATAAAGATAAACATTTTCTGAGAGGATATGTAATCAGCAGTAATGCCCCAGTGCTTGTTTCCTACTTTAAGGAGTTTCAGTGGTTCATTAGGCCATGTTTTCATCCATATCAACATTTTTTATTTACGCACACACACAAACACACACACGCAGGCATGCCAGCATGCACGCACGCACTCAAAGGCACGCACACACACACACACACACACACACACACACACACACACATACACACACACACACACACACACACACACACACACATACATACTCATTCACTCATACACTCTCACACACACAGATACACATACTCACACACTCACACAGACACACACACACACACACACACACACACACACACACAGACAGACATGCACATGTATGTATATACAGCATATATATGTACACACTTAAAGGGGGAAGATAAAATAATGGCACCAAAGGAAAAATGACTCGTATTGTAAAGAAACTAAATTACCATTGTGTTATGTTTAGGCTATAAAAGGTGTTTTAAAATGTAGTATTACATGTAACACTTTAATATGTGAGTTTCTAAAGCAACATGAGAAATCTAACAGATTTTGAAAGAGGTCAAATAGTTAATGCTCGAATTGCAGGTGAAAAAAAACAACAGAAACTGCTCAATTATTTAATGTGTCAAGGGGAACAGTGTTGAAAATCATGACGGCATACTGCAAACAAGGAAAAACTGCATCAGGAAAGAGGAACAGTGGCTCCAAGTCAAAGCTCACTGACAGGGATAGGTGGACACTTAACAGGACAGGTGCTAAAAAAACACAAAACAACAGCCTCAGAAATAACCACAGAACTGAAACTACACCTCCATATCAGCTTCACAAATCTGATATTTATGGTAGGTCTGCCATTCGGAAACTGATTATAACCAAGGCCAATGGGCAACAATGCATAACCTAGTATAATGAGCACAAAACCCGGACTTCTGAAAGTAATATGGTCTGAGTCATATTTTACTCTTTTTCCTACACATGGATGGGTTTATGTCTGGAGAAAGCCAAAGGAAGCCTTCAACCAATATTGCCTGTTCTCAACTGTTAAACACGCTGATGGATCTGTTATGGTAGGGGAAGCCATCTCGTTCTGGAACATAGAGTGTGGAGTAGATTTCCACCACCTTCAATCTTTCAAAGAACTGGAGGCTTTCCTTCTTGAAGAATTGTCCGATATTCCACTAGAAACAGTTCAAAACTTGTATAACAGCATTCCAAGATTGAAGTTGTTCTGAAGGTAAAGAACAGCCCAACTCCTTATTAGTTAATACAATTAATATATTGTTTGGGATTTCCATTATTTTGTCTACCCACTGTGTATGTGTGTATGTTTGTGTGTGTGTATAGTGTAGCATTTAGTCATGCTAATTTGCAAAAATGTTAATTATACCTTTTTATCTTTTTTAGTTGGATGCTAAACATGACACTACAATCTAATTAATATTAAGATTTACCTTGTTTTTGTCACATGTCCTAGCATGCATCAAAACACAGATTTAAAAAACATTATCTAAACCACCTCTGGAGGGAATGACATTTACGAGACATTTGTGTTAAAAGCCTAGTCTCTTCTCGACGAGTTTCAGCATGACACATCCAGTAGGGATTGAACCCTGGGGTTTGAAATGCAACCTTTGACCTCTAGTGGCTCATTTGACTGCATTGACTGGAAGGCAGCTAGCTTGCTAAGTAAGCCATAACATTACCTTAATAAATATAATATGTAATATTTTTAACTAAAAAAAAGAGATAAAATTGCCTTGGTGCTTAGAGCTGTGACCCAGTCCACTTTGAACCAAAAAAATGTTTTTTTTAGCTGACTACCATTGACTTTGAAACAAATTCTATCGGTTCTCATTTTTTTGTCATTTAAATTAAATGTATAAAATGTAAGTGAGAATTTGTAAAAGAGGGCATTGGCATTGTTAATTATCACCTATCATATATTCCATGGCCAATCATAGGTTTTCCACCAGTTCTGTAACAAAGAATTTGGCTGTATAGTTTTTTAAAAACATGATGTATTAACCTCCCTTGAAAGAATGACTTCTGGCCTTTTCCAGGCTGTACAGATTGCAGTTTAGCTTAGCTGGGGAACAAGGTCACCATCTCAAAGGAATTACTGCTGTCATTCTACAGTATGTACCCACCAGATCCTGTTAAAAAAATAAAATAAACACTTCACACCACAGGCAATGTCAGATCGAGTTACTAAGTTGCTAAAACAGCTTGGGACTGACAAAATTGTTTATGGCGCAATGTTGTTTGTGTGTGTTTGTGTGTGTGTGTGTGTGTGTGTGTGTGTGTGTGTGTGTGTGTGTGTGTGTGTGTGTGTGTGTGTGTGTGTGTGTGTGTGTGTGTGTGTGCCGGCTCTACACATTTTGGTGCCCTAGGCGAGATTGGCATTTGGGTGCCCCCCAACAAACATCAATCAGACATCACCATGGAAGCTAGCCACATTATTATCACTGATATAATGTTGTAGTCTACTAATTTTGGTAGCCTAATAATAAAGCTTGAGACTCAAGGCAAGCATGGGTACTAATAAGCTTCAAGCCAAAACGTGAGGTTGGGTAACTCAGCATCAGCATGCATTCATCCTTCAATCTGTATGAGCCTAGCAGTAGCTCTTAGCATCGCATTATCTAGCTAGCATTAGCTTGTTTATTACTTAGCTTGTTAGCTCCCTAGCCTCATACAATAACACAGAAACACAACCAAACGGCATTTTGATGACATAGCCTACCTCTTAATTGGGCTCTCTTTTCCTCCTCCTCCTTCCTCTGTTTTCTCCCCTGTGCACCTGAAGGCTTGTGCCTTTTCAAAATCATTGTGCAAATATAAAATCTGTCATCGATCTGATATCTATCTTGCGTCACGCTGATGTTGGATCTCTGCCTGACTGCATCAGTAGTGCGTGCCTCTCTGACCCCGTCACCTGCGCTTGACCCGACAGGCGACAGCATGTCTCTTGGGTTGCCTGTGATGCGCACACGTAATCCCCACTTTCAGCAAGCAGCCAGGCATCGTATCCCCCACCTCAGTAACAGCATCTCTGTCAAAGTTAGTGGCGTAACGGAACGCAGTTGATCCATGATCCATACGGATCACCCCCCACGGTTCAGCATGCATATGAACCGCGGATTTATTGCTTCATAGAGGAATACAGTTTTTCTGCCGCTTTTAAGTTTTAAAGTAACAATTCCCTAAATCTCGATGCAGAGTTACAGTGAAGAGATAGACAAGACTGGTGCATGCTGTGTTTTGCTCTGAAGCGCAACGATTGGTTAATTATGCACAAAAAAACCCATTGTGTGTTTACGTCATGTTGAATCCCAACGAATCAATCAGAGATTATCGCGTTGCAAAAAGCAGACAAGTCATGGCCAGTGGAGGAGCGGGGGAACTTGAAAAGCCTCCCGCATCATTTAAATCGCATGTATGGGAGCACTTTGGCTTCCCTGTAAATTATATTGGCTGGTTACCTGTAGCCTAATCTATCCAACATTAGATACATTTAAAACACTCTAGACATTCGTAGTCAGCTGTTCAAAAAAGTTGTAACGTTAGGCATTTGCATGCAGTGACCCTAGCCAACTCTTAGGGGTGCAGTGAACTTGTTAGCTAATTTAGTTGAATAATCTCTTAGTATACAGTATATGCGCAATGTTAGTTCGCCAGTGATTTCTACTTTGGCTGCCTCGCTACAAAACATTTAGCAGCCTTGCTTGCTGGTTGTTGATTGTTGTTAAACGCCTGAGCAATTGAAGAATGGTTACGTTAAGTTAGTTGTCACACAGATCAGTGACACTTGACAGTTGTTATTAACTAGCTCGCAATTGTTAGCTATCTTAGGAAACCAAGATTGGATGTCTACCCCTAACATTATTGTGTAAGCAGCAGCGGTTCTCGAGGTTAACTAGCTGGCTAAACAAAAACCTAGAAGAAAACATACGAGGTCAGAGTTAGCTATGCTGAACGATTAGCTAGATGGTTAATGTTAGTTAACCAGGTTCGCTAATGTGTTTCCAAGCTGTTTGCAGAGGGAAGATAAGTGAAGTGTTTCAAACGAGCTATCGAGCCAGCTCATGGTGTCAACCAACTAAATATTTCTACAGTTTGTAGAACAGATTATGGCAGTTTTCAAGTTCAATAGCTAGCTCAATTGAGCAATAGATAACATGAACGTTTTCTGAATTGGCTAGCTACATACCAAAGCGGATACACGCTAGCTAGCTAGCCAAGACGCTACCGTTAGCTAACTCCATATAAGAAATGTTAGCGATAGCTAGCGAGCTTACTAACCGCTAGCTTATTTACCCTACAACTCAGACTCTGGAAAACATCAGTTAGCCAACTAGCTAGTACTTGGCTACTTTAGGACTAAGATAACTCCATAGACGCTAGTTAGCTAACGGTAGCTTACTAACCTAACGTTTTAAAATGCGGTAAATGGGCAAAAATGTTCACTGCTTTAAGTGTTTTACCCAATAAATGGAAATCAGAGTTATATTTGTCTCCCTTTTTTGGGCTGATCCGAAAAATGATCCGAGTGCGTGCGTGCGGGTGCGAGTGTGTGTGCATGTGTGTCTCTCTCTCTTTGTATGTGTGTGTGAGTGTGTACGTGAGGGAATATGACACTGTACAGTGGCTGTGAGTAGTCTAGTTGTTCATGCGACTCTGCAATGTTCGAGTGGGAGACTGTTGTGCTGTCGGTTATCTTGGTGAGCGGTATTGGCAGAGGGCGGTCATGTTCCTGCTGCGTTGATTGCACGTCCAGGTGGGCAGGATAGCGGAATCCATCGATGAAAGCTACAAAAGGGCCCCTGTGCTGTGATCATTGAGCATCTACCTCCTGCGGGTTTTCTCTGTTTCTGCTGGAGTCATCCCCTGCTCTTGACCTTGTTAAAATAAGAAGGTGTGTTGGAGGGGGTTCTGCGGATATGATTACGTAAATAATTAGTGACGCAATTAAGAGTTCCGGGGACACTCTGAGCTCCCTGAAGGACTTGCGCCAACACCCCCTGGCAGAGAGACAGGAGAACCCGCTGTGACGATGCAGAGGAAGGAGACGCACTGGCCTGCTCATTTCTGTGCTACAGAAACACAGCCTCTTCCTCCTCATTAGAACCAGACTCGTGTTCCTGTGAGGGTAGCGATGATAGCAGGGTCTAGCACAGAAGGTTGTTTATTTGAAGGTGACCAGAGCCTTAAAATTGGAACAGTCCGCAAGAGGCGGGTTCGCTCTCGACACCTGTCTGTGTTATTTTAGAGCGACGTGCGGCCTTCCAGTCCCGCTGGGACGAAAAGGTCAGGCGTGCCGTTGGTGGAAGCTGCGCTCCTGCGTGCATCCGTTTGCGCACATCGCTGTGTTTCCTCCCCCTTGCTCTGGGCTGAGGTCCCACGCGCACCACCGAGTTCATTCCGGCGCATCCATCTCTCCGATTCGGTGATGGAGACATCAGCGGCCCGCCCGCGCACGTCTCCTACAGCTAGTGAAAAGCGCCGCATCTGCCAGCCCCATAGAATCGGGGTCTTTTTGTGTCGCACTTCGGTACGGAAGGTTCACAGAAGGTTCCCCGCCATTCCGCGTGAAAAGAGCTCCGTTAATTTCCCTTCTCTTTTCATCTTCATCCGCCGCACTCTTAAATAACCCTCAGAGGAGCAGGCGTAGACTCCAAAGAGGCACAGCGTGGCGCATCTCCTGTCACCCGCTCACTGCCGTCGCCACACATTAATGGCCAATGAGGCGTCGTTCGATTATCCCAGGCCCGGATTTGACATTTCATAAACAGCGCATGAAGAACACTGACTCACGTTCTCACATTTGGGAGTGTGGGTGGGGGAGGATTAAAATACGCGTGTGAGGATGGGGCTTTTATAGCTTTCTAATAGGACAAATGTAGAATTGTGACAGGGGAATTAAATTGGAAACTGCATGCTGTTTTCCAACCCTGTTTCGCTTGCCTCAGTCAATGCAAGGCATGCGGTACAGTGTAGCATTGGCTCCTGCGTTTGCATGTTAATGTAGATGTTAATAGTGCCCATTTTTTGTAAAGGGGTTATTTTTGTCCCCAAATCCATCCTGGAAATAATGACTGTGGTTCACTCTCCTCTGGGGGAAAGCGCTTGAAAGAGTGCACACCTGTCAGCTCTCCTGCGCTCCTCCGAAAGACCATCTGCGCTCGGGGGTCGCGACCATGCGGGCGAGGACGTATGCAAACCTGTCATGTCGGAAAGCTGTGGCGTGTTTGCTTCCGCTGAACCACGAAGCCGCCCGTGTTCACGCGTGTGCTCCCTGGGAGCGCTGCCTGATGAGGCTTGCCAAAGGAAAACACACCCTGCTTAACGAGGCAAACCTATGACCGTGTTGTGTTTTACTTGCACAATGTGAAAAAAAAGGGATATGTTTTGTTCAGTTTTTAACAACCTCAACCATATTACATTACATTACATTACAGGCATTTAGCAGACGCTCTTATCCAGAGCGACTTACAGTTTACATTTCTTTACAATCCATTTATACAGCTGGATATTAACTGAAGCAATTCAGGTTAAGTACCTTGCTCAAGGGTACAACGGCAGTGTCCCACCTGGGGATTGAACCTGCAACCTTAACGTTACAAGCCCAGCTCCTAACCATTATACCACACTGCCTGCCGCCTATAAGTGCGACCATATAGTCATAACGCCTGCAATAGTCCAGGTATCTGTTCTCACTATAGTCAGTGCGCAATGGTGTCGGATTGTTGTCAGCATGGAAAATTACTGTCATTTTGAAATTATCACCATTAATCATGGCCACAACATGCCACAAACAAACATGTACCTCAGACACAACAATGCGCTCGATGTGAAATGGTTAGACAATTTAATACCTGTGGTTGTGTACTCATTATTTGTACTCAGGGCCATGTATTTATACATAGTGAGTGTTCCTTTGAAAAAATAACATCAAAACATTCAGTGAAAAAACATTCTGATGTACCCACTCTTGAATTATGTGGTTGGACTTGGCATTCAATGTATCAATATATCAAGCACGCATGGGACTGGCCCTGCTGCCGTTCTTCCTGCTCAATAGATATTTGACAACCCTGATGTGGAATAATACATTACCAGGGAAAAATCACAATGCCTGTGACCAGGGACTTTATCAATTTTCGATTTCGTTCTCATTTAGAAACGTCTGGGCAGCCTCAGCTTAGTGGAGCCACCGTAAGGAGTTGGAGGGAAAAGCCAGCTCAGAATATTAATGGGGGGCAGGGGGCGTAGCGGAAGGCCCATGACGGGGGCTCGGCCATTAGGGTACGCCCCCAGCGCCTGTACCTGCCTCTCCGTTGTCACGGTAAGACGGCAGATGCTGCTTGCTGAGCACACGTTCACTCCTGATGGCTCCACACTTCCTGGCAGGGTCCCGGGGATCACACTAGGACAGGTGACCTTGGGGAAAGGGCAAAGGGCACAGCCAAGCGCCACTGGCTGCCGGGATGAACATTTAGGCGGTGTTGTTGACGGAGGAAAGGAGGGTGATCTGGTCGTTCATGCACGTGCGCAGCGCTGTCAGCGGGCGATCTGTGATGTGACTGTGGCTCATCCACTCACACAGAGAGGTTGGGCTCATCCACCCACACAAAATGCAGTTTCCTGCATCAGGGCATTTCGTTCTCCACCTCAGAGGGCCAAAGAGCGCATCACTGAGGTATTAGTGATGAATTCAGTATTTCTTTGTGTTTAATAAATGAAAGCATCACACACACAGCACAACACACTCGAGGTAAACGTGACTCCAGGGAGATTTCCAGGGGGGGCACTGCTGTAAGTGAATGGATAGTCTGTGAAAATGTCTGCAAATGTACAGTGGGTATAAAAAGTATTCACCCCCTTTGGCATTTTTTCACATTATTTTCTTACTTCCTGGAAATGTTTGTGTTTTTATCTGTAATTAATTAAGAGTTGTTTTCTTTATTTGACATTATAGAGTATTTTGTGTTGATCAGTGGCAAGAAATCCCAATGAAATCCATTTTGATTACATGAGGTAAGAAAATAAAATGTGAAACATGCCAAAGGGGGTGAATGCTTTTTGTACCCACTGTATGTCACCCTGGATACCAAGCAAATACATCATTTAAAAATAATAAGCATAATTATTTCCCGCCAGGTCCTTTAGTAGCGCACTGAGCCAGGATTGTTTCCCACAATGTGTCCCCGTACTAAACAAATACACGGACACAATATTTTCAAGCCTATTGAATGAAAGCAAGTTTAGGGGTTTAGTCAAAGATAAATCTAGAATATGCATCCCATGTTTTTCTTTTGTTCCAATGAGAAACAAATGAGAATGGGCCGTTGGCAGACCCCCATCCTTTGAGTGTGATGGGACAATGTAGGAGGCGGAGGACTGATTAGGGGCCAGTCAATATAATGACAACAGAATGTGCTGAGGTGATGGAAGCACAAACCCTCCTGGAGGTGATTCACAGGCAGTCCAGCGCTGTAATTCAAATGTTCTTAGGGCTAAAATGACATCAATCTGGGTGAGGTAGTTTAGCTGTGACACAGACTTGGCAGGTGGACATTGTCTGATGCAAATACCCAAACAACAACCAGATACAAAAAAATTAAAATAGTGGTAAGATGGCTCACGTTTCATAGCTTCTGTTGGGATAGAAGAGGAACCTGACCTTCTGTGCTTGGCTTAGTAGACACTCTTATCCATGGCACCTTACATGTATTTGTTTAAAATATTATCCATGTACATGGCTGGATCATTTATTGAAGAAATTATAGTTGAGTATCTTTCTCAGGAGTGCAACTGCTCTGCCCATCCCCAGGATTCAAACCTGCAATCCTTTGTTTAGAGGCTCAGCTCCTTGATCTCTACACAATACTGCCATCCGCCTCAGAGGACTGCAGTGTCCAAACAAACATATTTCCCTCACTGTACTTGATGCACACGATTATTTCTATCACAAGGCCACAAAAATTCGAAAATTCTTCTTTTTAATACTCCCATAAAGAAAGGCTTTTTTAAAGATGTTTGCTATTGTACAACTGGGCTTGGTCTATTAAACTCACCTGGAAGACAGAATGACAGTGGTGTTTCTGAGACATATGGACAAAAGACCACTTAAAGATTTTTGTTGTTTTTGCTTTGGACTGGCCAACTAATGTTTTAAACTACTGTATGGTCTTTTGTTTCCCTGATCGAATTTGGACTAGAGTATTTTTTAGACTTTAGAAAGTAACTTTTAGAATTTGTAGACTGAATATCGCATGGTGTTCTGTGCATTTTGTTTTTAATCATTAGTAGTTCACATACACTTCCTCCTTAACACCAACCTTTAACCCTTTAAACCCTAATTAAATGCCGCTTCTCTCTTCAAATCTCCTCAGCTCTCCTCCGATTCTGTGAGCTCCGTGCTTTTATTTTTTTGGTGAACTAACATAATAACCCTAAATGGTTAGACAGAGCAGCTTCTCTGCTTTCAGGAACTGTTGGATTTTGTTCTATTGCGCATATAACTCAAGAATTACGGCAATGAAAATGACGCATGTAAAATCATGTCAGCGGCAACATGACCGTTTTAGAAGGGTTAAAGAGGTTCACTTATGCAGCTGTCAGGTGAACTCAATTAATGATATTATGTAATTACAAAATTCTGAATTTGAAAACATCCAGGCAAGAGTTAAGCAATATTTACTTCATATGGGTCTTGCTTTTAATGGGTGTCAAGCGGTTGTTCTGAATTTTTTTCTGATAGGCTAGGCATTACAAATATTATTTTTAAGGACTTATATAACGGTTTTAAACAAACAGCCGGTATTCACTATTCTAAAGTATAGCTCATGACATCCTCATTAGTGAGAATCATGCCTTACGTCTGGTTCATGGATGTTGATAATATGGTTTGATAATGCACTCTTATTAGAGGTAATGTCTGCAGTGATAGTATGTGTGTAGTATTATATATAGTGTTACTTTGTGCTGTAATGTAACTAATTAGATCACAAACTGTCTTGCACACATTTTTGGCAACCTCCACCATTAAAGTGGATTAACCCAGATTTGTACAAACCCAGCCTGTGTGGGGGAAAACCAATTCAAATCGAACATTTCCATGTTTTTTTTCTACATTTTTCAACCAATTTAATGCCCAATTATATTAGAATATTTTTCGATTTGAACCCTCAATGTTCCTCCCCTCATGAACTCGCTGTCCGCCCCCATGGCACAAGCTAATACCTCGAGGCAATGATCCAATGAGACTGGACTCGCCCAACTACTTTTACCAGGTCACCCTACCGCTCCTCAGCTTGTGCCGGCTCTCCCTCCCCGAGACAACAGCTGCCTCCGATCGGGCTCCCAGAATTCCCGGGCAGAATGCTTTAGACCACTACGCCACCCGAGGCCCCTGCATTTCCATGTTTGGTACCACGTTGACATTTAACCCCGGAGATGGTACAAACAGACCTTCAGTGCCGCTTGAAGCAGCATCTTGCCTCAAGCAAATTTTATATAAATATTGGCCCCGTTTGAACAGATAGTGAACTGTAATGACAGATCAATTCAAGGTGCCTCGCCATACACTGTGTACAGAGCTCCCAGCTATTCACATGGGTGTTTTTAAATAAACTTCCCTTAATTCTGTTTTTTCTCAGTGACATCATTGCACTCTGATTGCCTATATATGGCTGCTAGAACACAAGGTTGTTTTGTTTTTTAAAATATTGTTGCATGTCAACATAAAGGGAAAAAACACAAAAAAACACCCAAAATCCTGTAGCCAAAGCCTTGTAGATATGCAAAATATCCAATTATTTTATTTATGTTTTATTTCATATTGAATCCAGCAACATCAATCTTCTCTTTAAACAAAATAAAACAAAAATCTGAATCTTGCTTATATTATTATTATTATTATTATTATTATTATTATTATTATTATTATTATTAAAAACGTTCAATTTAAAACAGTATCATCATGATTGATTTGTCATACCAGATTATTTAATTAATTAATTTTTTAATTGACAGTAACAAAATGGCAGTTTTCCTACATAGCAGAACAGACAATAACAGTAGTTTTTACAGCAAAGAAAGTGTCATGTATGATATAACAGCAGTATCTCTTTGCTTGCCAGTTGTGTTTGTTTGAGTGCAGCTAGTTAATTACTACCTAGGTATAGCTTGAAGACACGGCCAATAGTTGTTGCTCGACTGGCATCATTTACATTGAGAAACGTGTCATTATCTTGGATGGCTGAGTTCCGAACGTCCCTCAAATGGACGATAATGTAGGCAGTATCAATTTAGAGTCTGATGAAAAGCTATAGGACAGGAATTAAAGTAGAACAAGACCAGGGAGCAATGCAGAAATAGGGGTCCACTCTACAGAGCTACGTCCGACTCCCATCATGATTGGCCCAGCTCATTGTTTGGCCGAATTGTCTCCAACTTTCCGGACGACCGCATGCACACGTTCTGGTGCATTTGTAGAACATGAATTTACCCATCTGGTATAACTTGATTATCCTTTCAACAGAGGATGACATGCTAGAAGAGCAGACCATTGAAATTATCAAAATGCACAGGCCACACATCGACACACTCGCAATTAGTTTTTCTGCATGATACTTGAGGTTTTTAAAGTGATCAGAGGGCTGTCTGTGGAGAAGCAGCTTTTTAGAAAGCTTTTTTTATGGCTTTTTTAAAAAATTTAAACCCTGCCTGGCTGGTTGTAAGGCCGACATTCATCATGTCCTGGAGGTGGAGGGTTGGGCTTTAAGCTTACAGAACATGGTTCACAATGTTCAGTCTTGCGTCTTAGTGCAGTAGTTCATGCATGTCATAAAACAAATGTCATTTATGTCATATGCCAAGAGTTATGACTCTTCTGCATATATATTATATGAACCTAATTATATTAATGAAGCAGGTTTGTCCCTGTTTCATTCCTGCAATTACAAAACTACAGCACTATAGCTGGTTTTATATCCTGTTGCTATTCTGTACTGCTATTAGTTCACCGTTTTGCCATAATGTACTGTAATTTCCCCTCCCCATTTGAACCACTCAATTCTCATTGAATTGTTAGTAATATGTTCTGATATTTTCACACTGAGGAGGCTATTTATGAACCGTGGCTGCAGGTAAAATCATGTAGATTGAAGATTAAAGATATTTAACCGTACTTAGAAGAACAGTGTGCAGCGGGCAAAAAAAAAACTAGATTTTGAACTAAAAGAAAGAAATTTGATTCTAAGATGATGTTTTAGCATACAGCAAAACATAGTTTAATTGAACCTTCTTAGAAATAACTTGACGGGCTCTGCATATAATCTTTAAAAAAATACACAATTAAATGGGTGTTTCTCTCTCATTCGAGTGCATCTTACATGTGCAAAACACATTTTGCAAAGTGCAAAATGCTTTAAACCGCTTAGTTGAATATGGATTGTATTTCAAACAATCGTTTATTGAACGGTTTGCCTCAGAGTGACCATCGTCTTGTGTGATAGGGCATATATGAAATAAATACTCCTTTATGTATATATTATATCCTTTATGTGCCCATTAATAATGTCACCAAACTAGCACATAACACCCTGCGTTTGAAGTGGTCTGGGTGGACAAATTATCACACACCAAACTTGCACATCTCCTAATGTTTTTATTGAACCCCCCCACCCCAATGCGCTGCCCAACCCATGTTGGCGCATATGCCACGAAACTAACAAACTGGGCGGAGGCGAGAAATATTCTGTTCGCAACGGCCAAAACCAGCAACCACAATACCAGGTGCGTTTTCGCTACCGTCCTCCCCAATCTAGAGCCCGGTGTGTGTCAGGCATACAGTAGTCAGCGTGAGACTTTTGAAGGCGATCCAATATTTCGAGGCCTTCCTGAATACTGATTCTCTTTCTACTCCCTGACTGATGGCAAAGAGCAGTCTCGAGTCTGCCAAGGGAGAACTTGTATTGTACTGCCAGATTTTCAATTTGAAGTTGTGAGACTATTCAAAGCAGCTGAGAACAAAATACTGCATGATACGATCCAACAAGTTATATTTTGCAAGTTGCCAGTCACACTTTGTGTCTTTCATGTGAATGCGTGTGTGTGTGTGTGTGTGTGTTGTGTGTGTGTGTGTGTGTGTGTGTGTGTGTGTTTCTGTTGGTGGGGGAGGTGGGGTTGGTCTCACTCAAACTTCTGTAAGTGGAGTTCACAAAACTGTGGCAGAGTCCAGGAAAGCTTCCAGTGGCAGGAGATGGCTGCCAGTGGCAGGAGGAACAGGACTGAACTAGACTTCACTTAAAAGAGCGTGGACATGAAACTCTGCACAGTTCAACCCGGTTCGGTTCCTTTGTGATAAACCAGGAACTAAACAGAACAATGAAATTCTAAAGTTTCTCCTTCATATATTATCAAAATGAGATTCTCTCTATGAGGTACTCTGTCATATAACCCCAGGAAGTGGGGGCCTACGGCAGCATCGAGCGCTAACCCGCTGCTGCAGGAGTCGGCGTCATTCCCCTTCTTCCTCATGATGCTGGAGACACCGGCGGTGACACGGTACAGCTGAGCTCCTCACACCTGCAGCTCGTCACTGGGAAGAGGTTACTGTGACAAATGGGCCAGGTGACGGCACGGTCACTCACGCTCAGCGGAAGACGGGAATGTATTGATTAATGTGGAGCCGTCAGCGTGGCGGTTGGGCAAAACCTGTACCGTGATCATCCCCTCGGCAGTCCTGTCTGAACGTGATCATCCCCTCAGCATTCCTATCTGAACGTGATCATCCCCTCAGCAGTCCTATCTGAACGTGATCATCCCCTCAACATTCCTATCTGAACGAATGTCTGAAAAGAGATGAGAGGTCTGCAAAGAGACTGCAAAGGGATGACGGATGGTGAAATGAGCAGTTTAAATCTAAAGTAAAACAATGTAAACGAGGAGATCAATGTATTAGTTAGGTGATGGGAAACATACAGGGAAAGGGACAATATTTTGGCTGAGATGGTATCACAGGTGAAGCCCCCCCCCTTTATTCAGTATTCAGTAGTAGCACAGCAATAATTATTTGATTTCATAGCACACATGGCCAAAATATTGCAGTCATGTTTTTTAACAGTTCATTAAACACAGTGCATAACACAGTGCTGTAAGCATACATGTACATCCCTTCAGACTACAGGGTGGTGAGTTATTTCAGCCTTATATTGTCTAAATGTTAAATATTTTATGATACCTTATTTCATAGTGTTTACTGCACTGGGATTTTACATTCCTGTATGATTAGTCAGGTCCAGAATTATTGGCACCCTTGATGAAAATGAGCAAATATGTGGAAAATATTTGACTAATTTACTAACTTTATTAATGACTCAATGGAATCAGCCAAAATAACACATTTTTCAAATTATACATTTCTCTCCCAAACAAATGTCAGTTATTTTTTTTCTCTACTTTCTCTTTGCTGTTTTTCTCCTCATTTTTTTCTCCCCATTTTTTTAGTATCCAATTATACCCTAATTTTTTAATTATCCCACTCCCTCATATATCTTACGAGTTTGCTGCCATAGTCCTGATACTGGCAGTGACATGCGGCTGGGCATTGCCTCCTCCGAGCCGGAACCCGCCAAGCTGTCACCGTAACTCCAGTATGACCGCACAGGGCCACTCCTATACGCAGCAAACTCGCATGGGCTTCCCTCCCCCCACCCTGGGGCAGACAGCCAATTTCCGCCCCCTAGTGGCACTCCCGGCCACAGCCGAAACTGCGGTGGCACCCCTGTTTTGACTACCTGATGAAATACAGGATACCATAGTTGTACTCCCTAGGCAAGGATAACAGCCCTGAGCCTGTTTCTATGTTTAATAAGGTTGGAGAACACATTTGGAGGGATCTTGGACCATTCCTCCATACAGAACCTTTCAAGATCCTTGATATCCTTAGATTTGTGCTTATGGACAGCCCTCTTCAATTCAGACCATGTTCACGTTGAACATATTTTTTATAGGGTTTAAGTCTGGAGACTGAGATGGCCATTGCAAAACATAGATTTTGTTTTCACAGAACCATTTCTGTGTTGATTTTGAGGCATGTTTGGGGTCATTGTCTTGTTGGAAGGTCCACCTATGGCCAAGTCTCAGTTTCCTGGCAGAGGCAACCAAGCTTTTGGCTAAAATGTCCTGGTACTTGGTGCAATTAATTATTCCATTGATCTTATCAAGAGCCCCTGGACCACTGGCAGAAAAACAGCCTCAAACCTTTTTGCTTTCGAATATATGCCCCTTTTTTCAATAAACACAATTCATAATACATGAATACACATTCCTGTTTGGCTCCTGAAATTGGAATTCCTCTCCTCTCTGCAGATATGCATGAATATGTTTGTGTTTACTCAATCTCCTTATACAAACCCTCAATTCCCTCACAATGCGGTTACCCAGCTCTGGCCCACATCTCTCTTTGTTCATTCTCATCACACAGGAAATATATGTCAATTGCATCCTTTATTTAAGAATCTCAAATGGCTTTTCAGTGAGAATGTCTGCTCTCTCCATCCACCCCGCAGTTTCTTGAGATATCCCATTGCTTCTTCAAATAATCATTTAATCTGTTGCCATCCACTATGTACCCAGACAAGCGTGGGCAATTCCAGTTTTGAGTCCTGTTTAAACTATAAAATGAACAGGTTCAGCTAAATAGCAAAGAAATATTTAATTGTATTTACATTTCTAGCCACCAATTTATAATTGCCAGAAGGGTATGTCCCTCTGAATTCACTGCTACATCTCCCATACCTCTGAGCAGTGCATTTACCCCCTCCAGTACCCTAACCCTAACCCTCTCCTGTACCTCTGAGCAGTGCATTTACCCCCTCCAGTACCCTAACCCTAACCCTCTCCCATACCTGTGAGCAGTGCGTTTACCTCCTCCAGTACCCTAACCCTAACCCTCTCCCATACCTCTGAGCAGTGCGTTTACCCCCTCCAGTACCCTAACCCTAACCCTCTCCCATACCTCTGAGCAGTCCCGTTTACCCCCCTCCAGTACCCTAACCCTAACCCTCTCCCATACCTGTGAGCAGTGCGTTTACCTCCTCCAGTACCCTAACCCTAACCCTCTCCCGTATCTGTGAGCAGTGCGTTTACCCCCTCCAGTACCCTAACCCTAACCCTCTCCCGTACCTCTGAGCAGTGCGTTTACCCCCTCCAGTACCCTAACCCTAACCCTCTCCCATACCTCTGAGCAGTGCGTTTACCTCCTCCAATACCCTAACCCTAACCCTCTCCCATACCTCTGAGCAGTGCGTTTACCTCCTCCAATACCCTAACCCTAACCATGCCCTGTGACACACTGTAGGCCTCACGGTGTAGCCTACTAAAGGTGACCTAACATAGATTGTGGAACTGGCACAACTCTCGGCGCCAGGCTGCTAGGAGGTGTTAATGCAGTGGTGGCCCACAGGTGGTGGCTGGCTGAAGCCCACCCGTCCTGGGGAGGTCAAATCCAAACGCACTGCCTTCCTATGGAGTTGGCTCATGACGTAGCCCAGACTAATACTTGCGATCGATTTTTTGGGGGGGTATACGGCTCAGCCTAAGCGATGGCTTATTCCCACTGGATTGGAATTGCCATTCTCTGAATTACATTTTCATAATATATTTTGCACTGCATTTACATTATTATCTAATTTGATAGAACCTCTTGTCCTGAGGTAGTGGCAAGGCCATCACGGCACAGCGGTAACTCGGAGAGGCGAAATTGGAGACTCTAAATTGAGAATAATTTATTATTTATTTGGATTTTTTTCGATTGCATGCAATTTATAACAACGTAATTTTATCTGACTCCTTAAACATAATTCTGCACAATGAGCTGCCTTCGGTGTTCTGGTTCTTTTTTCAGACAGACAATGGTTCGGGATTTTCCAGTTGATCCCGCAATGCAACATTCTGTGCCAGAGGAGAATGAGTGCGGTCGGCTCAGGCACTAAAGCGAAGCTGACATTTACAGCTGGGTCGTTATTGTTTTCCCCACTTCATTCAGTTCAATTAAATATTTCAGATCGTGCCCTTTTGACATTAAATAAGTGTCATTAAGAGCGTTTATTTGATATGTAATACCCATTTTACCTCCACATGTCCCCATCTAGCTGATTAAGATGGAAATCCTCATGCAATAAAGCTCGCCCGCCATGGGCCAGCAGAAGGATTTTGAACGCATGTTCTGACGTACCCCAAATTTAACTGCACTTACATTTAGTGCTGCAACCAAGTTCATATTCAGAAGCACTTGATACTGTATCATCCAACCAAGCACTCTCCCTGGGTTTAATGTTCATACACAGCCCTTCCTTGGCGCCCATTAATAAAAAAGCCAAGACAGCATTCTGCACTTTCTGGCACTTTCTCCCTGGCCTCACGTTTAGTGCTGCCGCTGTTAATGAACACTTTGAATGGGGCTCTACATTCTCCACGTTCTAAATTCCCCCGAACGTTGCGTCGGGCGGCGCAGTGCAGAATCCGTGGGCAGATTTAGCCGTCGCTCGTGGAGGGGAAACGGAGAAGCTTTATGTCCCACCGATTCCCCGTTCAGACGTAAATCTATGGCTATCCTCGTTTATTTTATCGGCTCGCATCCGCATCGCTGTTTAGCACCACTTGCATACAGAGAGTTCCACTTGTCGGTCATTTAAACACCTGGATTTTTAATAAACCCACTCAGGTGAAGTAGGCTTCAAGAGCAATTCCCTGGACGCAGAACCTGAAGCATAAACAGGATTACAGTTCCTCAAAAGCAACACCATTGCACAGCCCACAGTTTCTCCCACGTGTGCACACGCCCATTCCCCTCCGCATTGTGTTCAGTAACGGTTGTGTTTATATATATATAAAAAAAAGCTTTTCTTTCCTTTATAGAGTCACTTTTGTCTCTCTCTCTCTCTCTCTCTCTCTCTCTGGGGATGATGTATATCAGCCAATGTTGGATTAGACACGCTGCTTGGGCAGTGCTTAGCAAGGCACAGAAACACATCAAAGTAAAAATATCTCGCGCTTTTGAGCACGCTCCATCCACTCGAACAATTTTCCTGTGTTCGAGAAAGGAATCGCTCATAATTCTAGTGAAGTAATAAATCACATCTTGAGAGAGAAAGAAACAAGCCACGGAACGAAGGATGCATGCAGCAGGCTGGCAGTCCTAACGGGAGACTGGCAATCTTTTAATTCCCATCACAACAGCAACAAGGAATAGGCAGAAGGGGCTCGTTTTAATCCCGTTCACAGGTCGGGCGTCCCAAAAGTAATCAAGCACCCTCGTTCCTCTTTCAACCCTTTGATATAATATCCAGGCTAGGATTACTTCCTTTCCTTGGCAGTAAATTGGGGCGAGCAATAGAGATTTGTGTGGGAGGGGGGTCGGCGTCCCAGGGTCTGGTTTTCAACCATACGCGCCTCTCCTGGAGAGGCGAGCGGGGGAAATGGTTGGAGGTGGTGAGTGGGGGACAGGTGGGAAGGGGGTGGACAGATTAAATCGCAGCAGGAGTTTCCTAGCATAGCCAGATCCCAGGCCCTCTGTACACAAGCTTTTTTTTATGCCAGCATGTCAGTATGCAGAACATTGTGGTTCGACATGATTACCAAATGGGAATTTGTATTTAGGTGAATATCATTTATATACACACACACACACACACACACACACACACACACACACACACACACACAGTAAGTAGTGGCCAAAAAGGTGGAAGCACCAATATGATATAACTATGGTATCCTGTTTTGTCAAGCTCTTGGTGAAGCTGCCTGCTCACACCCTAGATATTTAAATTTGCAGTCAATGAATTTTGAATTGCTTGTCTGCTTAGCCTGTTTATCACCTCGAACTAATGAAAAGATATCTAAATCTTTTAATTATGTGCTTCTGACCACACTTGTTCAATGCCAGCATCAACGTAGACACTGTTCCCCAGGCCCTGCATTTTTGTACATGACTCTGAGCATGCTGGGATGTTAATTGCTTAATTAAATCAGGGACAACACGTGAAAGCACCTGCTTTCAATAAACTTTGTGTCCTTCATTTACCGTAGTGTTTTCACCCATTTGGGTATACGAGTAGTCACTGAATGGTTCGATGAGCATGAAAACATTTAAACCATATGTCACAGCCATCTCATTCAGATCTCAACCCAACTGAACACTTATGGGAGGTTCTGGAGCAGTGCCTGAGACAGCGTTCTCCACCACCACCAACAAAACACAATGAGGGTGACCAATTTCGCATGGTATCGCATCCCTCCAATAGAGTTCCAGACACAGTAGAATCTATGCCAAGGTGTATTGAAGCTGTTCTGGTAGCTTGTGGTACACCAACATCCTATTAATTAAGACACTGTTGGTTTTTCTCTAACTTTGGCAGTTACCTGTATATACAGTACATACCAATAAAGCCTTATTGTCAAATCGGACATAGTTAGCATGCGAGAAAGGTACCAGTGACAGACTGTACCCCTCCACTGGTGTTAAAATTCCCTTTGCACCACAGCAGATGTGTGATTATGTAAACAGGGAGGAACTGGCTGCCTGCTCTCTTGTTGACAGTGAATGTTGTTTTCTGAGTTGTGATGCTAAACTGGTGTGGAATGTTCTTCTGTGAAATAGTGGTTCTCTAAGGGCCTCTGGCAGTGTAACGGTGTAAGCATTCACCCGGAATGCAAGTTGCCTACTACAGCCGTGGTTCGAAACCAGGCTCGTGGGGGAAGAAATAGTTGTTCTCTGTGGCTCAATAAGTAGAGCATGGCATTGAGTTCAATTCCAATTGGGACGGCATGTACTGAAACACGTATGCATCCACTACTGTAAGTCGCTTTGAATAAAAGCGTCTGCTAAATGGCTTCTGTTATGTTATATTATGTAACGTTGATGTTTGGATAGGGCATAGACACCGCAGTTCTGTCCAGGCCAGGGGCACATACAGGGATCTGGGGTCATGGGGCTCTACAAGGTCACCCCAGCATGCTGCCCCATGTGATGTCTTCATGAGTCAGCGACCATTGATCTTTGCAGCCCAGCGATTTCCTGACCATTTCCCATTTGCACCAAGGCCATGTTCCTGTTATCCCACTGCTATGTATGTGTATGCGTTAAATAGATGTACGAATGCCACAGACGCAGGAAGAGCTACAGCCACCCCTATGCATGAAATATATACTGTATATATATACGATATATATCCCTTCGAAATGGGAATAATGTATGCCATTTAGCAGACGCTTATCCAAAGCAACTTTTTCAGTATATGTGGTCCCAGTGGGAAATGAACCCACAACCTAAGCGTTGCCAATGCCATGCTGTACCTACTGAGCCACACAGAACCACACACACACAGAACCACTGGCTCACTGAATACGATGCATACTTTACGTTTGTACTTTTACATTTGACCCTGGCCAGCTTTCAGAGGAAGTAATGGCAAAAGTATTTTTCTCTACTTGGAGGTTGATTCCTGGGATGATAGTGTCAGCGCATTAACTTAAGAGGGAATGAGGCATTGCCTCCAGCTGAGAGAAAAAGCTGGTTAGGAATGGCAATGAAATCATGGTAAACACATGACACTTTTCGGGGAAATCAGATTGCCATTCGGCACTGTCCGGCTCACACCGCTTTCTGCTACATATGACACTTCTGCCCGGTTCCCCCCAAACGGCATCTTTGCCTTTGACCTTCCAAGTCAATAATATTCAATATTACTCATATTCCCAAGGTTGTTGATTTAAGATGAGGTAAGAGCATCTGCGATGGTGCCATTGATGGTAAATATGGAACTCCATAAATAAGCTTGGATGGATATATCTGAAACAGGTTATTTCCCTTGGCCATTAAATGCAGTCCTAGGAAAAAAAGTTTGATCTTTGACCTCGAGAGATCTATCTCTCCATATATCTTCTTTCAAACATTCACATTCTTCAAAACAAATTGAGTGCTGGGAGTAGCCATTTCTCTGCCCTGCCGCCGCTGGTCTGCATGTTTCCGGCGATTCCTTGCGGCTAGTAATGATGCGGGGGTGCGGTGAACGAAGACAGAATCTGTGATTTATCTCTATGACTTCCCTGTGTCTGGGGTACTGCAGAGCACGCACACACACACACGTGCACACACGTGCACATGCATGCACATGCACGCACACGGCATGCGTCGCAGTATGTAGCGCTCTGCAGGCACCACGAACGCTGTGTTTGCCTCACTAAGAGGCACGGTGTATGCATTCATGTAATACTGTGTGTATACCACGGTCTATGCATTCATGTAATACTGTGTGTATACCACGGTCTATGCATTCATGTAATACTGTGTGTATACCATGGTCTATGCATTCATGTAATACTGTGTGTATACCACGGTCTATGCATTCATGTAATACTGTGTGTATACCACGGTCTATGCATTCATGTAATACTGTATGTGCCCCTTGCCTGGAAACGGGCACGCTTTGGCAGGAGTTTTGTCCCCTCTGCCATAACATCATTAAACAAAATACCTCGGTAAAAATCATGTATAGATGAGTATGACTGTGTATGTTGGTAAAAATGTGGATGTACCCATGTGGGCGCATATTTAATGTATGTATGTAATAGTGGTGTGTATATTTGTATTTATGTAATTTATGTAATTTATGTGAGGCTTTCTCTGTACAGACTGTGGCAACAAATTTCCTGAAAAGGACAATAAACAATCTATCTATCTATCTATCTATCTATACCACGGTGTATGCATTCATGTAATACTCAAGTGCGTGGTTTAGGGTACGAGCTGTAGTATTACACGCACCATTGGAACGGCATGGATACTCCCAGCTGCTTTGAAAACGTCACATCAGCTCGGTTTGGTTGCTTACCACATGGAACAAATTCATAACTAATTCATAACAATGCATGCATAATAACAATGACTCGTTTGAACTCCAAGGACTGATTCTTATGCAATTCATGCCATTGGGTTGCAATCTGCCGGAGAGCTTTCTCTCTCTGGCGGTCTGAATCACTCTTCATTCCAGATACGTCCCATACAGTGATGTTGAATTGGCTATTCCCCACATGTCCCCATTCCTGCGACATGACATGCAGGAGATTCAGACGTGAGCTGGGCAGACCAGAATGTATTGCAGAGGTTGTTCATCTAGCACCGATGTGATGACATTTGCAGTTGTTTTATAATGAATGAATGCTTTCAAAGAAAGATTTAAGCCCGATTCAAACACGACCCGAGGCGAACAGCACTGCACCGTAAAATCCGCACAAACACCACCTGATTTTATTATTTCGGGAATATATTTTATTTGTACTTATTCTATGTATTGTTCAGGATATAATGCTTGAGAATGATATTTAATACAAACCTTGATGTTTGTCAACTCTTCACCGTTAGCTGAGAGATAACTTTGGGCAATTTAAAGCCGCTCAGTGTATTTTATTTTATTTTGAGTCCATAATGACGACTGTACACATTTAATGGTTGAATGAGCTCTACTTCCTGCTCTGACATAGACAGGAAGCAGCACCCTCCAAGGCCTTTCCACTTGTCTGATAATATAATGGGCGAGCAGTCTGCTTCCTCTTCTGCACGTGTCACTACTGCTCCTCACTCAGCAGGGATGAGTGCATACCTAAGATGGCTGTCTGTTTGTATAAGCTGCTTAATACGGGGGGCGGGTAATAGTGCAGTGTTCCTAAACCTGACATTACTGGAGATGTCACAGACCTCCTGAGGGTGAGCTCTTCCTTCATAGATCAGTGGACTGCGTGGCCTATCGCCCGAGGGGGCGGGAGGGGGGCACACTCTATTTTAAGAATGTGGGGCTCACAGTATCCCACTGGCCAGCTGTGACTCGGAGGTGCATGCCAGTCCTGGCTTTGACTCTCCTGACCGCATCATCGGCCACACCATCCCATGCATGAAAGAATTCCACTCGTGAAAGCCCTCCCCCACACACACACACACATCAGACGATATGAATTTGCCCGCACTGATGAGGCCCCTTGTTCTGCTGCGGAGCCCGACTCGCGCAGGCAGACTGAGATTAGAGCCGCAGCTAGCCGGCCCCAAACTCTGTCGCTGAAGAGCGAATCAGTCCTGATTGGGAAAAGCACGGGCCCCGAGCAGATGTCTGTTGACAAACCGAGGCCCCCGTCCCTGCTGGCGTGATGCTAGCCTTCTGCTAGCGATTCCTCGAGAGCTCTCCAGAAGTATCAATCAGCCCGGGTTTATGCACATTCATCGTGCTTGAATCGCTTCACTCAGGATCAATCACGTCACTTTACCCGGGCTTGCAGCATCTGAATAATAGCGACTAATTCATCTCACTTCAAGGGAAGAAATTCAATCATTTTAATTTCCCTAAGAACAAGTAGTCATAAATTCTGTCTATAATTTTCTTTGGTAAGTCATGATTTAAATTTTAAAAAAATCTTAACTTTTGGTACAAAATGTATTGAATAGTCACTTGTTCTATGGTGAAGTGATACTCTCAGTGATTGTATCCATTGGGGTATAAATAACACCGTTAGGGTTCGAAGGGACGCAATATAATCCCTTCCCTGTGTACTCACTCAATAAGCAAGAGCAAGAGACATTGTCAATCACAGTTGCACGCAACCATTAATGTGACAGTGCAGGCAATTTGAAAGTGCTGATCAGATAAAGTGGATGCCATAAGACAGCCCATCGTTATGTGACACTCAGTTATACCGGCATATATTGTCTGCATTACCTGTGTTAATGTACATTTGATTAAATTAACATTAGCTACAAAGATTTGGTTACTGGTGCAACAATTC